>CM066505.1:25020000-25525000 GCA_033882615.1 Malus asiatica
CTAAAACCAATGCCTCAAAATTAATATATATTTATTTTCACAAAAGTTTATCTTAGAATTCTAAGATGCATAGTTTATTCTAGTGTACAATAGTATTGGAAAATTTGGACTACACAATAGGTCATTCGCAATTTAATAGCAAACTTGTTAATTAAGAGAGTCAAAGATAGAATTTTTCACTTATAAATGGAAATGAATAACATTAAAGTGTAGTACTTGTGATTGAGACACTTCTTTTAGATGACTAAAAATCATTATCGAATTACCAAAACTTGTAACACTGCTTTAAGATTTTGTTATGAAAAGTTCAAGGTTCACTACGAGCTCTATTTGTAATATTTATAATTTTCTGTCACTTAGTACGACGGTTATACTCTCACTTGTAAGTAATATGTCTTAGGTTTGAATATCTTGAATATTAAGTTCGATACCAACTTTTAACCTACCCATAGTGGTGGTGTCGTTCTAACCTCCAAGGCTTAGGTCTTGTCATTATCTTTGATCATTTGTTTAATCATCTAATGTCATACTTAGTTCATATTACAACATAAAATTGTTAAAATTTCTTTGAGTTATAATTTCGTTTACTACTTCAAGATAATCACATAACATGTGTTTTTTTTTAAGTTGTTTTTCAGAAACTACTTATAGGAAACTTCAAAGTTAACCGAACCCTAGTCTTCTAGGCTTGGTTGCATTAGAAACCAACGGTGAATCGATCACATTTGTAGAGAGGGGACCTTGCAACTCCCTAGTTATTGTAATGGGGTGTATTAAGTAAGGTAGAGCTCGTATAGTTTGGTTCTAGTGTTTTTGGTGAAGGACATAATAAATGCGAAAGCAATATATGTGAAATTAACCTCACTACTACAGTAAATAGCTTGCGCGAGGAAAAGAAGTTTGTCGCACTAAGCAAATTTTGGTTGCGACAAAGCTGACATGACGAAATTTCGTCGCCTACATGTTGTTGCACAAAGGTCGTAAAGAAAAAATTGCGCGACGAAGACAAAGGATAAAAATATACATATGGTATATAGTTTTGTACTTGTTGCCCCCATCCCCATGCATATGTGTTATATTAGGTTACGTGACTAGTATAAGACACAATAGTCTTGTACTTATTGTACAACATACTCTTACACCTAATATTATGGGCGTATAAATTAATTTACCTTTTGTAGAACTCTGGGTGGGGTGACTGTACCCAAGGACAGCCAAATGGTACCAAAAATGTTCTCTCTCAAGCTCAAAGTATTACAATGGTGACTTTAATTACTGTCGGGTTGTGTCATCCATAAAGTTTCATCCAATAGTGATTATTCGTCAGTAATGCACAAAGTTGATTGATGATTAAAGAGCGGAGTTTGACAAATATCGGTTGAAATCTCGTAGGTGATGAGTACTTCTACCCTTTAAAGTGAATTGGATAACAAATCAATACAACAAATTGAGAAAAAGGATGTGATTAAAGTAAATCTGTCATGCCCTGGAATCGGGATCGGCCTAAAAAATAACCCCGTGTCCGGCGGAAACCTTGGACAAGGAGACCTAACTGTTAGTTAGTACCGTGTAAATTACTTTTGTTTGAATAAAAGTTTCTTTCAGGATTTTTCTCGTCTAGTTTTATTTGAGCTTTAGTTTATATTTTTATTTTTCACGACCTTAAATGAAGAACAAAAAAATCGGGGTGTGACAAAATCGGATAACAAAACAAAACCCTAGCTAGACGAAGAGCGAAGAAAAACAAAGCAATATTAATTGGTGGCGGAGGATACAAGCGGATCTCTTCTATTTGACGGGTTTTCATGGTTAAATCCCTGGCATCTGTTTTGTCTCGGTGAAATCTTCATTCAATTGTGTTTGTTTGTTTGTCTTGATTCTTTGTGTTCCCGATGGACAAACGACTTTTCAACTTCGGATCCCACAAGCTATTGAGGCTTTCGAGTCATGAATAGCTAGTTTCCATCTTAGTCGCATAACATATTGATCTCCTCAACTAGTGCTCTATGGAACCATGTTTGATTATATTTGGCAATGACGCCAATCCGGTAAGTGCTTGATAGGAGTTGATATGGGTAGATCTTGCTAAGAAAAATTGTGTGTTATTTTTTTGTTTGTTGTTTTATTTGAGTTGTGTGCTGGCGTTTTTGGAATCAAGTTAAGGTTGTGAGTGCCACAATTCTCTTTCCGGTCTATGTCTTTGTTGCTTATAATAACTTTAAAAAATCGAAAGTCTTGCTCTAGGCGAGTTTTGCAGTCTCATTTTACACAGCTTTGATATTTTTGTTATATGTGAGTTTGTTTACATTTGGTAGTCCTTCACCATATTACCGTAGGTAAGTTGATTGAAATTGTTGGATCTATTGTTTAATGCATGGTGCTTTAGGATTATGAAGTGATCTAGAGCCGCGTTCTTCTTTGCAGTGTCTAGATAAAAGCATGTCAATTTCTTGTCCTACAATTGTTTTGAGTCTTTTCATACGTCACGTATCTTTTAGCATTGTCTTGCAACATTTGTATTTTTTTTTTGTGGGTTCATTAGATATTGGTCCTGTAAAATCATGATTTCTAAACATAAACTCATATATAATTAAACAGCCAACAATAACCCAACAGTCAAATAAACTGCCACATAAGAATATAAGTAACCTACTAATACAAATTATTTACAATTTTTGCCACAACCCACACTTGAAAATTAGCTTCAATCAAAGGCCTTAAAATCTAATTAATCATCCTGACGTTTTTTCTATTTATTTATTTTTAATTTCTACAACAATCTAGTGCATTACCTTAAATAATGACTACATTATTATTTGGTGTAATTATTCTCTTTATATATAATAGTTAAACGTCCATACTTTACCTATATAAATAATATCGCCCTATAGTCTATAATTTACCTACAGTATATAAACAAAATATTCTCATATTTCTTTTGGCAATTTACCTATGATATATGCAAATAATATTCTCATGTTTTGTTGGCATTTTTCCTAAATTATGCAAGTGGGTAAATTAATATAATAGTAGGTAAATTATGCAAGTAGGAAAATTTCAATAATAGTAGGTAAATTATGCACACGTGATTTACCTACATTTTTTATGTGAATCAAATATCTAGACTGTATATGTAAATAATTTACCTATAGTTGGTTCTTAACTTTTTCTTTGTCCTAAAATTAATTTACCTGCAATTTTTATCTCCTTTAATTTATATATTTTTACTTTGACAACAATTTTTTATATATTTTAAAGTACAATAATTTACCTATATATAATATGGACACGTTGTAATGGTAAATTGGAATTCGAGAGCCAAACTAACCAACAAATCCCTACATTTATATGCAAAATATTATTTTTGTAAAATCATTAATTCTCTATTACAATTTGCATAGAATTAATTGTGTACATTAAGCATTCAATAAGGATGTTTTAGGCATCGAAAAATATTTACATGGGTAAAGTCAAACATAATTAATGAATTTTCTTATGTAGAGTCTAGTCAATGGGTTTTATTTGAGCAAAAAATTTACGTCGGGTTTTATATGGAGAAAATTGAGTTCCAGGTTAAAGTTATATTTTCAGTTTATTTTTTATCTTCATATATATTTTTGCCAGCACTAGAAGTCAAATTCTTCTAAGGGTAGCATTACCCTTCTTCATAAGTGTGAATCTTGTATTCGCCGTATTTATGGATAAAATATAGGGAACTTTAACGAAAAGCACCCGGTACTGTTCACTTTAACGAAAAACCACATTTTTACACTAAAAAGTCAATCCTGGTACTATTCACTTTACCCTTTATTTTGTCCTTATCATTAAAAGTCAAAGTTTTCAAGCCCTTTTCATTAGTTTTCCTTAAAATATATTGATGATAGGCATATATGACGCCCTTATTTTAGGTAGCTTCAAAAGCATAAATTCGTACCCTTTCTTGTCACAAATTTCACACAATCCTACCTAATGGACTAATAAAGGAAAAATTAGTATTCGGTCTTTAGTATTATGGACCGCACCAAAAGTCAAACTTATTGTTTAATTTTATTTAAAAGTTAAAAAGTCAAGAAGCGAACTTTTATTTTGAATGTAGAAGATAACGCCGTTGATCCTTTACACTTATCTAAATAATTTACTAAAAATATAACTTTAACCCTTAAAACTTAATTTTCTCCACATAAAGCCCAACATAAGTTTTTTATCGAATAAAACTCATTTACTATATTCCACATCAGCAAATTCATTCATTATGTTTGACGTAACACATTTAAAATTTTATGGATGCCTAAAATACCCATATTTGAATGTTTGATGTACACAATTAATGTCATGCAAATTATAAGGGAGAATTAATAATTTTACTAAAAAAACATTAATGTTATAAATTCATTGTGACACACCCCGACCCAGAATGTCCACTAGGACTTCGAATTAAGCTATGTTGGCCGACACCTGGAAGGTGACGAAGCCATAAAGTGTAGTGATGTGGGAAAATATGAATAAATTTAAACCTAAAAGTGTCTAAAAACAAGAGTGCACTATGAGCGAGAATGAGCCCAATTCACATGTGATGACAAAGCATAAGTACAGTGCAGTAAAATATGGTGAGAAATTATACCATTGAAGATAACTGTCTACCCCAAGATTTGTCAAGAATCCTCGTCGATATGAAAGCTCAGCTACTAAAACCTGGAGGAGCGAAAAACAAGGGTGAATGGGCCTGAAAATAAAGTTTTAATTAAAAACCTTTTGAAAACGTTATAACCCCTAGCCATAAAACATGTATAGTTTCCAAAATATACATACTACATATAGTATGAAAATAGTTACCGTAGTCTGCATAACATAAATAAGGCATGATATCCCAAAATCACAAAATCTCCACAGTAATATAAGTAAAATTAGGTGCTCAACAACCTATGCTAGCACATTAGTCGGAGTCGCCTAATGCGACCTGTACAACTGAACCTATTGCTCATCAATCTATGCTAGCACAAGAGTCGGAGTCACCTAATGTGACCTGTATGACATGACTATGTGTAATAATATACGCTCTAATGCTACAATCACGTGAAGACTATCGCTATTCACTATCACATACGAGTCAGAATTGCCAATTGCAATCTGTATGATAGGACTAGCACTTACTTGGATCCAAGGCGAGCGTGCGGTGCTGATGTGAACATGTGAAAGACTAGCCTGGCCCTGGGCTGAGCACTAACACCTAGGTGTAGCAATGATGAGTAAACTATATGAATATAAGCATGCCATAATGATGAAATAATTCTAACCAACATAATAAACTTACCTGTGCATCGTATGATCATTTTGGAATTTCACAATTTCACAACAATACAACATTTCTTAATCATGGCATGAAATGCATAAATAATTTCAAAAGCATTTGTGGAAACTATATATAAATATATATATACACACACACAATATAAAAAGGAAAAGACCCACTCACTTGAAGTTAGCGCTACAACTCCCTAGCACGAATATCGAGGCATCTCGAACGATAAGCACCTAGAATAATTTTTAAATCATGTCTTAGAATTCTTATTGATAGAACACGTAACTTACATAAAACGCATCCCCATGGACGTTCTAGAATGATTTGAAACTCATTGACTAAAAGTCAACCATCGGTCCAAAGTCGATGGTAGGGCCCACAACCCTACGTAGCCCAATTCGGAAGATTCGCACCTCGAATTTTCAATCTGTAACTTCCAAAGATCCACAATATGCTTCTAAAATATCATAATACAGTTTCATTACGATCCAACAGTTGGATCTCCACTAATTGCAAATTCAAGTGGCGGTCAACGTTTTATTTTACGAGCTATAACGTATTAAAGTTCGGTGATGATCCAACGATCGGGTCATCAATTCATATAAGGATCAAGTGGCGATCTCTATCAAAACTATGTTCAAATGATGATTTCATCAATCGGCCTTCACCTATGGAATTGGTGTATCAAACTTAGCCTAGGAAGGTCATGGGGTTCCTCGGCCCATGCGTTGCCGCACAACGGTCAACCGCCTCGACTTGCCGGAAAAATCAACTATTTCTAAAAATTCTCAAATTTCATAGAAATAAAGATCTCAATGAGTAGAGCAAGTTTTATACTTGTGGTCAAGTCCAATTTGGCCAGGAAAAGCTTCAAATAGCCACGTACCTGCCAGAACCCTAGAATTAGGTGTGCTTCGATTTGTCAAATCTGAAGCTCCACCGCCTCATCCAATGCTTAGGCCTTGTTCCTAGGGTTGTGGGAAGTCTATTAGGGGTGGTGGGAAGTCTATTAGGGATTGTGATTGGCAAAGTTTGCTTCAAGAATGGTAGATACTGCCATGGCACCCTTCGGAACCCAGTTCCATTAACCCCTAATTTGATGGCTCCATTCTCATCAAATTAGGGGTTAATGGAACTGGGTTTTGCATGGAAATGGAAGAGGGAATGATGATGATTCATTTTCATGTGGTGGCGACGTTCAAACCGTCAGAAAATGGTTAGAAAAACCACCCGGTCGCATAACATCTCCTTCTTCCTGATTGGGCAGCAGCCCTCTCAGCTTCTCTCATTTGATTGGGCAACTCTGCCTAATCCCTTCCTTCCTCATGTTTCTCCTTCTCCCCAATTCCTTTCTTTTCCCATCTCAGCCACACCCATGTGGCCTAACAAATCAGTAATATAAAATAATTTAATATAATTAAAATAGTGATTTCTTCAAAAATACTTTCGGATTCGTAGCTCTATAAAACGTTAACCGTAGCTCTAATTTCGATTCTGCTTAAGCCTACATGTTCGTATCGTTAAGTACTTCGAGAATATGCTAAAAGAATATTTCGTACGCCTCACTATACGTTGGTCAACGAAAGTCAATACCCTCCCCTGTAGGGCATTTTTGTAAATTCACATTTTTAAAATTTATAAAATCGTAAAACTAGGGACGGGTTGTCACACGTTGCCTAATATATAATGGCAATATATAACATGTTTAATATATATACATGCTTAATTAAGTCACTAAAATTATATTTTACATATTAATGTAGGTAAATTATTTCACACACATATATAAAAAATGCCTAATATATGTAAAAATTCATGCAAAATAATTTACGAAAAAAATATTGTTATTTGATTCAAATGCACCTACTATTAAAATTTTGAAATGTTAGATTGCTCAAAATAATTTACCCTATCTATGTAAAATACATGAAAATTAATTTACCTACATAATAAACAAACCCAATATATGCAAAATAATTAACCTACATAATAAAGTAATATTATTTTATTTAATACTAATTTACCTACAAAATATTATTAATTTACCAACAAAATATATTATTTTCTAATCATAAATTTACATAGAGGTAAATTACATATAATAATTTTTTAACATATATGTTATTACTGCGCATGTCACATTCCGGCCCGAGTCCACCACATCCTAGGCCCATTCCACCACCGTAGTACGATATTGTTTGCTTTGGGCTTACCATTCCCTCACGGTTTTGTTTTTGGGAACTCACGAGCAACTTCCCAGTGGGTCACCCATCCTGGGAGTGCTCTGGCCTCCTACTCGCTTAACTTCGGAGTTTTTACGGAACCCGAAGCCAATGAGCTCCTAAAAAACCTCGTGCTAGGTAGAGATGGGAATGTACATTTAAGGATCATTCCCATAGGCGATGTGGGATGTCACAATCCACCCCCCTTAGGGGCGCGACGTCGTCGTTAGCACACTTCAGGCCAGGGATTGGCTCTGATACCATTTTGTCACATCCCGGCCCGGGTCCACCACATCTCGGGTCCGCTCCACCACCATAGCACGATATTGTCCGCTTTGGGCTTACCATTCCCTCACGGTTTTGTTTTTGGGAACTCACGAGCAACTTCCCAGTGAGTCACCCATCCTGGGAGTTCTTTGGCCTCATTCTCGCTTAACTTCGAAGTTCCTACAAAGCACGAAGCCAATGAGCTCCCAAAAGGCCTCGTGCTTAACTTCGGAGTTCCGACCGAATTCGAAGCCAGTAAGCTCCCAAAAGGCCTCATGCTAGGTAGGGATGAGAATATACATTTAAGGATCACTCCCCTAGGCGATGTGGGATGTCACAATCCACCACCCTTAGGGGCCCGACGTCCTCGTCGGCACACTTCCGGCCAGGGATTGGCTCTGATACCATTTGTCACATCCCAACCCGAGTCCACAACATCCCGGGCCCGTTCCACCACCGTAGCACAATATTGTCCACTTTGGGCTTACTATTCCCTCACGGTTTTGTTTTTGGAAACTCACGAGCAACTTCCCAGTGGGTCACCCATCCTGGGAGTGCTCTGGCCTCTTACTCGCTTAACTTCGGAGTTCCTACAGAATCCGAAGCCAGTGAGCTCCCAAAAGGCCTCGTGCTAGGTAGGGATGAGAATATACATTTAAGGATCACTCCCCTGGGCGATGTGGGATGTCGTAGCGCATATATATATTTGAACGTATAGTAGAAGTATATACATATAGGTAAATTATATATAGAGATAGGATCAAGGGACAAATATTTTGACAAACATTTTTACACTTCCTTGTAGCTTTTAGATTTTATAACATTCAACGGTCTAGATTAAGAGTGATGTAGAGAGTTTTAAAATTAAATGACTTGGATGATGATGTGGATTATAACTAATAAAGAAAACACTAATCTAAATTAAAAATTAATATCTAATAGGATAAAATTGAAAAAAAAAACCAATAATCAAACTTTGAACCTAGCATAAAAAATAAAAAAAATAAGAAAAACAAAAACATGAAAAATACTATAACCTCCATCTCCCTCCCTGCAATGCCTTGGATGAATTCTCCTCTTTGATTTTATAAAAAATGAACCCTAATAAATAACAAAAAAGGAATGAGCAAAAGATTGATTGCCAATAAATAATTCAACAAAGCCATGAGTTAATTAATGAATTTGTTTTCACTACTTATGGTGATTCCCCTTCAACTAGAACTATACTCTCGAGTAAAACATCAAATCTATTAAAAAAATCTGAGAAAAGAACTACTTTAAGTCTACAATTGTAGAAGCAACACCGAAGGCAATACTGTAGATGATGGGTTTGGATGGATTAACCATCTTTCATGTTAAAAGTCATATGCAGGTTTAAAGGAATCCATTAAAAAAAAAAAATTCCTTTTCTATAGTGTGATTTATTTTCCTCTCCTTTTTAATTTTATTTTTAATTACCTTTCATATTTTATGCTTTTTGAATTTTATTTTTACGTTTAATATTAGTTAAAATCCACTTAAGCATTCATGTCATTTAATGAATGAATATGGACCTTTGGATATTTTGTAATCTAAAGGTTTAAAAGAAGTGTAAAAATATTTGTCAAAATGTTTGTCCATTGATCATATATATATATATATATATATATATATATTGAACTTTTAGTCGTACGATATACTATTGAACGTATCTATATTTATAGTAGTACTGTATACTTTGGAATGTATTTATAAAAAGTAATACGATATAGTAGTACTGTATTCTTTGAATGTATACATATATATATATATGTTAGGGGTAATAGCATGTGCAATAATTATTTTTTCATTATAATTAAGGTAAGTAATAATATTTATTTGGATGTTTAAAATTAAGTGAATTTTTATCTAAAAAATAAAAGTTGAAAGAATCTATATCTAAAGAACCCTTTACAGTAATTAATTGGCCCAAACATGAAGTTAACATGCACAAACAATCATTAACTCGTTTGTAATTACCGAACAAGTAAAACAAACTAGTTGATGGCAGCACAGATGCTTCCAAATAAACACGAGGGCATATAAGTAATTCAGCTCTGTTCTAACTGCCCGTAATTCAGTGAATCCCGTTCTGCTTCCACAACCGTACAGCCTCCAAACCTGAACCCTCGTGCAGGCAATCATTTAAGACAGATTTTTAATGAGTTGAGAATACGACTCGGTACATTTTTATAATACAAGTGTTTAAATACTTGGAAAAAAAAATTTCAACTCTTTACATCATGAAACTTAACGTACTGAGTCTTGTTTCCGGCACATTGCAAAATCTCTCATCATTTCATCATTACTATTATCTTCGTGAAATTTTTGATTGTGATGGGAACACAAATGGTGCACCACGTGTTTTAATAGAAATGAAAAATTTTATTTTTTAAGCTATTAACATTTTAGCACGCATATCAAATAATACGTAGTATATTATCCCGTGTACCGTTCATATTGAAAAATCTCTCATTATCTTCAACGTGCATCTCATCCACGTGGTGGCAAGCAATTCGAGGAATGTTCGGTGCGGCCCAGATCTACGTAACGGCGCCGTCAAAACGCCCGTTTTCAGATTCCCCATCACTGTTAACGGAGTCTGGACCACCTTGGCCAACCCGCACTTATAAACCAAATCAATCACAGCCGTCCAACGGACTCGTCATCACCACCATCATTATCATCGTCATCGCGCTCTCTCTCTCTCCTCTCTCTGTGTCTAGAAACGAGGTCCAGAGAGAGACGACAATGAGGAAGTGAAGCAACAGTACGAAGAGCTTGCAGAAGAGGAATTTACGACGATGGAGGTGTCTCGAGCTGCCACGTCAGCGACGGCGGCGAAGAAGAGGAAGGCGGGCAGCGCGGACGGAGAATCAGTCGAATTGCCGTCGTCGTATGACGTGGCTCAGCACAAGAGGCCGAGAAGGCGCGTCGTCGTGGTTAGCAGCGCGCCGAAAATCAAGAGGGAGGCGGAGAGCGTACGGACTTCCAACGACGGCTTTTGGACGTCGGATCACGCGGAGAGCTCCTGCTGCTCGAGTAACGGCTCGAGCGAGCTGGTAAATTCAAAATTAATTAATGAAATAAATTCGGCAATAAATTCAATTCTCTTGTAACTCTTTGAATTTTTCAGTTTCGTCGCGCTTTAATTAACTGGAATTTTAATTAATTATTTTTTGCAGGAAGATGAGAGTGACCAGGTCGAATCGTGGACGTATAATTCCAGCAGAGACGAAAGGTTTTATTCAAACATATACACACATATATGTATATAATATACTCGAACATTTATTACTGTATTTTTTGCGTCCTATCTTAAATTTCAAAATTCAAAAGTTTAATTCTTTGTTTCAAAATTCGAATTGGTTTCACTCACGTAGGTGAAGTGTATTTAAATTTGCACAGTGTCTAAATTATTTGTCTCTCAATTCACTTCTCTCGCTTTTGCGTGCGTTTTTGTGCTTTCGCGGCAGGAGAGAGATGACGGCGCCGACGAGCAAAGTTGGAGCGGAAGCAGAATCGACGGCGAGGCTTAAAGATGAGTCTCAACGACGATCACCGACGGTAGTGAACGCGTCGGAGCTGGAAGAATTCTTCGCTGCCATGGAAAAGGAAAGCCAGCAAAAATTTAAGGAGATGTAAGTCAACTCATTTAAAAATAAATAAATTAAATTTATAGCTCGTTCGAATTTAGGTTTTACGTTCTCATTGTCCGAGCATGAAATTTCTAAATTGGTGATATATTTTCAGGTACAATTTTGATGTTGCCAAGGACGAGCCGCACGAAGGACGATACGAGTGGGTTCGATTAAAGCCATGAAACACGAGCGAGGGTCGAAAGGAATCGAAAAGGATCGGTAATTCTCATGCATAATCTGTTATTATTATTATTATTTTTATTTAATTAGGTTCTCCTAATTAAGTTCCGTTCTTCGCTAGTTTTTTTGTTTTTCTTCTTTTAATCATGTACAGCTAAGCTTAGCACTGTAAGTTAGTTTAGAAGAAGAAGCAGTTTGTTTTGTTTTTGTGTACGATCTGAAGTATAGAAGAGAACAAACGACTGTTGGAATAACAAAAGCTTCTAGAATTCTGATCTCACTTCATTTTCTGGTGTCTCATTCTCTCTACCTATCTCCTATTACAATAGTAGCTAATATTGTTATATCCCGTTATTAATTTTGTTTTAGTACGATCATACTATCTCAATACTACAACAGTATTTGTTATATCACGAATATGTGTTCAAGGATAATAATACTAACTTTCCAGACCTATAGTGTACCAACAATACATGCAAATGCAGTCAATAATTTTCGTGCATTTTAGCCTTTTTTTTATTATTGTTTGAGACCACATATTTATGCCACATGGTGTACCATCACATGCAACAAGTAATGCATACAGTCAACATCTAATCAAATAAATTCATTAATTGACATGACATGTACATATCATTTGCCACATCATATGGTAGACAAATGTGGTACATGAATATGCAATTATGGAACATGTTCACATACAACGAAATGAGACACTAAAAAGGAATAATATAAAATTGATTGAACAAAAGGATGAGTCCTACACCAAGAGGACTTGAAGATGCCGATGCGGGAGTGCCTTAACGCCGGGATTGTAAGCCTCGATTCTAAGTCCTGAGGGGACGCAAAACAAAATATGAGTGGACCAAGTTATATATAAGTAATACTGAAACAATTATTCATCAACATACTAACCCCAAAAGGTTTTTCGAAAACCTTAGCATGTCATAAAACCTTTCATAAAACATATATCATATAGAGTGTGCTTAGTAGTGGCAAATATATATATATATATATATATATATATATATATATATATATATATAAGGCATATACATGTATATAATATTTCATTCGCCCGAAGGCATATAGAACACTTCTTCATTCATCCGAAGGTTCTACATCATGCGCCCGTAGGCAGGTCATTTGCTCTTAGGCAGATCATACGCCCGTAGGTAGAACATACGCCTGTAGGCACCAACCAAACGCCCGGCCATAGCCAATAATATATCTCCCGCCTGTAGGCACCAACTAAACGCCCAACCATAGCCAAAAATATATCTTCTGCCCATAGGCACCAACCAAATGCCCGGCCGAAGCCAATCATATATCTCCCGGCCAAAGCCAATCATATATCTCCAGGCCGAAGCCACCAACCTACGCCTGACAGAAGCCATATATAAATATCAATCGCCTGTAGACTCCTACAGCACCCACCTGAAGGCATATATAGAAGTATCATTCGCTGTAGGCAGGACCATTTGCCCATAGGCAGGGCATTCGAATAACCACTAAGTACGTAAGGACATTAACATAATATTTCTAATATATATATATATATATATATATATATATATATATATATCTTAATCGGAGTTCAGTAGCTACAGCGTCATATCGTAAAACCTATTCGTAGTATATAGTCATCAATCATATATACTACGAAGAACGTAAAATCGATAAAGTATGAATATCATAAAGCGTAAATCCAATTTACTCATAAACGTTTCATAAAATGTAACCATTAAATTGTGTTTTTCATGTATGCATTTCTAATTAAAAAAATATAAATTCATTAATTGACATGACATGTACATATCATTTACCTCATCATATGGTAGACAAATGTGGTACATGAATATGCAATTATGGAACATGTTCAGAGCATACAACTAAATGAGACACTAAAAAGGAATAATATAAAATTGAATGAACAAAAGGATGAGTCCTACACCAAGAGGACTTGAAGATGCCGATGCGGGAATGCCGTAACGCCGGAATTGTAAGCCTCGATTCTAAGTCCTGAGGGGACGCAAAACAAAATATGAGTGGACCAAGTTATATATAAGTAATACTGAAACAGTTATTCATCAACATACTAACCCCCAAAGGTTTTTCGAAAACCTTAGCATGTCATAAAACATTTCATAAAACATATATCATATAGAGTGTGCTTAGTAGTGGCATATATATATATATAAGGCATATACATGTATATAATATTTCATTCGCCCGAAGGCATATAGAACACTTCTTCATTCATCCGAAGGTTCTACATCATGCGCCCGTAGGCAGGTCATTTGCTCTTAGGCAAATCATACGCCTGTAGGCACCAACCAAACACTCGGCCATAGCCAATAATATATCTCTCGCCTGTAGGCACCAACTAAACGCCCAACCATAGCCAACAATATATCTTCTGCCCGTAGGCACCAACCAAATGCCCGGTCGAAGCCAATCGTATATCTCCCGGCCAAAGCCAATCATATATCTCCAAGCCGAAGCCACCAACCTATGCCTGGCAGAAGCCATATATAAATATCAATCGCATGTAGGCTCCTACAGCACCCACCTGAAGGCATATATAGAAGTATCATTCGCTATAGGCAGGACTATTTGCCCATAGGCAGGGCATTCGAATAACCACTAAGTAAGTACGTAAGGACATTAACATAATATTTCTAATATATATATATATATCTTAATCAAAGTTCAGTAGCTAAAGCGTCATATCGTAAAACCTATTCGTAGTATATAGTCATCAATCATATATACTACGAAGAACGTAAAATCGATAAAGTATGAATATCATAAAGCGTAAATCCAATTTACTCATAAACGTTTCATAAAATGTAACCATTAAATTGTGTTTTTCATGTATGCATTTCTAATTAAAAAAAATATACATTTTAGAAAGGGTCCACTCACCTTACACCGTTGGCGAAGAGCCGTGCAAACAAGGGTGGGCAAAAACGTCATACACAATTGCACCTAAGCACATAAAGGTGCACAAGGTTGGGCCTAGGCCAAGGATTTGGGCCACAAGGTTGGGCCTGGGCAACTAGACCCTGGCCTGGTTCTCAATTGGGCTTGCGTTTAGTTCTAGGTTAGCCCAAGGATTTTTAGGCTAAGTTTAACGAGTTTGGGTCGAGCACTGGGCCCAAAGGGTTCAATAGGTTTGGATTGGGTTAATAAGCCAACAGTTATTGGATCGGGCCCAGCAACTAGGTTGGGCTGGTTTTAGGTTGCGGATCATTGGCCGAACAACTGAGTTAGGCTGGTTTTCAGTCACGGATCGTCGGATTCCACGAAGGAGAAAGTCGAAGCTGGCTTGTTCTTCAAAGCTTCGATCGAGCTCAATTCACAACAAGACTTCACCATTTAAGTGTCAAAATTAAATTAAGAGGATGGAGATTCGATTAATACCCATTTTAACTCACAATCGTGGCCGGAAAACACCTAGTTACCGATCTGCCGGAAAATCTGGGAAGTTTTCCCCTAGTTGCTTCTGCACTCAACCATCACAATAGACTTTCAAAGCTACTCTAATCCCACACTAAAACGTGCTCCAAGAAAGTTTAGGTTGGTTTCGTGGCTCGCCCTTGCTAGGAACGGCGAGAACTCGCCGGAGAAAATTATTGAACAGTAGCAGCGCCATTGCTTAGAGAGAGAGAGAGAAAAAGAAATGTCACGTTCCCGGGGCTTAGGTTTCACGATGTAGGGTCATACGGTTATGCGGTCATGCTCGTCGAACCAACAATGTGTGATGGTTGTGGTGGCGTGTGGTTCCCGGAGAATGAGAGTGAATGAGAGAGGAAGTGACAGAGAGAGACAAAAGAGAGAGAGCTGTGAGGGAGTGAGAGAAGGAAGAAAGAAGAGAGAGGTCCGAGAGTTATGCACGGAAGGGATAAAGAAAAAAGGAAAGGGACAGTGGGTCGGGGGACAAATTCAAGGGGGCCCACATGCCACACCATTTAAGGCCCAAATAGTAACCCAAATAAAAAATATCTAGCCCAACAAGGAACAATTACCAAAATGCCCTTTCACACTAAAATCCGTAAAAATTATTGGGACGAGTTGTTACAATTTACCCTCGTTAAGAAAATTTCGTCCCAAAATTTGAAATAACGTACTATACATAAATACTCGTATGGTCAAAAAATATGTACGTATAATATGATGACGTCAAAATTGATAGGTACCAACATAAAGGTCGAAAACTAGTATTGAACTTAAAACTGAAAGTGGAAAAGACTCAACCGAACATTTGTAACGTCAAAAAGTCAATATATATATAACTAATATAAGGTAAAACAAAAATACTCGTACTAAAAATCAAAACTGAAAATGGAAGTGGGTCTCACCTAAGCATTTAAAACATCACGTACTCCAAAGACAGATGTTGTAATACCCTGAAAATTTAAATATATGAATTAGATATTCATAATTATGAATATGTGAAGAAAATCAGAAATAAATCGATTTATGGTTATGAAAATTTAATTGAGAGATTTTAAAATTTTGTTTCCGAAAATTATTATAATTTATTTCGTAAAATTTATTGATAAGTGAAAAGGACGAATGATGTAATTATACGATGACGTATTTTATCCTCATATATTTTAAACTATTTCTTGGCATATTTGGATAGAGTTAGGTACCACGATCATGTAGGCAAAAACCATTCACCAAACGGAGTTATAACAAATGAAATAGAAACGAACGAAGATAGGGGTAAAATGGTCATTTGGCCATGAATTTGGAATGCTGCAGATTTGTTGGAGTTTTATCTTGGTGTAGAAAAGCCACGTGGTGGTTGTGGTTAAAAAAGGGGGGGAAAGATGAGGCTTCTGGAAAGGGGGAGCAAGAGAAAAGAAAAAAGAGGGGGGGGGGGGGAGATGGGTTGGCGAAGGGAAATAGGCATTACAGGGAATCCCACTGCCCCGAAACTACGAATCAGAAAAGGGGGGAGAAAGCGGAAGAAAAAAAAAAAAAAAGGGATAAGGATAGAAACTATGTCTGAATCCTTGAAAGAAATTGAAGGAAACATAGAAGAAGACACCAGGAAAAGAAAAGAGAAATAAGGAATTAAGATGTTTAGTATGAATTGAGAGAGAAGGTGTACAACCATGTCTTTCGAATCATAACAAAAATATGATATCTTTTGTCAACCTGCAGCATAGGTAACGATTCCCATCTCTCCTTAATCATACCATAGCCGCTTTGTATCAATTTTTTTTATTATTTTCAATATATACTTTGGGTGTGGTGATCAAATATCTTGTTCTAGGGTTTGGATTAAAAAGTCAAGTCTTGTTAATTGTTGAATATAATTTAAATCGAAGTTATAAGCATGAATTTTGAATTGTGTGGAAGCAATCTAAAAATGTAATTTGGATTATAAGGGTATAGGTTCTAAATTGCAGGAAATTTATTAATTCTTCACAGAAAAACTATGTTTCAAGTAGCCTACTTTGGCTCTTGATTTTTATATCCTTATGGATTCCTTTTCAGCCAATATTATGTGGTTTAAAACTAGACATGTCCATGATCAAAATCCATCTGATTTCACTTAATTCCATTAAGTATTGATATGTCAAAATCATATTCAAACTTGAGTCCCAAAGCTGCCAGACAGCAGCAAATACTGGGTTTCCAGTTTCGAGATTATTTTGTAACTTGCATAACTTTCAACTTAGAACCATGTTTTCTAAAAATCTTTTATGCTTTTGAAGTACACAAAACAAGCTTCGAAACCTATGTAAGTTTGCACCAACCGGTGTAGTTATGAGTGTTCAAAATCAGGTTAATCTTGGTTGACTAAAAGTGCTTTTTTGTAGCTTTTGTGTAGAAGAGGTTACTGCTTTTCACTGTCTGTTCTTCTCTAAATTTTATTTCTATTTTGCTTATCCATATTGAGTTTATCAAATCACTTTATATGGTTTTGCATTGGGCTTCAAAGAACCATTTTCTTATACATTTATAAGCTCAATGTATTGGTGCACTTGTTGAAACACATAATCATTTATAGTCCAGAATTATTTCCATTCAAACGTATTTGGCAGTGATGAAGCTATGTTAGGTCAACCAAAATGGCATTTGAATTGGAGGCTGTTAAATTAGTAATTCCAAGTACTTTGACTAGGATTAAAGTTCATGTCATGCATTTAGTAATGTCTTATATTGTGAAAATGGATTTGGCCATGTTGGTGGATCCTTGTATTAGTAACTGAGAGAAAGCTTAGGAATCCAGGTAGAGAAAATACGACAAATATTTTCGGAGTTTGATTATACTAAACTTCGTGGAATGTTAACTTTTTATTTATCTCATTGGTTGATAACTTGTGTGCATAATTGGATTACATGGTTGGTAATTGAAATAATGCTTTTGGTGGATATCTATTGGTGTGATTATGGCTTGCTTTGATATGAGATGCAATTCTTATCAGACATTGTAATAATGTGAGGCATGTTAGGGAACTACAAAAGGCTTGATCCCGTTCATGGGTACGTAAGCAGTCTAACGGGAGTTAGATGCAGCCTTAAAATAACCAAGATTAATTTTTGGATAAATTACATAGTAACCCCTCAGGTTTGAGGTTTATATTAATATTATACAACATCTTTAAAACTTTTCACTTTCATACCTCAAATACTATTTTATTTCAATTTCATACAACCGTTACATTTTCCATCCATGGATCTGTTAAATGCTGATGTGGCTGCCACATATATGCCATGTGGCTGCCAAATGTTTGCCACATGGCAAATAAAATATTTTTTTTTAAAAAAAACCCGAAATTGGAAGAAGAAGAAGAAAAAAAAAAAGGGACTGAACCCCTGCAACCCAGAAGAAGGAGTTGGAAGAAGAAGAAGTAAAAAAAAAAAAAAAAAAAGACCGAACCCCCTACAACCTAGAAGAAGAAGGAGGAAGAAGAAGAAGAAGAAGAAGAAAAAAAAAAGGAGGAGGAGGAGGAAGAAGAAGAAGAAGAAAAAAAAAATGAAAGGGACTGAACCCAGAAGAAAAGGAATTGGGTGATTAATTTAAAAATAACCTTATGTCTTTGGTAAATAAATTGGGTATTAGATTTTGTGAGTAACTCAAAATTAAATATATAAGTAGTGATTAATGGTAGTAAATAAGCAAGAGTTTCACTTGGGCCTATCACAGTAATTATCTTCCGAAATAAATTTTCATGATGTTACAAATGTGTGTCTTTGGGTCGAGCCCTAACAATGACTAAACAGTAATAACTATCGTAAACAGGTCTACCTATCCACTTGCTTAACGAACCCAACGAATATGTCATCGATATTACAGTCGGCCCCGCGATATCAACAACACATTGTTGTCTCGATAAGCAAGTAGTAACTTCCTAAGGGTGCAAACATACCAATGTCCTATCCTAAGTCAACAACAACACAAGAAAACAGTTTCGCAAATCATAAAATTAAACATCTAAAAACCAATTTGTAGAACTCCATTGTCTAACTAGTGCTGCCAATACAATATATCATACCAAGTCTCAAATAGTGCCATACACAAACTGGAAATAAAAACTATCGTCGTAACTACTCCAAAAGAGATCAATGCAAAATCAAATCATTCAGAAACCACAAATCAAAAGAATGTAACACGTCTTTCAAGATCTAGATAATTCGTTCAAGACTGTCCCACAGTCTACACATAAAAATGCAATACAGGATAAACAACTTAGTACTCAATACCTTCACGAAAACTTCACAAAACATAGAAATGAAACTCACATCATGATAAGGTACAAAAGTGACGATACACTAAGAACCAGAACAATGAAATTCACAACACCTACGCAAGCTGATTCATTGAAAAGTTTTCGCTCAGATTTAGCGAGCAGCTATGCTGAGAAAGCTAAGTGAACACTCATGAATTTAAGGGTAAAAAAAAGTCTAACAAATCTAAAACATAAGATAATTGGAGTGAAAGCGTAGCTTTGATGCAAGAATATATGTAAGTACCTAACTATATTCTGTGGTGGTAAGTCGAGATGGTTGAGTTCGGACTCGACTCGGTGGTAGTCTAAAGTAATCTTATGGATGGAAACTCAAAAAAAAAAATCCCGTTCCGAAAATTCACTACAACTTGTTACAACGATAACCTCAGGGATATTCAATCACCAGTGGTAATGATTCGTTCGATAGGGTAATAAGGGGTGATTGAATGACTGATGGTTCCATCTAAAACTTTCAAATATGAGTGGTTCTCCAAAATAGTCTCTCTGCTATAGAAAAGATATGAAATGAGATGATACGAAGTGTCGTAGGGTAAGCACGAACCCAAAGTTGACTAAAATGCTTTCTAGTACCAGGAGGTGAATCTAGGATTACGGTCGCAACCGATGTAAATTGAGACATCAGTCTACAGAAATCTAGAATGAAGAATTTTGCCAAACAGTCAAAGTATAGTCCTCTTGGACTGGTAGATACTACGACGAGTGAGTTGTGAAGGAAAATATTTGTCCTAGCTAAGAACGTGTGAGAATATTTGAACACATATGCAAACTATTAACACATTAAAGTAGGCATGCATTCAAAAACAATTCTAAAACCCATGACTTTCAAGGCCTAGTGAATGGTGAACCATAAGACTCTTTAACAACATTAAAGAGAAGGTAAGATTTTAGAGATTCATTACCCTTGAAGCTCATCCTTATTTACACAAGGGATTCACCCAAGTGGAGGGCCTTCAAGTCACCTCCTAACTCCTTGGATCTTCCTTGTGATTTCCTTCCTTTTTTATGCTCCTTTGCTCCTTGAGGATGTGAGGAAAGGATCTCCAAAACACCAAAGGTTTGGTGTCTCTAAGTCTCCTCACCAAGGATGAGGTGTGAAGATGAAATTGATGACTTAGAGAAGAAAAAGATTGCTAGCTCTTTCTTCCCTATGTGGTCGGCCTCCTTGTAGAGAAAGAGAGAAAATGTTTCACCTCTTTACCTCAAAGAAAACCCTAATGAGAAAATAGCTATAAAGTTAACTTTATACTACATCACATTTGAGTGGCAAACTTGTAATTAAATCAAGTTTGCATCCACTCTCCCTTATGGCCGGCCTTGTCTTTGTTATTGGGCTAATTGCTCATTTTGTTTTAGTTGTCATACAACTTAAACATAATGGGCCTTGTGGACCAAAACACTTTTGGGCCCCGAAACCCAAAACCATCTTAAAAGCCCAATACGAACGTTTCGTATAATTAATTAACTAATTAATTAACCTTGACCATATTTCAATTAAACCATTTAATTGCTTATCCATTTCATTTATATTTCTTCACTTTCATCCTTACTCGGTGTACGATCCATTAGGTTCCAATTAGCGAAGCAGTGAGCGATTGTTACTCTTAACGATCGATTGTGAATTGAAACTACATTTCAATTCTCCCTTTGATTAGTGTTTGCTAATCTTCATGGCTTCCACAAACTATGAGTGACACCTAGCAGTATTTCATGGTTACCCAAGCTAAGTAGAAGTGGTTGGAGAACCTATCCAGTTACAACTACAACGCAATATGGTCCTTCTCTAATACAATACTCTTAATCACATTGTTTGAGTGATAGTTTGTTTCATGTCTACTGTCCAATGTGATACTTCCCTATATGATTCAATTGAATATGATTTGGAACAAACTTCCTGAGTCATATTCATATGATTTGGCCAAAGACTCCCGAATCATATCTTAGTGTATTCTCCTTCCACCATGGAAGGTTAGAGATCCCTTGTTGTGCATTCATATGCCTACATGACTAGATAGCTTGACCCCAACAATGCCGTGGACACTCTCGATGGAATGCCTTTGACATGATCAAAGATCAAGGACCTAACCATTAGACATCTAGGATGCCTCAGGTCAAATGACTACTTTGCATATTGCAACTTACGAGTTCTTACATGACATGTATGTTCGAACTCTCTTTTGATCGTTGTTCAGTGTACTCGATTACTCTTTCGAGCACCTATGTGTTTGTCTTAGTGTCAAACACTAAATGACTTAAGACTAGTCATACTCGCGCTTGAGTTGACATAACACATACTAACCTTAGCGGATTGTCAATGCCCAATTGGCAATCCTATAGCTAGGAACATTTTAGGAATAAACATAAGAGAAATGTCTCGTTAATCTAACTTACTTAAATCACTTCTCTCTTAGATCAAATACATTCCTTGGATTCCCTTATTGCTTAAACACATGATACATTAAATAGTGATTAACAATAAGTTTTGCCCTTCATTAAACATATAATAGTTTAATACAATAAGTATTCCAAAAGCTATTACATCAAATGAGTGGCTTTGTGGGCATACTTCTAACAAGTTGGTCAATAAATATCCAATTGTCATCATAGTCTCCAGGTGAAATCCTATTCCTGGAGTTTCACTATTCATTGCGTATCTCATCATTAAAATTTGTATTTCATGTTTACATTATTTTTATTAGTTAATTATAATTGCGTTAATTTTAGGAATTGAATCGTTTAGTTATCCAGTTTGAATTTTCATAATTAATCTTTAAAATTTGTTGACCTTTCGAGGTCACAATTAATGTTTTCGAATAAATTTTGAAACCACGAGCGCATAGGCGAGAGTTGTGTGCGAATCAGGATTATAACAAAAAAATTACAGACGTTCGAAGTTGTTTTTCCTTTTAAAAAAAACCTTAATTCTTTAGTTAAATGAATTTTAACCAGGTGGGAATTCGACCCAATCACATAAAGGAAAGCTAAGGGAACCAATCAAAAGGGGGAACTAATGACGAATCAAATTAAAAGGAAACTAAGGACCAATTAGGAGAGGGGAGGGAAACTGATTTCCCATCCCATCGACCCGTACACCCACACACCCGACCCGTTCAACCCAGTTAGATTCTAGTGGTTCCTAGACATTTTTCAGGTAAATTGCACCCAACCATCACCTGCAATCACCACCACACTTCTTCTCCTCCATTGTTCATTCAAGATTGGACGGAAATTGGGCCAATTTGTGGCGTTTTACGACGAGACACCGAAGGCTTCATCCGCGGCAATCCGCAATTTTTTCATGTAATCCCGTCAATCTTCTCCACCATTAGACTCCCCTTGAGCCCTGGAACAAGCCCAATCAGTTTTAGGGGCGGCGAAACATCGAGGAAGGAAAATTGAAGCACACCCATATCTAGGGTTCTGGCGGATCGATGAGGTTTTCAGGCATTTTCCCACCGAATTGAACTTCGGCCCAGGTATAAAATATGGGAATTTTTAAAGTTAGGCAACGCGTAGCCAGTGGGCCGACTGTGCCTTTTTAAGTTGAATTTGATGCTCTGATTTCAGTTTTGATATCCGTTTGATGTCATTCAATAGTTTGAACTTAGTATTGAATATTACGCCACTTGATCATTATATGATTCGACGATCTGACCTTTGGATCATCACTAAACCTTAATACGTTATAGTTCATAATATTTGAGAACCATAAGAATTGAAGGATTGGGAATCTGACGTACGGATCTTCCCAAATTGAATTTCTAAGTTTGTAAAACCAAACGTTGATAGCAACCTAATTCTAGCAATTGGCAAAGACCGTTGGATCGTTCTGAAATTTTAGAATATTGTTTTAGAAGCATAAGGAGACTCATGGGAAGCTACGGATCAAAAATCTGATAGGCGGATCTTCCATATTAGGTTACTAAGGTTGTGGACCCTACCCTCGATCTTGATTGACAGTTGACTTTTTAGTCAACTAGCCCGAGTTCTTTTAGCGTGCCGTTGAGCTTAGAGTGTTGTTGAGATTCCATGGAGCTTATTGGGCTCAGCATGATGATGTGTCTTCCACGATTTACGTACTGATGGCATCATATTGCGTTGTGCTTGTTGATTTTATGTTATTTGACTTGTGTATTAAACTTGTTGTGGAGTGTGGTTGATTTGTATGTTTGGCCTAATGTGATGAAATGTGAGGGCTAGTGGTGGACCATGAAACCATTGTCATGGGGTTTGTTGCTTCGAGATTTGTTTCACATATTGTATCATTATTTTATTTCTCATTTCGTTGAGCCGTTCTAATTATGTACCTTTTGCTTTGTTTCATTTCTCGTTTCGTTGAGCTTTTGTATTTTGAGTATTTGTTTCATGTATTGTTCTTCAAGCGTTGCTATATTTCTTAGACTTTCGTTCAGTTTCGTTCAGTGATCTAGAATTGGGTTTTCGCTGGGGTTCCATTGAGTGGTCTGGTTCCCTGCTCCGTCTGGATTCCGTTGAGTGGTACGGAATCCCTCGTGATCTGTGATTTTGCTGAGTGGCCCGGAATCCCTCGTGATCCGCGATTCTGTTAAGTGATCCAGAATCGTATCCAGCTTGGATTTCATTGAGTGGTTCGATATGCATTGTACTTCACGATTCCGTTAAGTGGTCAGGAATCGTATTTACTTGAATTTCGCTAAGATGTCCGGAATCCCTTCTACTTCGCGATTTCGTTGAGTGGTTCGAAATCGAATCATGGTTTGAATTCCGTTGAATGGTCCGGAATCCCCTTTGGTGTCTTGGTTCTATTGAGTGGTTCGGAACTCGATGTTGATGGATTTCGTTGAGTGGTTTGAAATCGCATCATTTGACTTGTTGGTTCCTTGGATTTGATATCAACTTCAGACATGTAGACTTTGGCCAAACTATGTTGCTCTAGCCTTGCATTTCGATGTATTGTATGTGTTATTGATTGGTGTAATTATTGGATGCTATTGGAAAACATATGTATGTGCGAATGGAAAGATGACTAGAGAATACTATTGTGCTTCGTCGAATGTTCCTTGAGATGTTGCATGCCTGAATCGTGGTATTATGTTGGGACATAGTGGTTTATGTGATGAATGTTTGAGTGTAGTGAATGACAAACTATGAATAGCTTGATCCTTGTTTTGGGTACGAAGGCAGTTTAAAGAGGAGGTTAGATGCAGCCATAATGCATAAGAAAAATTACTATGCGATTCGATTCTTGAGTTATGCTTTGCCCATATCCCTGAGGCGGGGTATGTTAGATACAAATTTTTGGTGACGTCACGTGTCGATCCTGGACGTATGTCGAGATCAGGGTGTGATACTCCATGTGTACAAGATGGTTTGTACCGAAAATCTATGGTGACATTCACCCATTTCCATTAGCATCCTTAGTGGGTCCCCGACAACCCAAGAAGGACAATTATGGGAATTTCTGACTAAGAGCATCAATTACGATAGTTGCCTAACACGATGGTACTCAAAGGTGCAATCAACTCACCGATGAGTTCTATCAACCTCTTCTGTCTTCAACTCAACTATTTTTGTGTGCAAGCACACTACATCTTCTTTGGTAAAAAAAGATGTAACATTTCTCGTTGTAGAGAAAACATCACCGGATTTTACAGTAAGGAAAATCATTACCAGTTCTAGGTCAAGGATAGGATGGTTCACATCATAGGGTTCAAATCATCAAGAGGCACACACGTTACTCGATCCTAATGCATCAACATTCAGCCAACATTTAATAATACACCACAGTAGAAATTCAACAAGTGTAAAAGTTATGATTAGATGAGACAATACCCCATTGTCAGAAACTTCATTCGCCGTCAGTATCGCAATAAGGTTGACTAGTTTCTTAGCCAAAAAGGAAGTAGGTCTACGTTCAAAGAATAGTTAAGAATTGTTGATAGGATTTGACAGGACCAAAGGGAAAGTGGGCGGGAGGACAAAATCAGAGGGATGCCCCACAGGGCACTCCATTTAAAGCCCAAATAGTAACCCAAATAAAAAAATATCTAGCCCAACAAGGAACAATTACCAAAATGCCCTTTCACACTAAAATCCTTAAAAATTATAGGGACAAGTTGTTACAGCTGTGTTGTGAGAATAAACAGCTGTAAAATAAAGTTGTTGAGTGTTTGACACGCTTTTTTTTTTTATGTAAAAGTACTTTTAACCAAAAAAAAACAATATTGGATTGCTTGGTAAATTTTTATATAAATTGCTGTGAATATGCTAAATGACTAAAAAGATATGATTTTTAATATAATATAATATTTATCAAAGCCAATAACGTAGGAGGCAAAGATTGTAATATTGCAAAATATGTGGAGATATACTTGCCAATGCCATTTGTAAATTTCATTAAATGAGCACTCATTACTATAATTTTGAAAATAAAAGCACATTTTTTAGTTCATACTTCTTCTTTTTTATACTTTTCTACGATCATTGACAGCAGTTTTTTTAAAAATCACATTTTTTTGTTCTAAATTTTTTAATAAGTTATTGTTTTTAAAAAGCATCAGAATTCCAAACCGACCTAAAAATAATTTGTTTTTATGTTTACCTAATTTTCTGGTAATTTGGAAGTATCCTATTGGTCGAGTTGTTATCATAGTTGATGATGATTAGTGTAGCCTGTAATATCTGGCCACGTGTTCAAAGTCTGGAAAGTTATCTTATCCCCTCTATCAATCATCACCAACCATTGTCTCATCTGCGTGGCCAAATCTTCTTTTTACAAATCCCGAGTGAAAAAAACAAAAACAAATGAAAATGCATGGAATCGAAAATAGAGAATATTTATTATTACTAGCTATTATTATAGGGAAAGAGATCATCTTCGAATTTCTTCCTCCAAAGACTGCGGTTCAAGTTATCTGGACACTTGAAATTTGATCCAATGAGCCTTGAAATCCAAGCCCCTAAAAGTTATATTAATTTTTAACTGTTAGATTAAATTTCAAGAACTCAAATTACTTGGTCTACGGACATTGGAGGAAGAGATCCGGAGATGATCTCTTTCCTTATTATAGGCCACTGTTGTACGGAGATCGCAAACTGATTTGGGTAAAAGTCAAAAAAGGCAACTAAAAAATAAGACAAATTCACTTGAGTTTCTTATGTTGCTCTCTACTTGTTTGTACGTGTGGAGACGGAGAAGGCAACATATGAAAGGTTTGTAGGAGGCAAAGATTGTAATTTTGTAAAATATGTGGAGACATATTTACCTTTTGTAAATTTCATTAATAAGCACTGATTACTTAATTTTGAAAATAAAAGAACATTTTTTAGATCATACTTCTTCTTTTCTATGCTTTTCTCCGATCATTGACAGTAGGTTTTTTAAAAATCACTTTTTTTTTGTTCTAAATTTTTTAATAAGTTATTGCTTTTAAAAGCATCAGAATTCCAAACCAACCTAAAAATAATTTGTTTTTATGTTACCTAATTTTCTAGTAATTTGGAAGTATCCTATTTGTGACAACCCGACCCGAGATATTTTTCTTGATGACATGAAATGTCGATTCTACCCTTGAGAGTTGAGTTGTGGGTTGTGTAAATAAGCTAAGAAATTAAACAATTGAGTTTACTTATTTTCTTCCTAACCTTTTGGACCCAATTAGAACTAAAGGTTCTAATTGTTTTGGTTGGTTGTAAGAAAATTTGGACCACACACACACACTCTCTCCCATTGACTCCATTTCTCTCTCCTCCTTCTCTCGGATTTTCTTCCATTTCCGTACAACCTGTATGGACAACCCTCAAACCTTTTCAATCTTCACGGATCGAGTTTGTGATTGCTATTTTTAGACTTCTTACAAGCTCATGAGTCGAATAGTGGTGGCGGTTGAACGTGAAAACCTCGAAAAATCTGAGAAACCATAATCTCTGATTTGAGCACTGTTCATGCACTTGTGATTTCAAAGTTTTTAGAAAATTTTAAGCTGCTAGTGAGCTTTAGGACATCTTCACGAAGCTTGGAGAGGAAAAACGAAGTGTTTTGGACATCGGGAAGTCGAGTTTGGAAAGTTTCAAGTTTGCCTGGATTATCGAGGTTCCTCTAGTGAAATCATGTGGATTTCAAGGCTTGAAAGTGGTAAGGTTTTGTTCCTCTCATCCTAAGCTTCAAATTGGTACAAATTTTGTGGATTTTGGTCTAAAAATGAAGAAGATATGAAAGTTTGATTGTTTTTCCAGAAACCAGCGCCGGCGACGATCTCCGAGGATCCAAGGAAGACGAAGGGGAATATTCCGTCAAGTCTAATAGAATATTCTAACAGCGTCAGGTAACACCGTTAACTTCTGTTAAGATTTAACGGAATATTCCTAACGACAGTTAAGCTTCAGTTAGGGTTTGGCCGCGTGTGTGGGTGAGTCTGGGCGTGCCTTGGTCAGCGTGTGGGGGCGCGTCTGGCCGTGCCTTGGCCGACACGTGAGGGCGCGTGGGGTCATGAAAATTTTTTCTAAAAATATGGGGATGTTCCTGAGGTTGAGTAAATCATGGTGATATATTCAAATACCCTATTTGAGCTTTGTATGAGAAGTTATTTCCTAGTTTTGTGTATGTGTTTTAAATAACGTTTATTCAGTTATTTTGCATATAAGTGAGACCTGTCTTGAGGACGAGCGCCATCAATCGAGGCTCGGGGGCTATGACCCTTCGACATATCAGTGAGTGGGCTTTTGGTTTTCTGTATATACCTATATACTCGAGATTTTCCAAGAAAATGAATTTGAATGATTATGCGTTTTGAAATGCTATGCAAAGGATCTGCCTATTTTATTGATGTATTAGTAGTTGCATATAATTATGATTGGTGCTGCGGACACATAGGTAAGTACCAAGTAAATTCATAAATCAAAGATATGAGGTTACTTCAGTTATGTGAGATATGATGTGATGTATTGAAAGCTCATAAACCTGCACCCCGGTGTTAATGCTCCCGCCCAGAGTTAGGGCACAGTCCTTCAAGTGATGTTCACCTCATGCACCATATGCTCACCTTGGATCCAAATTAGGTGCACAAGCTTGTCGTACATACCACTTTAGGTGGTTCTGACTCGTAGGTGACCTGCGATTATTCGCACAGCCTTCACGTGATCATAGCACTAGAGCATCACTTTACACCTAGTCTTGTCATACAGACCACTTTAGGTGGTTCTAATTCGTGTGCAGGATTTGATTTGATATGATTGAGATTGGTTATGAGCTATATACTCAGCCGTGCAGATTAAGTTAGAGGGATTTGGCTAATGCGATATTTGACATTGATATATTTTGTTTAGATTACTTATGGCATTGCATTGAGATATTTTGGCATGGTATACTTCTATGGATTTTTATCTTGAGTATGATTTCAGTCACAGCTTATTATTATTATTATTATTTTCTGGGAATTATACAGGTTTTACGGCGAGGGGTTAGAACTTTTGAGAAATGAAATGATTTTGAAAAGCTTTGTTTTTGCCCACTCACACTTTCTGTTTTGCGCCCCTCCAGGTTTTAGGTAGAAGTGTTTTGGTGGATTACGAGGATTTCAACAGTGGTTCTAACAGAGCATCATAAATGTAGGATCATCTTTGGGTGTTGTATAATTAGTACTTATCCTACTTGACTGCATTTAGACTATTTATGCTCTGGTTGTGTATTTCACACTTAATCTTGCACTTGCACTTTATCTTAGCTAGTTATGCTAGTAGTTTGGTTTTTATTCCTTCGAAATTTCCTTTTATCTTTATTGCTTCCGCACTGTGCACATGACTATGTCACCCTCACGTGACGGCCAGCATGCCTCGATCTAGGTTGGGGTGTGTCACTATTGGTCGAGTTGTTACCATAGTTGATGAAGATTAGTGTAGCATGTAATATACGGCTACGTGTTCGAAGTTCAGAAAGTTATCTTATCCCCTCCAATCATCACCAACCATTGTCTCATCTGCGTGGCCAAATCTTCTTTATACAAATCCCAAGTGAAAAAAAACAAAACAAAAAGAAAATGCATGGAAACGGAAATAGAGAATATTTACTATTACTAGCTATTATTATAAGGAAAGAGATCATCTTCGAATTTCTTCCTCTAAAGTCTTCGGATCAAGTGATATGGACCCTTGAAATTTGATTCAATGACCCTTGAAATTCAAGCCCCAGAAAGTTATAATAATTTTTTACTGTTAGATTAAATTTCAAGAACTCGAATTACTTGGTCCGCGGGCATTGGAGGAAGAGATCCAAAGAGGATCTCTTTCCTTATTATAGGCCACTGTTGTATGGAGATCGCAAACTGATTTGGGTAAAAGTCAAAAAAAGGCAACTAAAAAATAAGACAAATTCACTTGAGTTTCTTCTACTACTCTCTACTTGTTTGTACGTGTACTACAAAACAGTTAAAGAGACAAAGAAGGCAAAATATGAAAGGTTTGTAGGAGGCAAAGATTGTAATTTGCAAAATATGTGGAGATACACTTGTCATTTGTAAATTTCATTAATTGAGCACTCATTACTATAAATTTGAAAATAAAAGAACATTTTTTAGATCATACTTCTTCTTTTCTATGCTTTTCTCCGATCACTGACAGCAGTTTTTTTAAAAATCACTTTTTTTTGTTCTAAATTTTTTAATAAGTTATTGCTTTTAAAAGCATCAGAATTCCAAACCGACCTAAAAATAATTTGTCTTTATGTTTACCTAATTTTCTGGTAATTTGGAAGTATCCTATTGGTCAAGTTGTTTCTTATCCTCTCCATCAATCATCACCAACCATTGTCCCATCTGCGTGAACAAATCTTCTTTTTACAAATCCCGAGTGAAAAAAAAACAAAAACAAATGAAAATGCATGGAAACGGAAATAGAGAATATTTACTATTACTAGCTATTATTATAGGGAAAGAGATCATCTTCGAATTTCTTCCTTCAAAGTCTGTGTATCAAGTGATCTGTACCCTTGAAATTTGATCCGACGACCCTTGAAATCCGAGCCCCTGAAAGGTATAATAATTTTTTACTGTTGGATTAAATTTCAAGAACTCGAATTACTTGGTCCATGGGCTTTGGAAGAAGAGATCCGGAGAGGATCTCTTTCCTTATTATAGGCCACTATTGTACAGAGATCACAAACTGATTTGGGTAAAAGTCAAAAAAAGGCAACTAAAAAATAAGACAAATTCACTTGAGTTTCTTTTGCTACTCTCTACTTGTTTGTACGTGTACTACAAAACAGTTAAAGAGACAGAGAAGGCAAAATATGAAAGGTTTGTAGAGAGAAGTGATCAGAGGCTTTTAATTTAACTCATGATTCATCTGTACTTTCAAAGGGAAGGAATATTTTTTGTTCGAGATTTTGTAGTCCAATGAGCAGTCTATTCATGTCGATATTGTTTCAATTCAATCACATTTATGATTTGACAAATGTTAGATTTTACTGCATAGGTATTTAGAAGCTTAATTGTTTAATATAAGTTGTTGAGGAGAACACGATCTGATAGGAGAATATTTTTGCTAACCACTCTCAAGTTGGTGATGCTCACCACGCTCTTATTTATTACCATTATATAAATTTAAATTTTGAAATTTGTGTAGTGTATAGTCACAAATTTTAAAATTTAAACTTATCCGACGGTAATAAGTAGGGTGCTGAATATTACCACCACTTGAGAGTGATAAGCAAAAAAGCACCCATCTGATACCATGTCAAGATTTTAGAGTCTCCTTAATTACGCTGATATTGTCTCAACCTAACTACTTATGCAGTTTAACATCTGATGAATTGTATCACGAAAAACCTTTGTGTAATTAAAAGTGAACCATTCAATTTATATCTATAATTTATTATGTCAAGCTTCCAACATGGGATTAAATTGTTCAACATTTTAATTTTTACTGCATTTGTTTTGATCATTAATTTATGATATTTTGGAAATTTGTTGCATGGTAGAGTGAACAAGAAAATAAAAAGACAAATAGGTGGGTGTTAAGAAGATTCTGATTCTTTTTACTGTTATAAGTTTACACGAGAAAACAAGAATTTATTTTCAACTGTTAATATTTCTTGATATCTCAAGCATCTACAACCTTTTAACTGTTAATAAAGTTCCTAGCTACTTCAAGGATCGATTAGCAATGTTGATATTTGTTTAGTTATTAAATAAAAAAGTTTGGGGGGTTATAGAGGTAGATTGTCAAAAGAGAGGCATAGAGAGGATTAAACTTTTGAAAGTTATAGAGATTTTACTTAAAATTAAAAGTGTGAAACGTGCGGATAGAAATGTGCAGACTGATTATAGATTCCAATATATGATGCAGTGTGACAAAGAGAGTGTATCAAACGATAACCTCATTGCATAAGAACCTAGGGCATGCTTGTATGTGCTTCAACACATTCCATTTCAAAGAAAGATTTTTTTTGTGATACATACATATTTTACATGGTTGGAGATATAATCGTAATGAGCACGTCATAAAAATATGGTACCGAGCATAAAACTTTCACTTACAAGTAAAGAGCACTACCACTAAACCATCGTACTAATAAATAATATTTGTAACCGAATAAAATTCTAGAAAATATTTCAAAAGAAGCCAATTCTACTTGCCACACCAGTGTAGATCACAAAAATACAAGATAGAATTTGCCTCTCTAGTTAACGAAAAAAAAAAAAAAACCGAGAAAAACCCTTAATTTGTAGGATAATTATTTTTCTAGATGGGCCTTGTTAGTTGAGATTCTTCTCAGTTCTGATAAGAGCTTTTGACTAGCTGGTTGTGGTGGATCCTGGGCGACCAAAAGAAAATGAGTTTGACTATGGGCCTAGTTTTCCATTAACGGGCTTAAGATCATAGGGCTTTTGTGATAGGTTATGACTGGTTTGATAATAATTTCGTTATTATTATTTTTTTTTTTTGTTATTTTTTTATCGTTAGATATAAAGAAGTTATATGCACTAAAAGAGGGATGAATAAGTTTGACAAAAAGGAAAAAAAAAAGAGGGATGAAGAAGTGTGGTAGGAAAGAGGGAGAGAAATAAGAAAGAATAAACGGAAACAAAATTTAAAAGTGAAAATAACTTAAAATAGTTTTTGGAATTTTATGTTCTTTTCTTGTAGATTACTTCTGCATTTCTCCCACCATTCTTTATCCACTCTTTTCACCCCTCATTTTTCCTATGTATTCAGTTTTATCATTAACTTAAAAAGTAAAAATTAAAAACAAAAAATGAAATGATTATCAAACAGGTCCTTAATGTTAAACAATATTCAAATTAAGGTTAATGAGTCATTCCTCTTTAAAAACAAAACTTAGTTTAACATATATGCATATTGTTCTCCTTTCATTATTCTTGTAAGTCACTTTAGTATATATGTCGGTCCGACGATCTCTGATATGCAACTAAGGAAGAAAGAATACACTTTATTAAGTTGATTTTGTGTAAAAAGGAGGGGTTATTTTTAATCACTTTTATGTAAATTATGTTAGCATTTAATATCCCCCAATCTCCATATGTTGTCGCTAAAATGTGAGCTTTTGCATAAATAGATAGCACACAATGCATAACATTTTACTATTTTCTAAAATTGTGGTCCTACACTAAACCTAACATGCACTACGTTTTCTTGTCCTTGTTGCTTCACCTTGTTGGCCATATCCTAGCTACATGATATAGCTTCTAATCATGGTGTACATGATGTATACAATAGTTTAACATCATACACCAATGTACATGTTATATTGATACTTGAGCAGCTAGAAAGATTCAGATTCTCAAAAATACAACCACGCAAATCCAACTGCATACCACGCTGATGCATTCCATATACCCATGCATTACAAAATTTTTGTATAACATGACATATTATGTGTTGGATTCACAATGTAGACCATAAACTCAAAGACACAATCTATTGTAACAATGATATGTATTTATATTGTAGACGTCGACCCTTCCAATCAATTATGAAGCAGAACTCCTCCAGTGTTAGATTGTTTATATGCCAATAGAAACGTAAACTAGGTTTAAATCATCGCGAGACATTAATAACATAGCATGTCGGACTTTTGTTGTCAAAAGGCTCAACCCTACCTCATCAATTTCCGATACAGCCAATCCCTCCATGGAATGGTAGCTTCCACTATAAGATCAAGATTGCTCTGCTTCCAGCTACATATATGCATACGGAGTGTGTGTGTGTGTGTGTGTGTGTGTGTGTGTGTGTGTGTGTCTGTAGCAAAGCTCATAAACTAGTGATCTGACCAATGATCTAAAATACATGCCCTTGAGAAATTATAATCACAGTCCAATGTGAAGGGGGGAAAATGTAAATAAAACGAAGATAAATTAAGGTTCATCCAGCACAGCATCTTCACTGGAGATGGTAGATTTAACAGAACCGGATGCGATTGAAGCCTCCTTCGGCAAGGAATATGCGACTAAAGCCTTGACAACGTGCCGGAATTTCCTTCTGTAAGTGGGAAATTTTGAGACACTTCTCATCATTCCAATCATCCTACAAATACAATCACCACATCAGAACATGAACATACAGAAACTACTTGCAGTAATTTAATGCTAAGTTCAGTTGCTTCCATCGGCCAGACAATAGATGATATGCTTCCGAACAAGAAAACTGATTGATTCTAATTTTCTACGATATTCAGATGCAGTGTAAGCAATGGTACTTATTCCACAGTTCCAAAATTTGTCACTGCCACTTACTAAAAGCAAGTTTCATCCTGTCAGTTTAAATCATCGACTAAGTTGATACGGTCTGATTGATAACATGGCAACATGACATTCTGGACTGTACGAAATAGAGTACTACCCTACATGCACATAAGTTTTGCGCCCTCTATTTGTTAAAGATTGGCGATGTTTGAATTTGTTCATTTTTTTCCTCCATGGAATGTGAATAGTTTGGTTATTTTAGTTGGTTCAAAATGGGATAGAAGAAATTTTGTACCTTCTACTAATGCCTTCGATTTGAGCAGCTCTTAGAGCGTCTTGAGGTAGTAAACTTCCGTTATCCCAAGCCACTACGCGTTGTGGATTATTGGTTCCAAAAAGAACCACTTTCTCCAAATATCTAACCTCACCCTCTGACAATTTTATGACCTTAATCTGTTCCTTCAAGACCATTATCGGATTAAAGAACCAGTCCCACAATATTTCATGCGGTCTATTTAAGTAGTTAATTTCAACGTCATCAAGCAGCAGTAAACCATCTGAATTCGATCTGATGGAGCAGAGAAGAGTCTGCAAGCATGAATAACAAGGCAGACCAACACCGATAATGGATGCTTCGTTGCTGTTCTTTGCTTTCAACCATTCATCGAGGTCAGTTGTGGCTATTACATTATCATCCAACAACTCCTTGCCCCTCAGTTCGCAGGACCTCATCATGTTTTCCCATATCTGTTGCATTTCAAGTACAATAAACTCTCGTCACGAAACAAAACAAGTGAGAGGGCTAATTAACAGAAATTTCGTAAGAAATTTAATCATCATAGCAATGGAGAACAAATGTTCATGCTTTTAAAACCTAAAACTGAAAAAAAAAACCCCCTCCTTCCCTTACCCCTTCCTCCGCCCGTTCTCCCTTTCCCCTTCCCCCACCACCCCTTGGACATTTTGCTACATCCTTTGAAGAGTAAGTTTCCGGAACTAGCAGAAGCACCAAGCACTCATTGCCTTGTCATTAACTACAACATTACTACTTCGTATCTCCCATAAAGTTGTAGTGCATGGCACAGAAAATTCATCCTAAGGTTGCATAGCTAGTTCGGTGATAAACTTTTCGTGAAAAGGAAATTAAAGCAAAACAAATTCATTTGCAAAAGATACTGAATCGAAGCATTCAGGCTCATAGAAAAACTACCGTGATAACCTAAAGGCATACCTGAACAATTTTCACTTCTTGTATAACGTCTCTAACTGATCTCGAGTTGGCTATACTTGGCATAAGCATTGCAGGTGCTTCCATAGGAGCAGGACTGAGTGTAGCCAGCTGATTTCCTCGAATAGAGAACTCGGGTGATTGAGCGACAGCTCTTTTTCGATATTTGGGCCTGGCTGCGCATAATGAGACCACTACTGGTAAAGATTTACAAGAGAAAAATAACAAAATCTAGCTGCAGTAATACTTAATGAGCTCAAAGAACAATATTTCATAAGCAGGAAAGTCATCAACTTTGGAAAGATTGTTCCCTCTCGAAGATACAGCCAGTCATTCGTGTATTCATCAAATTCAGCCACCATTGCAACCACATACGCCACACCTTTCCTGAAAGATCTTTCCTGCATTCACAAATGGTTAAAAGATGTATAATTTTACTTATCATGAAAGGCCAAGGAAATTAATATGATTATAGTCGGGTGTAAGCAAACCTGATATACTACAACTGATGCATACAATCCGATTAAAATGCTTGAGAAAACTGCCAATACGATACTTGCAACAACCACAATTGGCCACAGAAGGATTGTCAAACCAGCAATAGGGATGCATGCTAGTTCAAGAAATGGACCTTCTCGAGTAATCAGATCATGAATCAGTCGATACCAGCCCTTAAGCAGCATATAGGGACTCTTTACAACAGCAATTGCAGTGTAAACAGGAATCTCCACGATTAGCCCCAACACACCAACTATAATACATGCTGGAATGTGAATCAACCTACAATATGTTCCCGAAAAAGAATTGAGTTCAGATTAAAACAACTGTTTTACGCAATGCTATTTCAAATGTTTATATTTGGCTATTGCTACATAATTTGATCACAGAAGCAAAACAATTTGAGTCACTAACTACAACACGATTACCTTAGAGTTCGATTCAAATGTTTATATTTAGTTTTTGCTACATAATTTGATGACAGAAGCAAAACAATTCAAGTCACTAACTACAACATGATTACCTTATGGTTTGATTAAAATGTTTATACTTGGCTTTTGAAATTAATTTGATGACAAAAGCAACATAATTCTGAGTAACTAATTACAACACGATTACCTAAGAGTGCGAACTTCCTCTGCAGCGGGTGATTCGTGCAACTCCTTCAAGTAAAGTGGGTACGAGTGGTAACACAGGTCTGCAAAGTCTCTAACTACAGTACAGCTTCCTTTAACAGTCCCCCAAGTTCCATCCTAACAAATAACGAAGTTGCATGAATGAAACACAACGAGCAGAGCTAAATTTGACAATAAACCAAACAGAAAAATTGAAGAAAAGTAAAGAGACCGAATTCAAAAGTTTTACCAGAATACAATGTTTGAATTTCTTGTACCGGTTGTCATGCCTAAAGGCCTCAAAAGTAGAAACCCAGGGAGTGAGGAATCCATATCCCACACCCAACAGAACACTCCCAGCTATGCTCAAACCCAGCCATATACACAGCAGGCCAGGCAAGGTAAACAAAATTGCAATTTTAAGTGGTACATCAAATCTGTGAATCCTGCAATTTCCCAACATTTATGGGAAAAAAAAAGAGAGTATTAAATCTCTGAAAAATTAGGAGTTTTACTGAAAATTTTGAAAAGAGGTAGTTTCAAAGATACTAACTTTATGAGAGTGTAGATTGTCCAGACAACATGTGCAGGAGATAAACCTAAAACTATTCCCACATTCCCTAAAATCAGTATTAGTGCAGATATGGGTCCGACCAGAAGACCTGCAACATATATGATCAAAATCCCAAAAACCAACCATCAAAATTTTCAGTAAATTCAGCAGAAAACATGCAAAATCTGTGTGTCTATATATATATATATATATATATATATATATATATATATATATATATATACATACACACACACATATCCTCAATAGCGAAAGGTGGTACCTTTAAGAGCACCAAGGCAGAGAGCAGAGCCGAAAGCAAAAACCAGAGAGAAAATTTTGACGCAGCGTCTGAAAGATTGTGGGGAATCCGCGCCAAAAAAGGTCCATAGATTCAGGAACATCGGCATTGGAGAGATAGTCAACCCAAATTCGGACAACCCTTTTGAGGTTTTGTTATGAATTTATGCCCCAGATGAAAGCTTTTGAATTTGAAGCTTTCCATGAAGAAAGAAAGGCACAACTATTATCAGATATTCGTCAGAAAATATTGTATTATATGAACAGTTTACGTGTCCAGAGAGAGAGAGAGAGAGAGAGAGAGGAGAGAGACTTGTGCTGCAAAGACGACAGAGAATGAGAACAAAGAGTACAATAAAAGCCGATAGCCAACCAAATCCATTCAACCCAGGATGTTTGGAACCAAAGGGGAACTATATATTCAAACTAAAAGATGAATATTCATTGGACACGTAGAGTTGCGGAACCAACTAGGTTTTGGTTTTCTTGGTTTACTAGCAAATTCTTTCCTGTGACGAATGACCATACATATTGCACTCGAGATTCTGAGTACGTTTCTCTCTTTCAACGTCTCTAAGTATGGGATCTAGATTGTCTACTCTCATCTATCTCATACCTTTCTTATTCATTTCTATTTTTGTAATTACGGTTAAGCTACATTAATATAAACTTAACTGTGACCACAAAAATAGGAAGAGATCAGACGTGACATGGACAATTGACACCATGGTCTCATGCTATTTGTTTGGTACTTTAGTTTTGAATCCAACGGCTGTTTTTTCAGGTTGCATGATGCTATGGTGCACCAAGTTGGATTACAAAAAATACATCATTCTTTATGTCACGCCAAAGATAAATAATCGAGTTTAATTTTTTTTGGTTGACTGTATATATTATTAGGATTTAATATGGCGTGTGGAAATTTTATTTTTTTAATTCAACCCTTTGACATAATTATGTTGTACTTTATTCCATATTTTATGCATGAACAAGCACAAAGCAAAAATCCATTTGATTTTGTTTTTCAATATTTTGGGTTTTTGATATAATATGTATTTAGAAAAAGAGTAAATTATAATAATAGTCCCTTAATTTTAACTCAGTTGAAGCAATGGTTCTTCAAATAAAAAATCATTAGTCCTTCAATTTATCAAAACATGCAGCTATGATCCCTCAACTAAAAATTCATTACCATTAATCTCTTAACTTTAATTCAACTAGAGAAATGGTCCCTCAACTTTAACACAATTGGAGCAATCATCCCTCAACTTTAACCCAATTATAGCAATTATCCTTCTAATATAACTCATTTTGACAAAATTATAAAGAAATTGAAGAAAATGACCATAGCTACATATTTTGATGAGTTGAAGGACCCTCAATGGTTCTTCCAACATAACTTATTTTTACAAAATTCTAACGAAATTGAAGAAAATGATCATAGTTACACATTTTGATGAGTTAAGTGACCAATGATAATGAATTTTTAATTGAAAGATCATTGCTACAATTTACTCTTAGTAAAATAAAAAATTCAACATAAATTTGATGTTGTCATTGCACTTTCTACTATAATATATGTTATTGTGAACTTTTAAAAAGGGAATTTTTTTTATAAGAAAATAAAACAACGTTGTTATGACATGTTTTACAATATGGAATACGGTCCAACGACCTAAATCAATTGTTTTTTGTGAGATCATCCTTACAAAGTTACACGCTGCCAACGGAAGTACAAAAAACAAAGCGAGTAGTATTTGATTGTGATTGATTATGACTATTGGTGTTAACTAGAAGGAAAGGGATCTTTTTGGATCTATTATACCAAATTCATCCAATCACCTAATTCAGATCATTGAAATTTAATCTAACAATTAAAGTAACTATAACTTTTAAAGGAGTCCCCTATTTGTAGCATGTTGATACACAAAATTAGTAAGGACTTTGGTACAATAGAAAGTGTTAAGTTTATGACATTCACTAGATTGTTCCGATCACTAGTGTGGATAAGTATGTAAATGGATAGAGACAAGGAAGCAAACACAAGATGTACGTGGTTCACCCAGATTGGCTACGTCCACGAAGTAGAGGAGGTCTCATTAATTGTGAAGGGTTTACACAAATACATAGGTTCAAGCTCTCAGTACTAATGAATGATTTAGTACAAATGACATTCAAAAATATTGTGAGAGAATGATATCTATTTATAGAAAAGAGTTTCTAGTTTCATTCTGACATTGACACGTGTTGTGTTGTGATTGTCTTCTGATGTTGACACGTGCCACGCTATGATTGGCTTCTGATGTCGACACGTGTCGCGTTATGATTAGCCTCCTGGTTGGAGGGAAACTCTTCTGGGTCCTTGACGGTATAACGTTGACCAGTGCTTAGTAGTTTCGGGATTGGTCAAGTATGGTACAAACAGTGCTCCCCTAAGTTCCTGAGTGAGGGAAGCTCCTCGGTTGGGGATTTGCAAGATCCAAGCTATTAAGTAATCACGAAACTTCTAAGTACCGAAGTGTGGTATCATTTTCACTTGCCTTATCAGTCTCATATGTAGATGTGGCATCTTCTCTGGATGTACTTTTCCTCCATCCAGAGATTGTATCTTTAACCGATGAAGATGCATAAGGCAATGTATCAATTTCACTTGAAGCTTACTTGTAGTTTTGGACTTGGTCAAGTGTGATACAAACCTTATAGTAGAAGTTCCCCAAGTCCCCGAGCTAGGAGATTTGCCGATTGAGGTAACAGATAAGGTAAGCAATCAGACTTCTAAGCAAGCAACCTCGATCGGAGGTTCGACTTCGACCTTCGGTTGATTGTTCTCCTTCTTCTTGGGTCGTAAACAGTAATAAGGATAAGGAGAAGCAAATGGAGAAGAGATGATATGAGATACTTTTTTCTATTGAAGAAGTAACTTTCCACAGGCTTATTCTTGAACTGGGCTGGAAGGTTTTCTGGTTTCTTCCAGAGTATAAGGCCGACTCAAGAATTTGAGGGTCAAAACAAGTCCATCAAATCTAGAGTACATTTGACCCTGATGATATGGGATACTTTTGCTGTTGACGAAGTAGTGGATGTATCAGCACGTGTTCTTTTACGCTTGTCTCCACATGCTTCTTTGTATCCTTCTCACTTGCCTTATATGTTCCTCAGGCAGATGTGGTATCTTCTCTGGAAGCATAAGATGTTGAAAATGAGTACTCGAGAGAAATGTCAGGTAAGTAATCAGGCAAGGGGTTCCAGACAGTTAGTTCCTGACTGGAAGCTTGATTCCAAGTGCTGACTGATTGCTCTCTTTCTCCTTGTCTTGCAAGTAAGAACAATGCCAAATGAAAAGACAGGGAAAAAGCATGATATGGGATATTCTTGCTTTTAACCCTGATGATATAAGATACACTTGCTCTGGTGTGGCTTGTTTGCATAGGTATTATTGAGAGGAAAAGAAGCTGAGTATTTCGAAAAACTCTGCTGAGAATGCCCTCTCGGATGTGAAGAATAGTTAAGCATTTTTTTTTATTTGCAGTTTTGCCTGGCTGTGGAGGATGGAAGTCGACATATATAGGAGTATACCTAACAATAAGTAGTAGTGTTATTCCTTTACCCTTCTTAGTCATAGCAATGTAGTGGGAGCTATAAGCTTCACGTGTTTTAACTTTGTCAGAGCACTTTGAAAAAGTGGTATGTGGTATCTAGAAAGCTAATGTTGTGTGTGAAGATTACAGACAAACTTTATCCGAGGAAATCTGGCTCTCGAAGTTCATAGAGCGGTGCCTTTTTGGTTTTCGAACAAGCAATCATGTCGGGGATCTGGCTCTCGAGATTCAGAAACGGTGCTTCTTCGATTTTTAAGAAAGCAATCATGTTGGAAGTCTGACTCTTTAGATTCGGAGAGCATTGTCTCTTCGATTTTTGAGAAAGTAATCATGTTGGGAGTCTGGCTCTCAAGATTCAGGGAGCGGTGCCTCTTCGATTTTTGAGAAAATAATCATGTTGGGAGTCTGACTCTTGATATTCGGTGAGCATTGTCTCTTCGATTTTTGAGAAAGTAATCTTGTTGGGAGTTTAGCTCTCGAGATTCGGAGGGCGGTGCTTCTTCGATTGTTGAGCAAGCAATCTTGTTGGGAATGTTTTCTTGAATGTGAGTAAAGGTTGGGCATTTTTGCCAGTCTGCCTTGCCACGAAGCACGGAGGTTGACACACATTGGGACTTTCTAGTTATCAAGCAGTGGTGTTGTTCCTTTACCCTTGTAGGTAATAGTAGGGTAGCTGAACCTTTAAAATTTATGTGTCTAAACTTTGTTAGAGATCTTTAGCAAAGTTATCTGTAGTACCCGATGAGCTGATATTTCGTGTGGAAAGCGGTGCCTCTTCGGAATCCGGAGAGTAGTGCCTCTTCAATTTTTGAACCAATGACCCTGTTGCCATTTCTTTTATAAGGGCATCAATTGTGTGCAAGAAGTACATTTAGAGAGTTATTACTTGTAGGAATTTTCCCCTTACTTCAGAGATTTATTGCACCTCATTTCTCTTTCATCATTTCTGAGAATGTCTGGCCCATCCGACCGTCGTTTTGACTTGAACTTTGGTGAAGAGACAACCATGCCTTCTCAAGACAACATATAGTGCCTATCCTTCTTATCCCCTACTGGTGATGAAGAATGATATGACCACTGCGGTGGTGGCCAGGAACCTTCTTACTTCCAAAGATAACAGACTACTTTCCAAACGGTCTGATGAGTTAGTTGTTAAAGATTCTCTGGCTCTCAATTTTCAGTGTGCAGGCTTTGTGTCTAATATGGCCCAACGCCTATTTGCTCGAAACCGCCAAGTTGAATCATTGGCGGCTGAAGTGATAAGTCTCAAATAGAAGATCAGAGGGTTCAAGCATGAGAATAAACAGTTGCACAGGCTCACACATGACTATGCTACAAACATGAAGATGAAGCTTGACTAATTACAAGAATCTGACGGTCAGATTTTACTTGATCATCAGATTTGTTTATTTTGATTCATGTATATGTACATATTTGTAACTTATCGGAGATATCAATAAACAAGCTTTGCTTCATTTTAACATATTGTGTTAAATACACCAATGTCTTCTTCACTAAGTTCTTTAAATTTTTCCTTTTGTTGAAGCTTGTATGTTGAAGCTTTGTGAGTGAAGCATGTAGGTTGAGGTAGTGCACCCTTAATTTTTCGAGTGAGAAAAACTTCTCATTTGGAGACTTGAAAAATCCAAGTCACTGAGTGGTCGTGAGACTTCCGAGTATCAAGGTGCAGTAGCATATGGTAGGAGTCCCTCAAGTCTCCGGTTGAGGGAATTGACGAATGAGGCATTTCCTTTCTAAGTGGTAGCCCAAAACTCTTTCTTCATATATATTTGTTAAGAAAGTTGTTAGGCCCAAAGAAGATGAGGCCTAGACAATTTTTTTTTGAAATTTTTGAATTTTTTTTTCGAATTTTCGAATTTTTGAAAAAAAAAATATATATATATATATTAAAGCTTTGTAGGTGAAGCTTTAGTGTTGAAACTTTGTAGGTGAAGCTTTGTTGGGTACCATGAATTGATTTTGCGTCACATATGTTAATCAAGATAGTGTGAAGCTTTTGTAGGTGAAGCTTCTGTGTTGAAGCTTTGTAGGTGAAGTTTTTGTGGGTGAAGCTTTTGTGGTGGATGAAGCTTTTGTGGTGGGTGAAGCTTTTGTTGGTGAAGCTTTTGTGGGTGAAGCTTTGTGGTGGGGGAAGTTTTTGTTGGTGAATCTTTTGTGGGTGAAGCTTTTGTGGTGGGGGAAGCTTTTGTGAGGGAAGCTTTTGTGGTGGGGGAAGCTTTTGTGGGGGAAGCTTTTGTGGTGGGGGAAGCTTTTGTGAGGGAAGCTTTTGTGGTGGGTGAAGCTTTTGTTGGTGAAACTATTGTAGGTGAAGTTTTTATAGGTGAAGCTTTGGAGTTGAAGCTTTGTAGGTGAAACTTTGGAGTTGAAGCTTTTGTTGGGTACCATGAATTGATTTTGCTTCACACTATCTTGATCAAGATAGTGTGAAGCTTTTAAGAATTTGTAGTTGTCCTCCATTGATGAAGCTTTTGTTGGTGAAGCTTTTGTTGGTGAAGCTTTGGAGTTGAAGCTTTTGTTAGGTACCACGAATTGATTTTGCTTCACACTATCTTGATTAAGATAGTGTGAAGCTTTTGAGAATTTGTAGTTGTCCTCCATTGATGAAGCTTTGTTGAATTTCCTTTTTTTTTTATTGGGAACCTAGAAATTTGAAAATGTGGGAGAGACAACATATACAAATTTTGCTTCCATACTGTTGAGCAAGAGATTGTGATGCAAGTCACACCTTGTAGTAGTCGAAGGTTTGGATGAACCATATAAATTGAATTTGCTTCGAACAGTCTTGAATTTGCTTTGAATGTTTGAGAATTGTAGTTACCCTCCATTGATGAAGCTTTTGTTGGCACCATAAATTGGTTTTGCTTCACACTGTCTTGATTAAGAGTGTGTGAAGCTTTTGAGAATTGTGGTTGAACTCCTTTGATGAAGCTTTTGTTGGCACCATAAATTGGTTTTGCTTCACACTATTTTGATCAAGAATGTGTGAAGCTTTTGAGAAATGTGGTTGAACTCCTTTGATGAAGCTTTTGTTGGCACCATAAATTGGTTTTGCTTCACACTGTCTTGATCAAGAGTGTGTGAAGCTTTCTAAGAGTTGTAGTGTTTGCATTGTTACAGATGGGAAATGTTTGAAGCAGATGCAAGAGGGTTGAATAGCTTAATCTTCGTATGTCATGCACTGAATTTGTTGTTGGCTTGCAATAAGACTTTGTTGGTGACTATAACTCTTGTTAGGCACAAGTGCTCCCCTGGTTGATTGTCAAGCTTGAGGGTTTTTGATTATTTGTGAATGCTAGGAGTTCACATATACAAGTTGTACCACTCGTCTTCTGGTAGGTGGAATGAATGGTGAGTTGCTTACATCACTTGGTTGATGGTACGAATGTGAGTTCCTTCATCACCTTTCATCACAATTCATCAACTGGTTAGTGGCACAAAGATGAGTTTCTTCTTCCCGTGGTTGGTGGCATGAATGGCAAGTTGCCAAATGATATTAGAGTACGGGTTGTACATTTCATCACCTGGTTAGTGGCATGAAGGAGAATACGGGTTGTACATTTCATCACCTCGCTGGTGGCATGAAGATGGGTTCCTTCTTTACCTGGTTGGTAGCATGAGTGGCAAGTTGCCAAATGATATTAGAGTACGGGTTGTACATTTCATCACCTGGTTGATGGCATGAAGATGAGTTCCTTCTTCACCTGGTTGGTGGCATGAGTGGCAAGTTGCCAAATGATATTAGAGTACAGGTTGTACATTTCATCAACTGGTTGGTGGCATGAAGGAGAGTACGGGTTGTACATTTCATCACTTGGTTGGTGGCACAAAGATGAGTTCCTTCTTCACCTGGTTGGTGGCATGAGTGGCAAGTTGCCAAATGATATTAGAGTATGGGTTGTACATTTCATTACCTGGTTGGTGGCATGAAGATGAGTTCCTTCTTCACTTGGTTGGTGCCATGAGTGGCAAGTTACCAAATGATATTAGAGTACGGGTTGTACATTTCATCACCTAGTTGGTGACATGAAAGAAAGTACGGGTTGTACATTTCATCACCTGGTTGACAGTATAAAGATGAATTCCTTCTTCACCTGGTTAATGGCATGAGTGGCAAGTTGCCAAATGATATTAGAGTACGGGTTGTACATTTCATCACCTTGTTGGTGGCATGAAGGAGAGTGCGGGTTGTACATTTCATCACCTGGTTGGTAGCACGAAGATGAGTTCCTTCTTCACCTGGTTGGTGGCATGAGTGGCAAGTTGCCAAATGATATTAGAGTATGGGTTGTACATTTCATTACCTAGTTGGTGGCATGAAGATGAGTTCCTTCTTCACCTGGTTGGTGCCATGAGTGGCAAGTTGCCAAATGATATTAGAGTACGGGTTGTACATTTAATCACCTGATTGGTGGCATGAATGAGAGTACGGGTTGTACATTTCATCTCCTGGTTGGTGGCATGAAGATGAGTTCATACTTCACATTTCATCACCTGGTTGGTGAGAATAAGGGCAAGGTGTCGAGGCACATTGTAGCAAGTGTCGAAGACACAAAGTATGTTGAACCCTTTCGAAACACAATTGGCTTATGTATGGATGTGTTGGAATGTATGATGTTTATGTATGAATGTGTTGGAATGTATGATGTTTATGTATAAATGTGTTGGAATGTATAATGTTTATGTTGATTGATATGAGTGATGCTTATGAATGTTTTGTTATGCATGAAGGGATCCATGTTTTTGATATGTGAACCATGTTGGTTGTAACACTTAGTATCACATACTTTGTGTCAAAGTACGCATGTTGAAGCTCTGAGTTGGAGTATAAGGGTAGATCAGCGTAAACCAAGTGTTCCAGTGCTAGGAACACAAAAGACTCAGAAGAAGTTGTTTGATTTCCCTCTTCTTTAAATATTTGCCGAATGGCTTGTGTGACAAAAGATCTCAAGCGACTGAGAGGCGAAACATTTGTAATGCGTATGCCTTCTTATAATAGCATGTCCTTCAGTACCTAGTCCTCAACTTTGAAAGAGTGAGGCTTGGCCCCATAGTCATAATAGTCGACGGTACGTTTACCCCTGGTTGTCTTGATACGAAATTTTATCCCTCTTGTTGTAATGGGCTTGCTGAGAGTAAAAATCATTCCTAAAAATCATTCCTCTTACCAAGAGATAGATACGTTTGGTGACTTAGCAAGTAGCTAAATGAGGCAGGAAATGATACAATGGGTGTCTGAATGGCCAATATCTCCTCACTTGGTAGAACTTGACTTCCACTTCCCATTTGTTGATAGGGGTTAACCATATGGGGGTTCCCTTCGTATGTCCTTGCTTCGACGGAGGCATGGTTGTAAGCATGTGCCATCATCTCAGAGTAAGTCTTCCAAGTGTTGGCATTGATCATGTACTTGAAGAAACAATCACGTAGGCCTACCGTGAAGGCCTTGAGGGAGATCTTGTCATCTACCTCAGTGTAGCGAGAATACTCATGGCTGAAGCGACCGGCATACTCTCGTAGTGACTCGTCCGGCTTATGGCGAATAGTGTCCAAGTCATCTGCAGAATGCAAGTGATCGGTCTGGAAGATGTGTTGAGAGACAAATAGTTTCTTCAATTCCTCAAATGAGTCTACTGTATCAGGTGGAAGACGGAAATACCAATTCAAAGAGGTTAAGATGTTCAATTGGGTCCTCCCTTCCAGTATAGAGTTGTAAACCAAACTTTTGTTTTGTCATCTCTTGAAGGGGGTGTCGAGGATCCTCCTTATGAGAGAGCTAGGCTTGGGTTAGTTCCATTCAGGTATCTTAGCCTGATGTTTGGCCTTCAACTTGTTTACTTCCTAAAAAAGCTGTAAGACAAGAGGGTTCTGAGTGGAGTCATGTACCACTGGAATTTTCTTTCGTAAGTCTCCATCGCCTTTTGGAAGTAAGAAAGTTTGAGCAAAGGCGTGTGATTTTTTCTTGGACTCGCCCTACTAACTTCTAGGGCGAGTCTGTCGGAATACCTCAGAGTCCCCCGTACCTTCATGTTCCTCTAGGACCTGTAGTTCCTTCCCTAAATTGACAGCTGGCCTGGGTCGTGGGAGGGGACCGAGTCTTTCAGAAACCCTTGGGTTATTGATCTTCAAGCATATGTGGAGGGGATTCTCTTGACATTGCTTTAGGAAGTTTCGGCAGTCACGATAAACGGCTTTCAATCCTTCCAACCCTTCTGCAATGAGGTGTCTTCCTCCGCTTCTTCTACTTAGGGTCGAAGTATCTGGGTTGAGAGAAGTCTCATGTTAATCAATGTTTTGATGATTAACTCGTTCGTAATCAGGGATACCCATGTCGAAGGGAGGTGACCTTCCGTGTTGGGGGCACCCAGATGATGGTTGATGTCCACAAGGCAATAAGCTCGCGTGTTTAAGTATGCCTAGTTTCGTGAAGCTTCTCAAATAGCTTCTCATACTGCTTCTGGAAGACCTCATTTTTCATTGCTATCTTATTGTTCTGAGCTTCTAGCTCATCGACTTTAGTTTGAAGAGCAACCTTCTTTCCTTCATTCTTTCATTGTTTCGCACTAGGTGCAGGAAGGGTGTCATTGTTTCGCACTAGGTGCAGGAAGGGTGTCATTCTGTATGTTGTGGCTTCCTTCGCTCCCCATGTTGGAGAGGGATGCCTGGTCAAAAGAGAGTGTACAAATGGTGGAAACCAGCTTGGCAAAGCTGAAGATAGTGGGAATAAGTGTCGTTCCCACAGACGGCGCCAAATGTTGATGCACAAAATCAGTGAGGACTTTGGTACAACAAAAAGTGTTAAGTTTATGACGTTCGCTAGATTGCTCTGGTCACTAGTGTGGATAAGTATGTAAATGGATAAAGACAATGAAGCAAACACAAGATGTACGTGGTTCATCCAGATTGGCTACGTCCACGGAGTAGAGGAGTTCTCATTAATTGTGAAGGGTTTACACAAATACATAGGTTCAAACTCTCCTTTTGTGAGTACTAGTGAATGATTTAGTACAAATGACATTCAGAAATATTGTGAGAGAATGATCTCTATTTATAAAAGAGAGTTTCTAGTTTCATTCTAACATTGACATGTATCGTGTTGTGATTGGCTTCTGATGTTGACATGTGTCGCGCTATGATTGGCTTCTGATGTCGACACGTGTCGCACTTTGATTGGCCTCCTGGTTGGAGGGAAACTTTTCTGGGTCCTTGACGGTATAACGTTGACCGGTACTCAGTAGTTTCGGGATTGGTCAAGTATGGTATAAACGTAGTCGTTGGATCAAATTTTAAGGATCCAGATTAATTGATTGGGTGGATTTGGTGGAAGAGATCTAGAGAATATTTCTTTCCTAACTAGAACACTTCATGAAACTATTTTTCTTTTCACAAACAATAACATAATCTTTACTAAATTTATTTAAGGGAGTTTTAACGAAACACTCCCGGTAATTTTCACTTTTAACAAAAGAACCACATTTTACCTTTTCCTGATACTATTCACTACACTTTTATTTGTCATTTTTCATTCAAACTAAAGTTTTTTTTTTTTTTGACTTTTCGTTAGTTTTCCTTTTATTTAATGGTCATTTTGTAAAGTCACTAAAAAGTTACAATATTAACAATATATCAACAATATTTATGTCAATTATAAATAGGTCAATTATATATTATAATACTTAAATACATTTAAAATGAACAAAAATTACAAAATTTGTCACTGCAGCTGGCACCCACTTTAATTGACATTCCATTCTCTCAGAGTTTTATATTTTGGAATAAGTCAATATGGAGTATATGTTTCCTGATTTTGTTTTTTACATGTGGATTCAAATACTAAGTTGCAATGTCCATTTACTGTTTTATTTTTTATTTTTTCATCACTCACACACCTTCTGCAATGTTGTGTGCGTTTCCTGGTTCTATTTTTTTTTCTTTTGGATTTAGGCGCTACGTTGTAGCTTCTGTTTTCTGGTTCAGTTTATTCCATCACTCACACGTCTCCTAAGCTTCACACCTTGCGTTGCTCCTAGTTTTTACATTTGGATTCAGACACTGTAATATAATGTCTATTTCCTCGCTTTATTTTTTACATTTGGTTTCAGACACTGTAAGGCAGTGTCCGTTTTCTGGTTCAATTTTTTACTTTTGGATTCGAACACTGCAATGCAATGTCTGTTTCCTGGTTTTTTCTTTTTCTTTTTTAGTTAAGTAGACTCCTCTCTGTAAACGAAGAGTGGGAGAGAGAGTGTGTGATAGAATATTCATATTCTAACTATTTATGGAGTTCATATCCTCTCCAAATCAATTTCATGAGCATAGAAATCCAGCGGCCAAAATATCTTCCCCCTTAACTCATCTTTCTCCCTCACACTGCCACACCTCACCGCTGTTAACAAACCCCAAAATTGCAGATCATTTGTGCTATAAGTTTGATTTATTATTTTGCTCTCTTTTACTGTTTTAATTTTTTATTTGTCATTTCTTTCTTCTTCATCTTTGAGATTTATCTCTCTACTATAACTTTGTCTTTCTATAATTCGTCCATGGTTATGAAAAAGATTTCTGCAACCAAAAGACATTGGTTCACATGACCCCTCTTTTTGTTGTTTCCTTAACATCGGCTGAGATTTTAAGGTCGAGGGATTTGTAATTTAGGGATGTAGTGGTGTTGTGGCTGATTTTGGCGAAGGTAAGGTGAGGGACCTACAATTAGGGATTGTGGGTTGGGTGGGTTGTGGCGATGCTGGCTCTTTTGGTGGAGTTAAATTTGATTTGGAATTTGGGGGGTTGATGGTTCGAGGTTGAGAGCTTCAAAATGAGTGAGAAAGAAAATAGTTAAGGGGAAGAGATGAAGCATAAGAGATTTTGGTTGCCGAATTTGTATTAATGGATAGGATTCATCGGTCCAGAGGATCCAAAAAAATTGATCTAGAGAGGATATAAATCTCTATTCATAATAGCTTACAGCCCATATGGCATTCATAGAAAGAGAGAATGAAGAAGAGTCAAATTCTAACTATTTATAATGACATAAAGCTTATGTGGCATTTTGTAAAGTGTAGTCTTAAGTGTTTGGCTTTCCTTGTCAAATATTGCATTTGTTTACCACATGCTCAATTTAGTTCTAGACTACATTATCTGATTATAAGATGCTGCTAGTGGGATTAAACGTTCAAGTACGTGGCTCACCTCACGTCAAAGGTTTGTTCATGCATGTGTATCACATATCTCTATTTGTGTTGCATTATGTCTAGGTTAATTGTCTAGTTAGTTTTGTGCACTATGTTTATACCATACTTGACCAATCCCGAAACTACTGAGCACCGGTCAACGTTATACTGTCAAGGACCCAGAAAAGTTTCCTTCCAACCACGAGGCCAATCACAGCGCGACACATGTCGACATCAGAAGCCAATCATAGCGCGACACGTGTCAACATCATAAGCCAATCACAACACGACACTTGTCAATGTCAGAATGAAACTAGAAACTCTCTTCTATAAATAGAGATCATTCTCTCACAATATTTCCGAATGTCATTTGTACTAAATCATTCACTAGTACTCACTAAAGGAGAGCTTAAACCTATGTACTTGTGTAAACACTTCACAATTAATAAGAACTCATCTACTCCGTGGACGTTGCCAATCTGGGTGAACCACGTACATTTTGTGTTTGCTTCATTGTCCCTATCCATTTACTTACTTATCCACACTAGTGACCGGAGCAATATAGCGAAGGTCATAAACTTAACACTTTCTGTTGTACCAAAGTCCTCGCTGATTTTGTGCATCAACATTTGGCGCCGTCTGTGGGAACGACACTTATTCCCACTATCTTCAGCTTTGTCAAGCTGGTTTCCACCATTCGTACACTCTCTTTTAACCACGCATCCCTTTCCAATATGGAGAGCAAATGAAGCCACAACACACAGAATGGCACCCTTCTTGCACCTAGTGCGAAGCAACGAAAGAATGAAGGAAAAATGGTTGCTCTTCAAGCTAAAGTCGATGAGTTAGAAGCTCAGAACAACAAGATAGCAATGAAGAATGAGGTCCTCCAGGAGCAGTATGAAAAGCTCTTTAAGACGTTCCACGAAACTAGGCATACTCAAACACGCGAACTCGTTGCCCTTATGGACATCAACCATCATCTGGGTGCCCCCTAACACGGAGGGTCACCTCCCTTCAACATGGGTATCCCTGATGAGGAGCGAGCTAATCATCAAAACATTGATCAACATGAGACTTTTCTCAACCCATATGCTTCGACCCAAAGTAAAAGAAGTGGAGGAAGACACCTCCTTGTAGAAAGGTTGGAAGGATCGAAAGCCGTTTATCGTGACCGTCGAGACTTCCTAAAGCAACGTCGAGAGAATCCCCTCCACATATGCTCAAAGATCAATGACCAAAGGGTTTCTGAAAGACTCGATCCCCTCCCACGACCCAGGCCAACTGCCAATCTAGGGAAGGAACATGAAGGTACAGGGGACTCTGAGGTATTCCGACAGACTCGCCCTAGAAGTTAGTATGGCGAGTCCAAGAAAAAACCACACGCACATGCTCAAACTTTCCTACTTCCAAGAGGCAATGGAGATTTACGAAAGAAAATTCCAGTGGTACATAACTCCACTCATGACCCCCTTGTCCTACAACTTCTTGAGGAAGTAACTAAGTTGAAGGCCGAACGTCTGGCCGAGATACCTGATTGGAACCAACCCAAGCCTGGCCCTCTCACAAGAATGATCCTCGACACCCCCTTCAAGCGAAGACAAAACAAAAGCTTGGTTTACAACTCTATACTGGAAGAGAGGACCCAATTGAACACCTTAACCTCTTTGAGTCCACCATGGCATATCGGATGCACAATGACGAAGAGCGATGTCTTCTCTTCCCCCCCACCCTCTCTGGCGGAGCTCTAAAATGGTATTGCTGTCTTCCACCTAAGACAGTAGACTCATTTGAGGAATTGAGGAAACTGTTTGTCTCTCAACACATCTTCCAAACCGATCATTTGCATTCTGCAGATGACTTGTACATTATTCGCCAGAAGCAGGACGAGTCACTACGAGAGTATGTCGATCGCTTCAGCCATGAGTATTCTCGCTGCACTGAGGCAGATGACAAGACCGCTCTCAAGGCCTTCACGGTAGGCCTACGTGATTGTTTCTTCAAGTACATGATCAATGCCAACACTTGGAAGACTTACTCTGAGATGATGGCACAGGCTTACAACCACGCATCCGCCGAAGCAAAGACATACCAAGGGAACCCCCATATGGTTAACCTCTATCAATAAATGGAAGTGGAAGTCAAGTTCTACCAAGTGAGGAGATATTGGCCATTTAGACACCCATTGTATCATCTCCTGCCTCATTTAGCTACTTGCTAAGTCACCAAACGTAGCTATCTCTTGGTAAAAGGAAGGATTTTTACTCTCAGCAAGCCCATTACAACAAGAGGGATAAAAGTTCGTATCAAGACAACCAGGGGTGAACGTACCGTCGACTATTATGACTATGAGGCCAAGCTTCACTCTTTCAAAGCCGATGACTAGGTACTGAAGGAAATGCTATTATAAGAAGGCATACACATTAAAATGTTTTGACTTTCAACCGCTTGAGATCTTTTGTCACACAGGCCATTCGGCAAATATTTAAAGAAGAGGGAATTCAGACAACTTCTTCTAAGTCTTTTACGTTCCTAGCACTGGAACACTTGGTTTACGCTGACCTACCTTTATACTCCAACTTAGAGCTTCAACATGCGTGCTTTGACACAAAGTATGTGATACTAAGTGTTACAACCAACATGATTCACATATCAAAAGCATGGATCCCTTCATGCATAGCAAAACATTCATAAGCATCACTCATCAATCAACATAAACATTGTACATTCCAACATATTCATACATAAATATCATACATTCCAACACATTCATACATAAACATCATACATTCCAACACATCCATACATAAGCCAACTGTGCTTCGGAAGGGTTCAACATACTTTGTGTCTTCGACACTTGCTACAGTGTGCCTCGACACCTTGTCATATTCTCACCAACCAGGTAATGAAATGTGAAGAAGGAACTCATCTTCATACCACCAACCAGGTGATGAAATGTACAACCCGTACTCTCCTTCATGCCACCAACCAGGTGATGAAATATACAACCCGTACTCTAATATCCTTTTACAACTTGTCACTCATGCCACCAACCAGGTGAAAAAGGAACTCATCTTCATACCACAAACCAGGTGATGAAATGTACAACCCGTACTCTCCTTCATGCCACCAACCAGGTGATGAAATGTACAACCAGTACTCTAATATCATTTGGCAACTTACCACTCATGCCACGAACCAGGTGAAGAAGGAACTCATCTTCATGCCACTAACCAGGTGATGAAATGTAAAACACGTACTCTCATTCATGCCACCAACCAGGTGAAGAAGGAACTCATCCTCATGCCACCAACCAGGTGATGAAATGTGATGAAGGAACTCACTTTCGTACCACCAACCAAGGGATGAAAGCAACTCACCATTAATTCCACCTACCAGAAGACGAGTGGTACAACTTGTACATGTGAACTCCTAGTATTCAAAAATAATCAAAAACCCTCAAGCTTGACAACTCAACTAGGGGAGCACTTATGCCTAACAAGAGTTATAGTCACCAACAAAGTCTTATTGCAAGCCAACAACAACTTCAGTGCATGGCATATGAAGATCAAGCTATTCAGCCCTCTTGCATCTGCTTCAGACATTTCCCCTCTGTAACAATGCAAACACTACAACTCGTAGAAAGTTTCACACTCTTGATCAAGACAATGTGAAGCAAAACCAATTTATAATGCCAACAAGAGCTTCATCAATGGAGGGCAACCACAATTCTAAAAAGCTTCACACACTCTTGATCAAGACAGTGTGAAGCAAAACCAATTTATGGTGCCAAGAAAAGCTTCATCAAAGGAGTTCAACCACAATTCTCAAAAGCTTTCCACACCATTGATCAAGACAATGTAAAGTAAAACTAATTTATGGTGCCAACAAGAGCTTCATCAATGGAGGGCAACCACAATTCTCAAAAGCTTCACATACTCTTGATCAAGATAGTGTGAAGCAAAACCAATTTATGGTGCCAACACGAGCTTCATCAAAGGAGTTCAACCACAATTCTCAAAAGCTTCACACACTCTTGATCAAGACAATGTGAAGCAAAACCAATATATAATGCCAACAAGAGCTTCATCAATGGAGGGCAACCACAATTCTCAAAAGCTTCACACACTCTTGATCAAGACAGTGTGAAGCAAAACCAATTTATGGTGCCAACAAGAGCTTCATCAAAGGAGTTCAACTACAACTCTCAAAAGCTTCACACACTCTTAATCAAGACATTGTGAAACAAAACCAATTTATGGTGCCAACAAAAGCTTCATCAATTAAGGGCAACTACAACTCGTAGAAAGCTTCACACACTCTTGATCAAGACAGTGTGAAGCAAAACCAATTTATGGTGCCAACAAGAGCTTTATCAATGGAGGGTAATCACAATTCTCAAAAGCTTCACACACATTTGATCAAGACAGTGTGAAGCAAAACCAATTTATGGTGCCAACAAAAGCTTCATCAAATGAGTTCAACCACAATTCTCAAAAGCTTCACACATCCTTGATCAAGACAGTGTGAAACAAAACCAATTTATGGTGCCAACAAAAGCTTCATTAATGGATGACAACTACAATTCTCAAACCTTAGAGGCAAATTCAAGACTGTTCGTAGGAAATTCAATTTATTGGTGCCAACAAAAGCTTCATTAATGGATGACAACTACAATTCTCAACCTTAGAGGCAAATTCAAGACTGTTCGTAGGAAATTCAATTTATATGGTTCATCCAAACCTTCGACTATTACAAGGTGTGGCTTGCATCACAATCTCTTGCTCAACAGTGTGGAAGCAAAAATTTTATATGTTGTCTCTCCCACATTTTCAAATTTCTAGTTTCCCAAAAAAAAAAAAGGAAATTCAACAATGCTTCATCAATGGAGGATAACTACAAATTCTCAAAAGCTTCACACTATTTTGATCAAGATAGTGTGAATCAAAATCAATTCGTGGTACCCAACAAAGCTTCACCAACAAAAGCTTCACACTATCTTGATCAAGATAATGTGAAGCAAAATCAATTCATGGTAGCCAACAGAAACTTCAACTCCAAAGCTTCACCGACAAAGCTTCAACTCCAAAGCTTCACCTACAAAAGCTTCACCCACAATGGCTTCACCTACAAAAGCTTCACCCATAAAAGCTTCACCCACCACAAAAGCTTCACCTACAAAAGCTTCACCCACAATAGCTTCACCTACAAAAGCTTCACCCATAAAAGCTTCATCAACAAAAGTTTCGCCCACCACAAAAGCTTCACTCACAAAAGCTTCACCCACCACAAAAGTTTCACCCATAAAAGCTTCACCAACAAAAGTTTCACCCACAAAAGCTTCCCCCACCACAAAAGCTTCACCCACCACAAAAGTTTCACCCACAAAAGTTTCACCCACAAAAGCTTCACCCACCACAAAAGTTTCACCCACAAAAGTTTCACCCACAAAAGCTTCACCTACAAAGCTTCAACACAAAAGCTTCACTTATAAAAGCTTCACACTATCTTGATCAAATCAATTCATGGTACCCAACAAAGCTTCACCTATAAAGCTTAAAATATATATATATATATTGGAAATTCAAAAATTCAAAAATTCAGAAATTCGAAAATTCAAAAAAAAAAAAAAAAAGCCTAGGCCTCCTCTTTTTTAGACCTAACAACTTTCATAACAAATATATATGAAGAATGAGTTTTGGGCTACCACTTAGAAAGGAAATGCCTCATTCGTCAATTCCCTCGATCAGAGACTTAGGGGACTCATACCATATGCTACTACACCTTCATACTCGAAAGTCTCACTACCACTCAATGACTTGGATTTTTCAAGTCTCCAAACGAGAAGTTTTCCTCACTCGGAAAATTAAGGGAGCACTACCTCAACCTACATGCTTCACTCACAAAGCTTCAACATAGAAGCTTCAACAAAAGGAAAAATTCAAAGAACTTAGTGAAGAAGGCCTTGGTGTATTTAACACAATACGTTGAAATGAAGCAAAGCTTGTTTATTGATATCTTCGATAAGTTACAAATATGTACATATACATGAATCAAAATAAACAAACAAGAGGGAGCCTTCACAAAGGTTGCTCAGGAAAAATCTCAGCAGTCAGCAGAGCCCCAGAAAGAGGAGGCACCAGAGGGTGATTATTCGGAACCTCAGTACTAGGCAAAACCCCAGAAGAATGAGGCACCGAAGGTTGATCATTTAGAGCTTCATTACACGGTACAGCCCCAGAAGACAAAGGTAATAAATGCCTTTGGAACAAACCCACAAACATCTGATGATCAAGTAAAATCTAACCATCAGATTCCTGCAGCTGGTCGAGCTTCCTCTTCATGTTTGTAGCATAGTCATGTGTGAGCCTGTGCAACTGTTTATTCTCATGCTTGAGCCCTCTAATCTCCTGTTTGAGACTTATCACTTCAGCCGCCAATGATTCAACTTGGCTGGTTCGAGAAAATAGGCGTGTGCCATATTAGACACAGAACCTGCACACTGAACACTGAGAGCCAGAGAATCCTTAACAGCCAACTCATCAGACCGTTTGGAAAGTAGTCTGTTATCTTTGGAAGTGAGAAGGTTCTTGGCCACCACCGCAGCAGTCATATCATTCTTCATCACAGAGTCCCTAACGGTAAGAGGACCAATAGGGGATAAGAAGGATAGGCGGCATATGTTGTCTGGAGAAGGCATGGCTGCTTCTTCACCAAAGTTCAAGTCAAAATGATGGTCGGATGGGACAGACATTATCATAAATGATGAAGGAGAAATGAGGTGCAATAAATCTCTGAAGTAAAGGGAAAATTTCTACAAGCAATAACTCTTTGAATGTACTTCTTGCACACAATTGGTGTCCTTATAAAAGAAATGGCAACAGGGTCGTTGGTTCAAAAATGGAAGAGGCACCACTTTCCACACGCAGCATCAGTTCCTCGGGTACCACAGATAACTTTGTCAAAGATCTCTGACAAAGTTTAGACACATAAATTTTGAAGGTCCAGTTACCATACTATTACCCATAAAGGTAAAGGAACAACATCACTGCTTGATAACTAGAAAGTCCCAATGTGTGTTAACCTCCGTGCTCCGTGGCAAGGCAGACTGACAGAAATGCCTAACCTTTAATCGCATTCGAGAAAACACTCCCAACAAGATTGTTTGCTCAAAAATCGAAAAGGCACCGCTCTCCAAATCTCGAGAGACAGACTCCCAATAGGATTACGTGCTCAAAAATCGAAGAAGCACTGCCCTCCGAATCTCGGGAGTCAGACTCCCAACAGGATTACTTTCTCAAAAATCGAAGAGACACTGCTCTTCGTCAGACTCCCAACAGGATTACTTTCTCAAAAATCGAAGAGACACTGTTCTTCGAATCTCAAGAGTCAGACTCCCAACAAGATTGCTTTCTCAAAAATTGAAGAGGCACCATTATCTGAATCTCGAGAGCCAGATCCCCGACAAGATTGCTTGTTCGAAAACCGAAGAGGCACCGCTCTCCGAACTTCGAAAGCCAGATTTCCTTGGATAAAGCTTGTCTGCAATGTCAACACACAACATCAGCTTTGCAGATACCACAGACCACTTTTTCAAAGTGCTCTAACAAAGTTACAGCACGTGAAGCTTGCAGCTCCCACTACATTGCTATGACCAAGAAGGGTAAAGGAATAAAACTTCTACTTGTTGTTAGAGAAACTTCTATATATGTCGACCTCCATCCTCCACAGCCAGGCAAACCTGCAAATAAAAAAAATGCTCAACTTTTCTTCACATCCGAGAGGGCACTCTCAGCAGAGTCTCTCGAAATACTTAGCTTCTTTTCCTCCCGATAATACCTTCGCAAACAAGCCACACCAGAGGAAGAGTATCTCATATCATCAAGGTTAAAAGCAAGAGTATCCCATATCATGCTTTTTCCCTGTCTTTTCCTTTGGCCTTGTTCTTACCTGCAAGACAAGGAGAAAGAGAGCAATTAGTTAGCACTTGGAATCAAGCTTCCAGTCAGGAACTGACTGCCTAGAACCCCTTACCTGATTACTTACCTGACATTGCTCTAGAGTACTCATCTTCATCATTTTATGCTTTCAGAGAAAATACCACATCTGCCTGAGGAACAGATAGGGCAAGTGAGAAGGATATAAGGAAGCATGTGGAGACAAGCGTAACAAAACACGTGCCGATACATCCACTACTTTGTCAATAAAAAAAGTATCCCATATCATCAGGGTCGAACGTACTCTAGATTTGATGGACTTGTTTTGACCCTTAAATTCTTGAGTCGGCCTTCTATTCTGGAGGAAACCAGAAAACCCTCCAACCTAGTTCAAGAATAAGCATGTGGAAAGTTACTTCTTCAAAAGCAAAAGTATCTCATATCATCTCTTCTCCATTTGCTTCTCCTTATCCTTGTTGCTATTTACGACACAAGGAGAATAAGAACAACTAACTGGAAGCCGAAGTCGAACCTTCGATCCAGGTTGCTTGCTTGGAAGTCTGATTGCTTACCTTGTCTGTTACCTCCTTCAGCAAATCTCCTAACTCGGCGACTTGGGGGACTCCTACTATAGGGTTTGTATCGCATTTGACCAAGCCCGAAACTATAAGTAAGTTTCAAGTGAAATTGATACATTACCTTGTGCATCTTCATTGGTTAAAGATACCATCCCTAGATGAAGAAAAGTACTTCCAGAGAAGATGCCACATCTATTTATGAGACAGATAAGACAAGTGAAAATGATACCACACTTCGGTACTTAGAAGTTTCGTGATTACTCAATGGCTTGGATCTTGCAAGTCCCCAATCGAGGAGCTTCCCTCACTCGGGAACTTAGGTGAGCACTGTTTGTACCATACTTAACCAATCCTGAAACTACTGAGCACCGGTCAACGTTATACCGACAAGAACCCAGAAGAGTTTCCCTCCAACCAGGAGACCAATCACAGCGCGACACGTGTTGACATAAGAAGCCAATCATAGTGCGACATGTGTCAACATCATAAGCCAATCACAACATAACACGTGTCAATGTCAGAATGAAACTAGAAACTCTCTTCTATAAATAGAGATCATTCTCTCACAATATTTCTGAATGTCATTTGTACTAAATAATTCACTAGTACTCACTAAATGAGAGCTTGAACCTATGTACTTGTGTAAACCCTTCACAATTAATGAGAACTCTTCTACTCCATGGACGTAGCTAATTTGGGTGAACCACGTACATCTTGTGTTTGCTTCCCTATCCCTATCCATTTACTTACTTATCCACACTAGTGACCGGAGCAATATAACGAAGGTCACAAACTAAACACTTTCTGTTGTACCAAAGTCCTCGCTGATTATGTGCATCAACACACTGACTTCCAGCTGTGTAGGCATACAGATTAAGACAGCCTATATAAGATGACTGAGACCTTTATGATGATAGTCAATTTCTAGCCATTGATCTACCAGATTTCTTTTGCAGTCGACAAGTGTCATTAAAACAAGTTCGCTGATGGAAAATCATATTTCCGTGGGTATATTTGTTCCCTAGAGTTTTATTTTGTTCTTAGGGGTTTACAACTTAGTTTTAGAAAGAGAAAGTTGCCTTAAAGGCTTTGAGCTTGCATCTTCTCCATTTATGAAACCCTAATTGCTAAACCTTCCTCATGTATTAAACACCAAATCATTGTCTATTAGGATTGCATTGCTTTAAGGCTTTGCATTAAAGTCTTGATCTAGTTTTAAGCTTTAAATTCGATTTTAGACCAAGCTTTGGATTCAAGTTAGATTTTTCCTTTAAGTGTTTGACTGGAGGATCTGACTGGTCAGTTAAATCCAGATTTCATGTGCATATCATAAAATCATATCACATCATTAATCGTGTTGACCTCGATGCCACAAAGTGATGAGCTCATGATGAGTTGCCATTTCGTGAAAATCGAATGAGTCCATCTCGTGTAAGGCAAGGTTGCATGAAAGTTAAATTGCTTCATAGATAGGGTTCTAGGAATTAAGCTTGTGTAATCTTTGTATGAACCTTTGTTAACACCAGTGGATTGGACTCAGTGGAGAGTCTCAGGTTTTTTAACCCAAATGTGGGGGTTTTTTTTTTCCGACCAAAAATATCTTATGTTCAAGTTATTGTTATCATGTCACACATCTCACATACATACATGGTACATATATCTGTTGAACATTTAAATTGTATGTGCTCACAAACCTAACCACTTGACACATTAATAACTTGCAACGAATTGCAGCCTTGTTGACTATAATAGTTTGTGGGATTAGAAATTGCTAATTGAATCTTCGATTTATTGACTAACAAATCTATCTTAGTTGACTAACGGACTTGACTGATCAGTCCATCATATTATAATTTTTATTTATAGGATATTTCACCTGGTACCAATTTCACATTCATCATTGACCTATGTATAATTAATAAAAAATATCATTGACTAAGTAAAAAAAAAATTATATATATATGTTAGTGATATATGGCTTAATAGTAGAGTTTTTATTGATTTTTTACTAAAATACCATTTATTTAAATTATGAAAATAAATATTCAAACTTAAGTGCATAAAGGAAAGTACAGTGCCCTACACAACTTGAGTTAATCCAAATTGACTCGATTATGAACAAATTATATTATCTACACTAAGGGAGTGTTGGGGTGGGCCAAGACTCATAATGGACTAGCAATAATGTGGTTCGAATTCGCATCTGACGATAATCAAACCTAAGACCTCTTATTTACAAATAAAAAATAATAACACTAGACCGTAGTACTAAGTGACATATTGACTTGATTTGATCATAAAAGATGATATTGAGCAAATTCATTGGACTTGAGATATAAAATAATCATAATTTTGAAAATAAAGAAAAACAACAATTCAACTTAACATAAAGTGCATAGCTTGATGATTATCCTTGAAAGTTGAAAAAAGCCAAGATTGTATGGAGCAATACATAGGCGAGCTCTTACGCTTAGAGGTAATTAATGTTTAAAATATCAGTATCGGTAGAAATATTGATAAGCAAATTTGAGGAAATATCAATAGACTTGACCTTGTTGGTGAAGGTTGGGTGGGTTTGGAATAAGGAATAAGAGACTAGTGTGATAACGAAGGTTGGTGATTCCTTCGCCAAATACATGATGAGGTTGAGAGGAAAAAGCCATTGAAAATGATGAAATGTCTGAGGAAGTAAGAAACTTGAAGTCTGGAAAATTCTTAAAGTTCAGAAGTACTCAGAAGTGAAGGCAAAGTTAAAACCCACTGGTTTTTCCTTTTATATCATCATGTTGTTGGAGTTTTGTGGGTTAGTGGAACAGTTTAAAGTTACAACAGTCGTTAATGATGCTAAAGCATAGTTCTGATAGGGGGAATCAAAAGGTTTAAACACAGTTAAAGTCGGCATGCTAACGATATAATCATGTTTAAATGGGGCACTATTTGGACCAAAATTAAACACTGGTCTTGCATCGCGGCCTAATACCCTCTCAAAACCGTTGAATGCTTAATGTGTGTTTGATTTGAAGCTTGTGAACAATAACCAAACCAATATTTAAACATGATTATGACGTGGCAGCTATGAGTGTCAAACCTACAAAATAGGAGGAATTTGCAGAAGGATTTTGTAGGGAAAAACACTTTTCAATGGCCCCCGTAAATTCAAGATCAAGTGTGAACTCACCCCTTATCGAGCAAGTCACTTCAACTAGGGCTGGGTTCGGTTCTTATCGGTTCGGTTTTTTGTCAAAACCGAAATTTCGGTTCGGTTCGGCCCAAATTTTTTTCGGTTTTTTTCGGTTCGGTTTTTTTTTTCGGTTCGGTTTTTTCGGTTCGGTTTCGGTTTTTTTTCGGTTTTTTTTTTTCCTCCAAAAAATGCAAAACAGCCACAACAAATCCAGGCTTCAGCAGCAGCATACCCAAAACAAATTAATCAAACCGTATGTACTCTCACAAATTAATCAAACCTCAACTAATAGTCTAATAGTGTTCATAAATGAAGTTACCTAACCAAATCCAGCATACCCAAAACAAATTGCAAAACCATGAAATTTAGAAGCTACAGATCAAATTCATCAGAAGTTCAGAACCAACGAAATTGAAAAAAAAAATCTGCAAACGAAAATTAACCAACAACACAACACAAAAACAAAACCAAATTAAAATCAACCAAACGAAAAAAATAAACACAACCAAACGAAAAAAATAAAACACAACCAAATTTAAATCAACCAAATTAAACACAACCAAAATCTGCCCATCAGTCCCATGTTGTGCCACTGGACTGCTCCACTGCCACTGTGGTTTGGCTCTCCTCTTTGCTACCGTCGAAATCCACAAAGAGAGATAGTGATTTGGAGGAAGAGAGGAAGGGGAGAGAAAGAGAGAGAGAGAGAGGCAGAGAGGAAATAGCGGAGGGGAGAGAGTGCTTGAGAAAAGGGAAAACCGAAATGGGATTGGGAGAGTGACGGCTAGGGTTTTTAATCTTAAGAAATTTTATAAAGCATTAAATATTAGAAACCTATAAATATATTACTGGTACAATTATAACAACACAAAGCCTACAGTCAAGTTGGCTTGAAGGAATTATCCCCCCTGGACGGAAGGGGTTCGATTCCTCACAGCAGCAGGTTTTAAGTATTTATATTTAATTTTAAGTTAAAAGGTTGTTGATTGTTCAAAAAGACTAAAAAACTTTTCTGAAACCCTGGAGGCATGAGGATTCGAACCCATGCACAGGGACTTGAAAAGTTTCAAGCAAACCAACTTGGTAACAGGTTATGCCTTGTTATGATTGTATCACTAAATTATTTATAATATTGAAAACAAAATTAAATATATATATCTGTTCGGTTCGGTTCCGTTTGGTTCGGTTTCCAAACCTTAAAAACCGAAACCGAACCAGCCAGATTCGGTTCGGTTCGGTTTGGCAGTTTCGGTTCGGTTTTTTTTCGGTTCGGTTTTTTTCGGCCTCGGTTCGGTTTGGTTTTCGATTTTTTTCGGTTTTCGGTTATTTGAACCCACCCCTAACTTCAACCACTTGATGTGAGGAGAGATGTATCAGAGACGGAAGGCTTAATTCACAAGAAAAGAAGCTTTATAAAAGCCATATGAGAACAAAAAGAGAACAACACTCAACTCAACTCTCAAAAAAGACTCTTAAAGGATCTGTCACTTTCTTCGCATTCCTTTTACAGCCAAAGTCACCACCTTTGTAGTTTTAGCTCTACTACATTCAGCCCAACAGGCAACTAACTTTGCCTAACGAGGTTGAAACTATGTCCAAACTTTTATATTTGTGCTTTACTATATCAATTATTGCTTTTACATACTTTGTACTGTCATTTTCAATTCATTTCTAATGTTTGCTGTGAGTTTCCATTCCAAATTATCACTTAATATCTGTTGGAAGTTTGAGGTTATCGGGACTCTCATTGCTGCAATCCTTGTCAATTAGGGTTAGTGTTTTACCCAACATATAACTCTCGGCAAGGGTTTAGGGTTTTATCCTGGATACCTAGTCATGTTGTCCTTTTTCCTTCAATTAAGGAACTTTGCTTTCTTGTTATTGTAAATAGATTAGGAGTGTTTCAAGGAGTGATTAAGTGAGTGATTGAAGTTTGTTTCTTTACTCCTCTCCTCTATATATGTTTTAGTCCTTGTAAAGTGTTCCTTACGTAAGATATACAACATCTCTAAATTTCACAATATCTTTCATATTTACTTTACTTTTCCTATTGTTTAAGAAATTTTGATGAATATGTTTCCTTCATTGCTTTTAATCTATCTTAAAATTGGCATTTGACATAAATCAAAAGTCCTTGGGTCCAAGGCAACGAAAAGAACATTTTATGGACTTATCCCTTCCATAAACTGTCCCTTGATCAAAGAAGTTTATGGCACAAGAAATCAAATCATCCACAACCAAGTAACCACAAAGGCACCTTTCAAAGCTAACATTTAATTCACCATGCACACAGGGGGAGTTGTGTGAGGCGAGCATTCCAGGCCGAACAGAACCGATTCTTGCAGAGTTGCTGAACCATTTAGTGGATTAAGAACCGTTTCGAAATCGAAAGGAGAAAGGAGAAACTAAGGTCGTTTCCGTTCTAGGTATTTTGGGTAGTGAGGTTTTGGCAAGAGGTTTGTGAATTTGCCTGGTTGTATTGGCTAAGAACTAAGGATCTGAGTTGAGATTCTATTACGGAATCTGTAGAGCCCAAGTCCAAGTGTGGGATTTGTGCGGAAGTTTAGGAGAGATTCAGAGACAAATATAAGAAGAGAGCAAATAAGACAGAGAAGATTGGTAAATTGGAGTGTTTGGTTACAAGTGGAATATCATATTCTTAACTGAAATAGCTATAAAAGGTTAATTTTGTCATTTAAAAATTATCGTATGCTGATAACGGCATAAACTGACGGAACTCTAATGGAATAAGTTTTGTGAAATGATTTTAAAACGTCATGTGGTGTTTGTGATATGTTCAAAATCTGAGGGGTTTTGTAAAAACACAAAAAAACTTTAACGGGTGTATGTGTAATTAAACTTATTTTTTTAATAGATGTAGAACTATCTAACATATGTTAGTCTCGTCTGTATAATGCTAGTGAAAAAAAACTTTGTTGTTGTTGTTAAAATTATCTTTAAAAAACAAATATATGATAAACGTAGTATTTCTGAACAAAAATTAACGGTGAAAGCTCACTTTCTCTCACAAACGTATCACAACAAAAATGACAAAACCCAAAAAGTTAAATTAACAAAAAATGAAAAAATGATTTTTTATGATTTTATTTTTTGAAAAAAGGAGAAGGAAAAGGAAAGGAGGACAGAGGGAGGAGTGGAGGAGGGGAGGAGGCAGGAAGTCAGCCTCATGGTATCTGGCTGGTTTGGGTTTGTTCGAACCAGAAAATGATTCAGGTATAAACACAAACACCTGCCCGGCGTTATTTCACCATGGCTCGGAATGTTAAGAACGGCAAGCCCCAAACGCCGCTGTCCAAGGAGGACGGCCACCTGACTCAGCCTCCATTGCCCAAACCCAGGCTCCGCCCCAAGCCCGCCACCAACCCTAAACCTTCTTCTCTCCCCACGGTCTCTCTTTCTCTCTCTCTCTCTCTCTCTCTCTCTCTCTCTCTCTCTCTCTCTCTATGTGTGTGTGTGTGTGTTTTTTTTCCATTGAAATTGATGTGGGTTTTTGGTGGATTGTGGAATAGGGGAAGTTGAAGAAGCCAGGGAAGCCAAAAGAACAAGAAGTGGAGTATTCCATGCCTATGAAGGAGCTTTCTAATACCCAAATTACAAACGTATGACTCCCCCCTTTTTATTTTTTTCGAAACTTAAATTAAACCTTTGGATTTCTTAATTTTGATACCTCTGTTCACAAAATTTGTGGATTAGTTTGTGATTTGGCATCATGGGGTAGGCTTTAAATTACACAAGAACATTGAAAAATCGTTTCTTTTTCGTGCTTCACCTGTTTGTCGATACAATGTACTTTCCACACTAACATATAGAGGCTTTGATTGATCAGAAAGTTGATAGGAGTAGTGGGTGTGAAGCCATTGTTGTTATGGATTAGCCATTTAAATTACACAAATTCGTTGAAAAATCGTTTCTTTTTCGTGCCTCGCCTGTTTTTCGAGCATATAGAGGCTTTGATTGATCAGAAAGTTAATAGGAGTAGTGGGTGAGAAGGCAATGCTGTTATGGATTAGCAGAACTGGTGCAATGCATTTAGTTCATATGTTTCTTCTTATTGCGATTGCATTTGACTGTCTTGATTTGTAACCTCTTGTATTATGAATAAATTTGTTGTATGGATGAAATTGCATTGTTCCGCATGAATGGGATGTGGGTTTTTATGAAAGCTTTTAAAAATTCTTGAACAGCAGATGTTGAGTCATGCAGGGAAGTCCCCAGCCATTAGGTCAGTGAAACATCTTGTACAGTTTTTGTGTATTTTTTTCCCCTCTTTGTTTGTATTTGTATATTTGATTCATGACAATGCTGTCTTTCTGATTTTTTTAAAAGCAATACGCAGTATGATTTTCCAGTTGATGGATCACCCTCACGAGGTCGAGCAAAGTCATCTGCTGTCATTCGAGCGCAGGAAGTTCGATCAAAACTAGAACCTCAATTCCCCAGCTTTGTGAAATCACTGGTCAGATCACACGTGGCTAGTTGTTTTTGGATGGTAAATTCTGTTACAGTAGATCAAAGTGAAAACATTAGTTATAACAGAAGTTGTATATACATGTTAAAGTCCTTGTCTTTTTCTGCCCTATATTTTGTTTATCTATTCTGTGTAATAGGGGCTTCCTTCGCTGTTCTGCAAATCACACTTACCAGATAAAGATATTACAATGACTTTGGAAGATGAAAGTGGTAGACAGTATCAGTCGAAATACATTGCATGCAAGACCGGACTAAGTGCTGGTTGGAGGCAGTTTGCTGCTTCGCACAATTTGCTCGAGGGAGATGTTCTGGCCTTCCAATTAGTTGAACCTACAAAATTTAAGGTAATGTTTCAAATCTTTTATACCCAAAGTCACAAGAGCATTATAGGCTGCTACATTTAGTGCACGACTAAGTTGGTCTATCTCTTGATTCAATTGCCTTAAACCTATCCCTTGGGACCAACACTGGTGCCTTATTTGAACTTCCACCTTGTCGTGTCATGAAGGAAGTTTCCTATGTATAATCGTATCTTCCGACATCTTGTAGGTTTACATAATAAGGTCAAATGGTTTGGCTGAAGTTGATGGGGATCTTGGCCTTCCAAATTTGGATAATAATACAAAACAAAAGGATGCAGGCAAGTTCATCAATCTTTCTGTTTGTTTCTTCCTAGCATCATGCATTTATGATATTACTTTTTTACGAAATCATGCTATATTTACATGTGCATACATTGATGTTTCTACCATTTCTCTTGGATGTTGCACTCAGATAAAGATAATGCAGAAACGAGCACTACGCCTTGTAATGACTCTACCAAGAAACATGCAGAAACAAGCACTACGCCTTGGAATGACTCTAATAGGAAACGTGCGCATTCTCCTCAATTAGTAGCTCCAAAGAAGAAAAAGATTGGTTTGCAGCGAGCCAAACAATCTGAAACCGATAGTGAGGAGGTTGGTTCTGAAGTTTCAGAAGATCTCAAGTCACCTGTGGCAACTCTTCAATTTGAGGACATCCGAAGTTATGAGAATTTCAACATTCTAGTAGATGGGTTGTTTCTAGATCCTGAGTTCCCCGAAGATGTACGAAGAAAGTACTACAAGCTCTGTCGCAGCCAGAAAGCATTTCTTCATAAAAATGTTATCAAGGGCATGAATCATAATATGATTATAGGAGCTATATCTGAAACCGTAAATATTGCTGATTCCATTGAAGCTTGCAAGGTCACTGCGCTTCGAGATGATTTTGTGTCTTGGGACAAGTATTTAACGGCCTTTGAGTTGTTGGGCATGAATGTTGGATTTTTACGTGAACGGGTATGTCGGCTTGCAAACCTTGCCGACGACTCGGAAGCTGCCGTGGAGGCAAAGATGTTTAAAGAAGCTACAATTGAGCGATCTCGGGCAGGAATAGGATTAAGAAATATCGAGATGAAGCTGGAGGAACTGATGGAGGCGTGCGATGAATTTGGTGCTGCCATTGAGAGCCTGAGATCGAAAGCTGAAATCAACAAGCTCAGGTTCCAGGAAGAGGTTACTGCTCCTTGGTAAATATGCTATTGTGAATATAAATTCTACTTCCTTTTTTATGTTCAATTCAATGTACTTATTTCTAGTTTATATCTGTGACCCAAAATATGGCTGATTCTGCTTTGTATGGTGGTGGTAAACGACTAGCAACTAGCAAATTTAGCTATATCATATAAGATAGGTACATATCCTTAATGAGGAGAAGAGATTCATCACAATATGCATTTTTGACTTGGGATTTGGGATATAATTGTGTTTAGAGGAGTACTAGGATTAGTCTCCGTATGGTGCGTAGCTGATTTTGATCGTTCCTGCTTTGTGGATCTAACAAGCATGCCAAAATCAGCTCGTGTACGGATGAGCGACTGATCTTGGTATTTCCTGTATGTTTCTTTAGGAAGCATTTATCAACCAAAAGAAGTCGGTGTAGAAAGTCTTTTCATTTCATCTAGATATTCTTACACATGACCTTGTATTAGTGGCTTAAGATGCTGCGGTGATAATAAACACTTTTCATGTAAGTCCCCTTCCAAGTAGGGATAGGTGCAAGCTTTAATGCCTCCGCTTCAGTCTAGTCCTGCAGTGGAGGATCTTTGAGATTTTGTCCATGAATCTTGTAACCCTTTCTGGTTTGGCCACTCCGTTAGTGCTTTGCATGTGACAGTCTCCAGATCTGTCGATACGAGACATATGTATATGTAAGGTTCGATAGCCGTGGCTTGGCTGTCACATTTATAGCACTCTGCCTGTTACGTGTTGCACCAATCCAATCTGCGCTAAAGACCCGGCTCCTCTACCCTCCCACTTTCTATACACTCTAATCCCTTTCTATTTTGGACGGTTAAGGTTAAATCACGTTAATATTTTATATTGATTTTTTTATAGAGATAATAAGACAAAAAATAATAGTAATATAAAATGTTGACGTGGCTTAATTGTGACCACATAAATAGGAGAGGATGAGAGTGTATGGGAAGTGAGAGCAGAAAAGCCAGGTTCTACATTTTATATTAATTTTTTTATAGAGATAATAAGACAAAAAGTAATAGTAATATAAAATGTTGACGTGATTTAAGTGTGACCGCACAAATAAAAGGAGATAAGAATGTATGAGAAGTGGGAGGGCAGAGAAGCTAAGTCTCTGCGCTAAAACCTCCCCATTCATCCAAACCTTCAACTTTTGTTGACTAACTTTAATAAGTTAAAAGCTGTTTAATAACTATTTTGTTTTGGTTTTCAATTGTATTTTTTTAAATAAAACTGAAAATAATGCTTAACTTCGTTATAATTCCATTGCCACGATTAATTACGATAATGGTCCTTGAGTTTGTACCCTTATTTTACTTTGGTCATTCAATTCAATTTTAGATGAGTACGTGAGTTAGATTTTTTCTTTTTGAAATGATTTTTTCTTTTTAAAACATAATGTTGTTGGAAATGAGACGTTAAGAAGACTAGTTAAACTAATGTTTCGACATTGTTCATCTGCTAAACTAGCAAAACTTTAACAAAATTGTTGGAAATGCTCTTAGTTGATTACGATGTGATAAAATTGTCGAAACTAATGAAAGATTTGGCACGCTGAGCTAAAGTGGGACACCAAGTACCATAGATTTTGAAAACTAAATTGAAGCATTAAAGTAAAACTCGAGTACAAATTCAATGATATTGTCATGATTAGGAATGGGCAACGGTTATGGCGGGCGGGTAATCGCGGTTATTTATCCATAACTGTTTATACTTATACCCGCATAACCGTTTACCTGTTGGGTAATTGTCTAAACGGTTGTACACATACCCATAACCGTTTATAAACGGTTAACCATACTCATAACTGTATACTCATTTAACCGTAACCATTTAATACCCGTTTACCCATTTATCATTTTTAATCCGTTTTTCTTTTTTCTTTTTTTTTTACCATTACCCATTTTTCACCCGTCTACATGTTTTTTAACAACTTGAAAATTAAAAAAAAAATTATCATAATTTTCTTTGTTTTTACAATTAAACACCGTTATAGATACATTCATCATACATTTCCATATTTTAATTTTTCAAGTCCTTATACCATTCCAATAATTGAAATAATAGTTTACAGACGATATTTTTAACTATTACCAATGAAGGTAAATATAATATTTGCTAAATATTATTAGGTTACAAAAATTGTTTAGAAGACATTTCTTTCAAAACATTTCTGTTAATTTCACGGTTATCCGCAAGGAATTTAAATTAATTTGGCCAATTCCTTGATGAGAATCATCATTGCTGTAGTAGTGTTATTGAGATAATGACCAATGAATTCCTTGCTAATTTATTGGGTGCTAAGTATTATTGGATCGAGAACATGGTTTGTGTTAGTTTTACATATATAAAATAATTGAGTAAACTGTTACCCGTTTATAACCGCGGTTAATACTCATAACCGCTATTTAAATTTCGCGGGTAAACGGTTATACCCATAACCGTTTATTTATCTAAACGATTACCCATAACTGTAACCGTTTAATTTAAATGGCGGGTAACCGTGATTACCCGTAACCAATGGGTATTTGCCCATCCCTAATCATGATTAAGGGACGAAGTACAGTTTGAGAAAATAGAACTTGCAAAAATCATTTCTCCATAATTATACTTTGTTGCCAAGTTCTGGAAAGATGGTGGGTTGATCCAAGAGTACAGCTTAATTGTAAGTGGTCATCTACCATAGTGATGGAGATGAGTGTGATGAATGTTGCCTTTACACCACAATGTGGGTTCGAACATCAGCTCCTCAATCTAATAAATCTATCGTTTTACACCAAATAAAAAATAAAAAATAAAAAATAAAACTGAGTGCAGCTTTAATTACTTTGAAGACAATTACGATGGTTTAGTAACAATAATACTTCAAAATGCTCAAACAAATTAAGGTGTCGGAGTGACATTTGATTGCATAAAGGTTCCTCCACAGCAAACATTTTTGTACAATGAACAGCCAAAAATACCAAACCCCAATCCAGATAAACTAAACAGATATAAACTTTGAAATTAAAATACACCAGAAATATTGGAGAGCCCTAATTAAAACCGACCAATCACTAACAGAAACCACCACCTCTCTAACTTTAACCAAAAAACTAGCGGTCAAAATACAAGAGTAACAATATTCATCCTCCTTAATTTCTCTAAAGCCTCCAAATGGTGAAAAAAAATTAAAAAAGTACTCCCCACACCTCTACAAATTCATCACCACACCCTCTATATTCCAATCTCCTCATCTCTCCAACTTGACCCTCCTTCACTCAACACCTCCTGCAACAAAAAATAATACCACCACCATGTCATATAAAGCTCAAGTCTATTTTCTTCGACAAAACGATATTCTAAACTATTGGAGCTAAAGGGGAGCGGATTCAAACTCAGGGGAAAAGAGGTAGGCACCGGACATACTGCATCAGCTCATTGACCTAACCCAATATGTCATCGGTCAACTAATCTAACCCACATCTGCTATATTAAACTCAAAATTAAAAACGAATTGGGTGTAATGAATTTAATCTAGTTTAATATTTTCTCACCTGTGAAGTCTTATTATTAACTTGATGCTGAGCTTCCTCATGAACCACCGCAAGCTCAGACCTTCTGCCATCTCCATCACTCTTCTCAGCTTTCTTGGAAACAATGTGGGTCCTACTCTTCCTTCCCAGGAGCCCCTTCCACCTTGTTGACGACGAACCCTTCGGCGGCCTGGATGACGAAACGTCATCGTCATGATCCTCCCCGTGGAGCAGCTCATCTCTGAGAGTGGTGGTGCTCCTCCGAGTCTGGCTGCCGTCCTTGAAGGGCAGCAGCCTGCCCTTGAAGAAGAGCTCGTCTGCGCTCATCATGGAATAGTTGGAAACGGAGAACTCAAAATCCGAGGAGACGGCAGGCGGAGCAGCCGCCACCTCCCTCCGGATTTCATGGTGGATGGCATCTGCAAAGTCATTGGAGAAGGAGATTCTTGGGCTCATTGGAGGAGGAGGAAGAGGAGGAGCAAACTTATGCTCTGATGGGTTGTACATGTCTAAGCAGGCTGCCATTAGATTTCAAAACAACCCTTAGTAAATACAATTCAAAAACCCAACATGTATATGTGTGTATTTATATCTAATATATGTGGTTATTTTTTATGAATTCAGAATTATTATTATTTTCAGAAAATATATGTGCACATTTTTATGCATGCATGCCTGATGTGATGGGTTTTGTCATGACATGATTAATTGGGGGCATTGAATGGTAACCAATTAAATCTTGAGGGGGAGTACAGTCTCCAATATTTTCACTGCTTTCCTTGGATGTGGGTGAAGCTGCCAAGAAGCACACCATGTACTCCTTTTTCCTTTTTATTCCAGTACCTTGGACTTGGGTAAAAAGAATCATATGATTCATATCAAACCCTAGTTTCACGAAGATTCAATTAGTATGTTAACACAGTGCTAATCAAAATTTACTACAAGATGTAATCTTATAATATTGGATGCGTTCATGCTTGTGTATATATAATATATGAATATTACTAAAATATTATATCTCCTGAAGATTCTAAGAAAATTTCCTTTGGGTTAAACAATTAAATAGATTAGTTTATGTGATGGACCACATCAAATGTACAAAGTACATGTACAAATTGTACAGGCTGATCAGAAGGTGATCAAAATTTTGAAGGGTAGAAGATTTTGAACAGTAAAAAAAGAAGGATAATGATATGCTGCAGTCTGGTGTAGGTTAACTGTATGAGCCTTGTTAATTAATTAGAAAAATTAATTAATCAGCATATCTTTTTTCTTTATTTGGATGTGATGATCTTGGAAGCAAAGGCTGGCAGGATCAGGGATTTCACAAGAAGGGTATGCAGCATTGATAATGCAAAGCATGGATGCAGGTTTTGCTGAGATGGCATAATTGTGAAAAAGGTGATGAAAACTGGGGCCAAGAAAGATGCGAGCCTCAGAAATCAGAATGCATGAGAGAGGGAGGACAGTGCATAAATGGCCAAATTAAGTACTCACAAACTTGGGGCCGGCCACAGTTTGTGGGGATGTTTTCAGTTTGAATCCATTGCTGGAAGAAAACAACACCATCAATGTTCTTTTTTCTCCTTTAAATTTAAAAGACAAAAACAAACAGACATGAACGTAGTCACATTGACTCGCTAGACCAAATGTAATCCTTCCAATGCAACCAAGTTATCATTACAGTCTTCGTACAGTTTATATTAGTTCAATGTAGAATAGGTATCTCACTTCTTCTTGACCTCCTACAAGAGGTGAAGTGGAGAGTGTTGAAAACACTCATTTAAGTTTATAAAACATAAACAATCAAACGTGGACATGGCTACTTTAATTAGAGAATATATGACGATATGTAATTTTTATATATCTGAGTTCGAATTTTATTCTCTGCAATTTCGATCCGTCTGAGTTAGAATATCATTGGTATAAAAAACAAAAACAAAAAAGAAGTCTTTTTATTTTGGTGAATTAAAGAAAAAAAATATGTTTTGAACGTTGAAATATAAATGCAATGGCAATGCAAATTTTGGGACACAGTCGCAGTGACACAGAGAGGCGCAGTGGAGGGCAGAATCCAGAGGGGTTTGGCATGCATTGTCATCGTTGACCGAGGTTTGACTGCTTAGTGGATATGCAGATGCAGTGAATGAGCTGGCGACATCGACTGGTCAAGGGGACCACGTGATCAGGGTTGCCTTGCATTCCATAAAATAATATTCATAATTAAAATTAAAATTAGAAACGTGCATAGGAACAGGAGGATTTGTTAATTCGGGCACCCTTAGAGACGGAAATGAATTTTTTTTTTTTTAACAAACGATATTATCTATACTAAGACGGAATGAGTTGACTAAATTTCATAATAGGTGAGCCATAATAATGTGGTTCAAATGGACATTTGACGAGAATCGAATTAAGATCTTTTACTTACAAGTGAAGAAAAATACTACTAGACTGTAGTATTAAGTAGCAGGAAAAGATTAATTTGATTAGTTTAGCTAATTACAAAGACTGGTGAATTAATTAAAGGAGGAAAATTAAAGAATATATTATTGTTTACATGGAAAATTGGGGTGCTCCTATTAACTGTACGCCTCATGCAAAACCCCAGTGCCGTATTTACGTTATGATTCATTGTTACTTGTATATACTGGAAGAGATCACGTGAGCACGTGCAGAAGCTAATGTCCTTCCTGAGATAGTGCCATGGTGGTGGCCGAGCTAGTTTGCTGTTCGCCACTGACACAGTCACACCATTTCTTTCTTTGGGTTCAGAAGAGAGAGAGTTTTCTGCACCGGTGTACATCATACATTGCGATATTTTTACTGTTGCAATTTTGACCGCTCACTCAACTCTTTATTCAACCGATATACGTCGAGCATATAACATTTCATAGATAGATAGTAGGACGTGGAGACTAGAGCGTCTTCAAACTCTACGTAATCCAAACGGAAAGCGAACCCAAATATTCAATAACAAGTATAGATAACTCGATTAAGTATAGATAATCTCATTTAAATATTTAATTAAATAAATAAAAAAGATTTCAAATCTTTACATTTTAATTAAAAATCATTCACTAACTTTATTTTAATAATAAAAACAAAAGACTAATAGGACAAAAAAATAATAAAAATAAAAACCTAATAAACCCAACTTGTGCTGGGGTGCGTACCCCCCCTTTTTCTCTTATACCTTTTTGTTCCCTCGTCAGCTACATTAATAAAAAAAAATTGCTTAGAATAAGAAAAATACTTCGAATTGAATTACATTCTCTTGTTTTATTTTTGTGATGTTGTTTTCTAATAGTAGTTATGATGACGAGAAACTTTTCAATGTGTCCAGAACACGGGGTGGTACACTCTATACAAGTTGTGAGATTCTTGTGTTAAAAAATTAATAACATAAAATATAAAAAATTTCATCACTTATATACTAAAACATGGTATACCATTTGTGTTATGAGCACAAGGAAAAATTTCTCCATGATGATACCCAAGCTCATGAAATTGGATGGAGAGCTACATTTATTATTGTAGGTATATGAAAAAAGTGAGGAAATTTTAATTTGGTAATTGAAAACGGCTTTTTAAATATAATTACTGAGAACATAATCTTCTCAAGGTTTTGATCTAAAGAGTCACTTTTGGGTTCATCGTTTTCGGTGCAATTAGTGCTTTTACAGGACCAAAAAGGGTCTAAGTTTCAAATCTTATGAAATTGAACCACGAATTAAACACTATTTATAAAACTTCACCAATAAGTAGACATTATTCATGAAACTAGAACAATAAGTAGACATTATTCATGAAATTAGATTAATAAGTAGACACTATTTATGAAACGAAAACAAGAATTAGGCATTATTTCCAAAACTAAACCAATAAGTGGAAACTATTTATGAAACTGGATTATACATTATTTATGAAATTGGAGTAAGAACTAGACAATATTTATGAAACATGACTAATAACTAAGCACTATTTATGAAACTGGACCAATAACTATACACTATTTATGAAAACGAGTCAAGAAAGACATACTATTAATGAAACTATACCAATTACTATACATTATTAATGAAACTGGACCCAATAACTAGGCATTATTTAAGAAACATGATCAAGAATTATACACTATTTATGAAAGTTGACAAAAAAAACTAGGTACCATTTATGAAATTGGACCAATAAATACTATAGTACCGTTCAATTTCATAAATAGTGCAATTTCATAAATAGTTTCAGTTTCATAAATAGTGTTCATTTTCATAAACAGCGTTTAGTTTCATAAACAATATACAGGTCCTGCTCGCGCATTAGATTTTTTTTTTAATTTAAATTGTGTCATTTTCATTAAAAATTAAGTTTTTTTGTCCTTTTTATTAAAATTCAAGGGGTTTTCATTAAAATTTAATTCTTTTTCATTAAATAAAGTTATAGCATGATTATTTTGTTAAAATAAACTTAACCCAAACCCTTTTCATGAAAGTTCCCATAAATAAATTATGATGATCTTATTTTATTTGGTTTTTGAAGAAATTAAGGGATTTTATTATCTTGTTTTCTTCAGATTTGGCATTTAATACAAGGGATCTTGTCATTTTGGATATGGTACACGTCACTGATTTTCCTGCCACTTGGTAGGTCTAACATGGACTTGGATTCTCTGCCCTCCCATTTCGGTGCCCTCCCCGTGCCCTCACGTTTTGTGTGGTCACGGTTAAGCCACGTTAATATTTTATATTATTTTTTTATAAAAATAATAAAACAAAAAGAAATATTAATATAAAATGTTAACGTGACTTAACCGTGACCACAAAAACAAGAGGGCACAGGGAGGGCACCGAAATGGGAGGGCAGAGAATCCAAGTTCGTCTAACATGAGCATGGGGTTTACGTAGAATCCATTCCAATATACTGAAAAATAAATATATTATTATTCTATGCATGATAAGTAATTTATTTAATTCTAGATTTATAAATAGGATCAAATCTTCTAATTTGTCTCAAATTGAGAGGACTGAGGACGGAAAGAAAACAATGATGTATATATTTCAAAAGAAAACATGTATTAGTACAAAAAGAAACAAGATGTTTTGGGTTAAATTTAACTGAAGGAGAGAAAGGGTGCGGCGGCAAAGAGAGAGAAAAAAAAAGTATAAGGAAATTATGTGTGTGTGCCTTTATTTATAGTAAACATAGTATTTAACGGGCTTAATTGCCCTACAAGTAAGAAAGCCTAAGATCTTCTTGATCATAGGAATCTTAAATATTTACACCAATCACACATGTGCACAAAAATAATTTCACTAAATTTGAGTTATATATATTTATGAATTTGGCTACAATACTTACATATATTTAATCCAATTATTTTCGTTTCACTTAAAAAACAACATCATATTATAAATGAATAAATAATGCAATACTTACATGTATTTAATCTAATTAGTTTCATTTCACTTAAAAATGACATTATATTATAAATTAATAAATAATGCATGAAAGATGAATTAAAATTAAAAATAACTACTGACGGATCTTATTACCATACAAGTTAAAGAATTACTTAAAAATGATCGCTGAAGAACATTTACACACCGAAATACAAAATTAACTGTGAATATACTAGCACAACAAAACATGTGTCTTATTTTTCATGAATCTTCACAAAATCTGTGAATAGAATTTGTCCATACAATACAATTATTTTGGGATAATTATTGGAAGAAAGAAGAAAGAGGGGACCAAGAGAGAGAATTGGAAGCTTTGAAACTCAACTTGCAAGCAAAGGACATGGCTGTCAATCACATGGTTTAACCTTTTCTTGTGGTGTCATGACAACAAACAACACACTTTTCTTCCTTCTAATGGGTCACCCTAATGGGGAATGGACACGTGGTGGATTCCCATAAGCACAGAGCGTTTGGACGTAGACAAAAAACCCAAACACAAACCGAATGGTCGTGCCAAGGCCCCACATCCTGCTGGGTCTGAGCCTGAGCCTGATTTAACTGTCCATATCAGTTTGGGGTCCCCTCCAGGGCATGAGCCATTAGGGCCAGACTTCTTTAGCAACCTACCAAGAACTTGGGTCATATGATATGGGCTTGTATGACACTAACCAAACTTAATTTGGGTCTCTTAATAAGGAATTTACATAGTCATTATCCATGCAATTAAGAAAGAAACTCATATTTATTGGGTTTCAAGAGAGGTATTGTCCCTTCAAGTATCTTTGTGTGTCTTTTGATAAATGTTTTGGATGGAGGTCTGCTGTCCCAAAGATGAAGGAGGATTGGGTATTAAAGATATGTACTCTTGGAATTTAATTAGCTCTTATGGCTCACCATATTCGGTTTTTGTTCAGTGATGGGGTGGTAATGTGTGGTCTAAATGGATCGATCCTATTTCCTTCAGGACAAATATTTTTGGAGCCTAACAGTGCCGTCTACTTGCTCATGGAATAGGAGGAAACTTTTAAAGCTTCGTGAGCTTATTAAGCCTCTTATTCATGTTTCAGTGGGCGATGGGTCGTCTACTTTTCTATGGTATGATAACTGGCACTCTTATGGCCTTCTCTTAGACATTTTGGGCAGCGAGGTAGTGTTGGTCTCTGGTCTTCATAAAAACTCTTAAGCTTTCTTATGTGAACAGGGCCTCAGAGTGGTGTTGGCCATTTACTCCAACTTAAATTTCCTTTTCATTCAATCAAATTCCTACAACATTGTGCCTTCTTCTCAACTTAAATTTCCTTTTCATAAAAACTCTAACCAAGTCAAATTAACATTTCAAAGTTCCAACTACTCAATTTCATACTACTATTTATAATATAGTCTATTGTCAACTATTTAAATCTAACATTCAAATGCATGTAACCAATATATATATATATATATATATATATATATATATATATATATTTGGTTCGGTTCGGTTCGGAATTCTAAACCATTGAATATGTAATCCCGAATCTTGTACCGAAAGATTTGGTATGGAATCCCAAATATTTCGGTACTATCGGTTTGAAAATAAAAAAAAATTCCATATTTTGTGGATAGTCGCTATTATTTTGCAAGATATTTGGCAACTTCTTCGATAAATTTCAAAATTGATCATTGATTATACTTATCGAGAAGCTCATATTGCGGCAAATGAAATGTTGCCTAGATTAACAATACAACCATTCTTGTTTCCGAATGTAATGTTGCCTTGGTTAAAGTGATTTGTATGGATTTAAGATTTGTCAAAGATCCTCTTTGTAATGCTTTTTCAAATTTTTCTTAAAAAACATAACTAGGTTTTTTTTTTTTTTTTTTTTTTTGGGAAACACATAATTAGATTTTTTGTTTCTTCCAATTAGCTGTATAGAATGATTCAAAGACTTCTAATATTAAGAAGAAAAACGCCACTAAATTAATAACCAATTTGTACTTTAATCTTTAGGTCTTTTATTGTGTACAAAATGGTTGATAAGTTTGATCACATTTGCTTAGACGTTTATTGCTTTCAATTTAGCCACATGCACAACTAAATGTTAAACAATTTTCTACATCGATCGGATGCACCACATGACACGGCCATCTATATCATAACATGTATATGGACACACACATATGCTACACATGATATGCATATGCTAGGAAGTAAAATTGCTAAAGAAGTTGAGAAGAACTATCAAGACAAAGTGGTTGGTATGGAACAACTTAATTTTTTTGAACAATTGTTTACAAAGCTATAAAACTAGTCACGTTTATTTTTTTCAACATTTTTGTATATATCTCATTTGTTCGCATCCAAGCTTTTTGTTTGGTTCTCTGCCTAGATTATTGAACCATGCACATGGCGGCCAAATTTGTTCATGTTTCATGTTTTTCCTCATGAATTCCTCCTGTCCTCTTTGTCTCTAGTTTTGGTCCATTTTTTACTACGAATTCATACCATATCCTTTGAAATAAATAAATAAATAAAAGATATACAATACCACAAAACAGAACCTATACTGTTTATTCATAAACAAACAAATTAAATCATCAGGAGAAAAGAAAAAAAAAAACATCTTCCAATCAATATATAGATATGTAAGGATTTTGTCTCATGTAAAACAAAACCATCCGAATCAGACTATAGCATAAAAAATAAAAAAGAAGTGTTAAAATGCAAGAAATTAATAGCAACATAACAACACCAAATTATTTTATTTTTATTTCGCATAATCAAATCCTACAAGCATAGAGACATTCGATTTTGGTTCTACCATGCATCATAAGGGATCACCAATCATTATTTTCATGGATTTTCATGCCTAAACGTTGCTGTGCATAGTTCACAAGCTTCTCAAACTCTTTGGGGTTGTCGATTTGGCCACTACCGTTGAAATCCGATGACTTCATTGCTTGGCGAGCTCTCCACCACCCGAACCAAACCCTCAGGCTGCGAAGAGCCTCTTTCAGTTCCTCACGGCTAAGCTGACCGTTGTGATCATTGTCAAATCGGTAAATCCACGCTTTGAACTCTTCCACCGTCATCTCCTGGTCAGGCTGCACCTTCACACAACACATTATGGCCATAACGGATTGAAGTTTTCTCTACCTTCTAAGTAGAAAAATGTATTGTCCGGGGAAGATGGAAATTATGGAAATGTAGCTAGATGGGCAGGCAAGCTTGGTTTGTTTTGGTTTGGTTTGATTCTCTCTTAGAGTGGATTTAAAGTGGATTTTTAGTAGTGGAGAATCGAATTTAGGCATGTATGGATTGACACTTTTTATTGGCATCTTTTTCCACATCACTAGTTTCTTTAAGGCCGTGTTCTAACTTTATTCTTGCGAGTACGCATGGGATCAACATAGTTAACTAAGTGTAATTATATAAAATGATAGGCAATTATACAGGGAATTGATATCCACAAAACCTCTTTCTCCCGCTTTCACATGTTTAATTATTTATGAAAGAGATGAATAAATCAAAGAGAACCAAACATAAAATAACAAAGACGTGTAAAGAAAGCAAGCAAGTGTTTGACAATCATTTTCAGAATGAAAGTGCATCCACTCAAGACCTAAAAGGTGTGTTTGTTGCACCAGACTAAGTCGGATTGGACTAGCTTCAGGGACTAAGCTGAATTTGCTTGGCATGGACTAAGAAGTATAAGAATAATGAAGTGTTTGGTACAGTGTCGGACTAACTTACGGACTAAATTATTTTTATATACAAATAATCCTTTTATTATTTTCTAACTAATTGATTAGTATTTTATTATTATTAATGTCACTTTTTTTTTTTTTTGCCGACTACTCTCTTCCCCTCCCTCTACTTTCCCTTTCCATTTCCTTATCTTCTTCGCATCCTGAGAGTTCCTTTCTTTTCTCTTCTTCAACAAGCTTCAATCCCCGCTCCGCCGTCCTTTTCCTCCATCAATCTCTCTTGGTTTGACAAAAATTCCAACTGTTTCGATCCCTCCAGCCCTATCCACAAACCATTCTTCCTATTCATGTCAAATACCAAAAGACCCTTTGTGCTTGATGGACTGGCACTGGGGGCGATGCGACCGACGAAGACGATGAACTCCTGAACCCTAGACCTTTGGAAGTAGCCGAAGTGGCTGATATCTGAGGCGTTGGTGATCGGGTCAAATTCGTCTGGATTTCACTTGAGGACCAACAAGGTCGTGATTTTCATCTTCCTGGTTTTCTATACGCAGGTGTAATCACATAGTCTGTACGATGGCGGGGGAAATAGGGAAGAAACTTACCCGTTATTAGGAAAGAAATGAAGAAGGTGTTGGGATGTGAAGGAGAGGAAGCGAAGGTCTTAGTAGTACCGACGTTTTTGGGGGACTCGCTAAGACCTCTTAGCGAGCTACTCAGTCCACACTAGCCCCGTTTAGTACCATTAAACTTAGCCCATGCAACAAACGTTGGACTAGACTAACAAGTAGTCCAGTAAAAGCTAACGAGGCCAATCAGACGTCCCCAAAAAGTTTATGGAAAGAATATTATTGCGGTGGATACAATTATATAATAAAGTAGAAGAACAAAAAGTAGAGAATAAAATTGGTTATTCCTTCAAGGCATATGTGACGAAGTTGTTATATACTTACTAATATATTTAGTAATGCAGGAGTTTATAAAGCTCTATGAACTATTGGGTAACTGCCATCTGTAAAATTTGGTATATTTGACTTCATTTGAACATTATTTGATTTCTCGACAGAAATGAATTTTCATTCAAGAGCCATCCGTGCTTGAGATTTTTGTGCATCGAAAATATTAACAATATGAGGAAATACATAGGGTCTATTTAAAAATATTTTTTAAAATGACCAAAAGCATTTTACAGTGCTTCTCTGTTAAAAAAAACCTTAAATGTTTTCTAGAAGAAGTACCTGATGTGTACTTCTTTCAATAAGCACTTTTAAGTTTTTTTTTTTTTTTTTTTTTCAGATAACACTTGGATTCTTAATAAACAAAAAAGAAAAATCAATGTGTGTTTAATAAAAACATTTTTCACTGAAAATACTTCTAAGCAGAAGTGTTTTTAAAAGAAGTAATTCCAAATGAGCCCATTGTGATTGGGCAGTTGCAAGCATGACTGTTGCAATGAAAAATGTCATCAGCGTTTGATCTTGATGAACATCAATGCACTTGTCTATTTCATTTCTTCAAATTTTTTTAAGTACATTGATATTTTTACACTAAAGGGAGGGAGAGTTCGGCTAAACCACATATTGGGCAACCTAATTTGGTATCGAATTCGCTATTCACAAGATTCGAACCTAAAACCTCTCACTTCCAGGTGAAGAGGAATATCACCAAACTGTAAGACTAAGTGGTCATTTCGTCAATTTTTCATCTTTCAAAATTACCTTGATGGTTTTTCTTCGGTACGATATACGACTTCAGTTAGTGTATTAATTAAGAAAAATCGTGAACATTAAATCGTGACTAGAGCATGTATACTTGACCATGTTTCTTTCCTTTGTTTCATATGAATGCTCACGTACTAGTGAAGAGGGTTGGAAATATGATTTGGTATACGTTTTTGACACAATTAGTTGTCTAACATGGCACCATAACCATTTTTTTATAAGTGGGTTTGAGTTTGAGTTTCAGTCCCCTCTTCTTTACTAGTTGGCTTTCAAGTGGTTTTGAGTTTGAGTTCGATTTAGTCCCTCCCACCCCTATCAATCTGTAACGTGCGAAATTTGTTGTTTGAAGATAAGTGAGTTCGATATACATTGTTGATTTATTCCGTAAAAACATAGAACTTTTGAGGCTATTGATTGTCTATCATCTACGGTACAATTTTGATCTTAAGAAGTAGATGATGTAAGTCGTCAAAACAATGGGATGGGATTGGTTAGAGCAATATATATATATATATATATATATATATATATATATATATATATATATATATATATATATATATAGCCTTCTTGCATGCGCTCACGTGCGTGCGGAAGGCTTTTTTATAATTACGACGTTCTACACGCGACTTATAAAATTTAAACGTATTTATCCATGTGGATTTGAAAAGTGAATTAAAAATTAAAAGAATGAATATAACCTTATCATATATTTGATGGAAGCAAAATATCGTTGTACACAACATTTCTCGTGAAGACTACCATAAATTAACAAACACATAAAACACATAGTAAAACAACATAACACACTAGTTATGAACAAACCACCGAAATTAGGACTTCAATTTAAACACGATAAAAGCTAAAGGAATCCCAAAGTTTATTCAAACTTTAAAAACAGATGCTTAAAATGTGATGTTCACAATTCCCTAATTTTAGGTCACTCACCTTTAGTGCAGAAATCCTTGAAACAGAAACGAAAAGATGCAGAAACTTGAAAGCACAATATTTCGAAACCCCTTTTTTTTCACAACTTGCAGAGTTGAAAATTTTCAAACACCTGCATTTGTCAAAGGAACCGATCACATTATATCCGGTGAAATTTTTTGTTTTTTCAGAGACTGATGTTAACAATTCCCTAATTTTAGAATCACTCACCTTTAGTGCAGAAATCCTGTCCTTTCAGAGACTGATGTTAAAAAAAAGTATCAAATAACACAAAGATCAACTGCATTGTATACAAGAGGAGAATGAGAATTAAGAAGGGCAGCAAGAGTCTCTAAATCTCTCTAATTGTTAGAGCTATGACCTGTCCTTTCACATGTAATTAGGTTAATATCAAGTCAAAAACTATTAAGAAGGCCGCACCTCCTGAAATAAAAACCAAAACTGAACGACACATTCACAGTATCAATCTAAACGATATCCAGAAAAAAAGAAATGAACAGACAAAATTCATGTAAATATACAGAACAAACCAAAAAAGGAACTAAAGCCAGTAAGAAAATCACAAAACTCACCAAAAATGCGACTTAAAAATCGATTCTAATAAAATAAAAAACCCAGTAATTCTGGCAGTCACCGTACCACTGAGAAAACATCAAAAACCAAAATCAGACGCCAAAAATCCATAAAATTAAACCAAAAGAGAAGTGAAAAAGGGGAGGGAGCTAAAAAAATAGGCCCTTGCTATTAAAGAGAACGAAAAGGCCGAGAAGCATTTAAGACAAACCTAATTTTTATAGACCTGCCAGTGAATCTTCAGGGTTGATACCAAGATTTTGTCTCAACATAGCTAAAAGATTTAGACGCTGGTTACAGACCTACACCCTGGTATGCCAATGTGTTTCGCCAAACGAAGAACGTGATCCCATATGTTTTAACGCTCTCAATTTACGTTATATAATTAGTCTAAGATGTCACGGCCTAAAAAGGTATAGGGAAGCTCTTTCGATGAAATTAAAAAGAAAAAAGACATTCAACTACGTGCTGATGGAAAGTAAAGATGTATACTTTCTTCCTTGCTGCTTCTCCGTTCTGGGCCAGCCTACGTAGTGTCTGTAGATACGTTAGCTTAATCAGATTAGCAATTAAGATCGAAAATTACTTTCTAATAAAATCACTTTTATCAATAATCCAAATATTCTAACCTTTTGGTCACCAGTAGTTCTTTCCTTTGCCTGCTCTGTGGAATCCACTACCATTAGTGCGCCATGCTGCACTCCAACAAAATCGTATCTCATATTAATCCACTGACACTAAAAAATTAGAAAGCTAAATAAAGTTTACAGTAAAATATGCAGATTTAAAACAAATCAACTTTAGATATGGGCCATGTTATTAAGGTAGTAATTGAATTGAAAACATTCTGGAAACTATCTTTTTAACCGACAAAGCGATATTCTAAATTACCATAATTTACGGGACGGAGATTCGAACTAAAATGCAAAGGGGCCGCGCCATGAGCCCAACTGACCAAACAAACGTCTACACGTTGTTTGAAGCTTGAAACAACATGGATGGGAATCCAAAATTCCAAATTTCAAATGATTCTCAATTCCACTAAAGCTATAGAAAGATTCCCATGAAAAAGTACGGTAGCAGTCTAGCAGACACATGCTCATGAAACAGAGACCACAGAGAGAGATGGTGATACATGGTTTTTGTCATCGGTGTCAACATCCGTATAAGTGTCAGTCTGCTGGCTGTTGTCGGCCATGGCTGAATTATCACCCCAATTCTCAAATTGTCCGTTTCCAGACGTCGTCGTCCCTTTCTGTTGCTGGTACATGTATGGCTGCTGCTGTCCTGTGTCCACACACCCTCTTCCTCCTGTTCCGGTTATAGTTGATCCTATGTCCAAACACCCGCCAACGTTCAAGGTCCCGTAGTGCAAGCTATCAGGTACACCGCCCACATTGTTTGCTTTTAAGCCGAACATGGAGCCTACACCAGATTAAAACCCATATGTTAGAGAGAGAAAGAGACAGAAAGGGGGGAGGGAGAGAGAGATAGGGGATACTTGGGCTTAAAACAACAGCATCATCGTGAGGGAAGGCAGTGGCAGACTGTTCAAGCTCTCCAAGATCTGTAAAACGAGTTTGGTTCCGGTCACTGTCGTCTCTCCTGTTTTTTCACATCGCAGAAAAAACAGAGCAATTGGGTTTATCTTTTACTGCTAAAAATCTGTATACTCCCATAAATTTCAAGACTTTATGTTTTTACGCACAACCCATTTCTCATACGCCATTAAAACAAAACCCAGTAGAAGAAAAAAACGTAAACACAAAACAGTAAGAAGAGGGGAGAGAGAGACCTGAAATAGGAGGAGAGGGAGTAGAATTCTGGGTTTGTTGACGCCGCTTTGAAGCTCTGCATGTTTTTTTACTGATTGGGTGGTGATTCCTTCTGCCTGTATCACTTTAAATCAAAGAAAAGGTAAAAAAAGACGATCTTCATACGACCTTTTAATTTCAATTCATTCAACGAACTCAAGTATAGGTAGAAAGATGGTCAGGAGAGGATCAACTTTCTCTCTTGGGCCTAGACCAAATTCCGGCGGGATTGGGCGGAATCAGCAAAACTCCGCCGAAAAACCGTCACTGTTCTAGGCTCCAATCTTTGACCACAGTTGATATTGAGGTGTGGGTGTCATATCAGATGGAAGAGGATTCTGATACGAATCTATAGGCTCCGACCTTGCGCGATTTCGTTGCCGTATGAAAAAGTTATGATGAAATGAAGTTGGAAGAATTAAGGAGGAGGAGAGGAAAAACAGCAGTGCAGCTGCTGATCTGAACGCAGGGAGCAAAAGGGAAAAGCAGAAATCAGGAAAGCAAACCGACAGAGAAAAGCTTGGGTATGGCGAAGGAGGAGAGAGAGGACTTTTAGAGAGAGAATCACAGAAGCAGAAAGGACCGAGCGGGAATGAAGCGGTGGAAGACTGTAGACTGATTGAAGATGCAGGATATTATTAAAAAATAAATTTACAAAATTACCCTTGCTTTATTTTCTGCATTCATTTTAGCCCGTGGCCTTCTTTAATCATGGACTGGGCCGTAATGACAAAGTAAATTTTGTGTGTACTTATTCGAGCAAATCTCATCATTTTTATCATTTTAACTTCCATAATATGCCATACTTGTCCAAAAAAAACTTCCATGATATGCCATAGAGTTCAGCTATCTTACAGCATCCAAGTTTCTCCCTTTAGATTTATTTATTCATAATCTGATTAATCAGACTTTGGACATGAAAACTAGCAAAGCAAACATGAGCACTTATCAAGGCTACAATATCATATTAGCTACTGATCTGGGTTAGCAGTGCGACCGCACGGGGCCCTACAAATTAAGAGTACCGAAGCTTTGATGTTGGCCTATATACAAGGAAATTTTTTCGTTTTCCAAGCATATTGTGAGGAGGTCACTAAAATTGATCAGTTATATTAGTCATACATGCTCCAAAAGAGGAGATGTATCTATTTTACTCTTTGCAAATAGTAATGTTAGAAGCAAAGACAGACATCCAGCTGATATAGCTTATTTAAGAACAGAAGCATACATCCCTTACAAATATTAGAAGCAAATTACTTGACCATATATAACATGGTATAGGAAAACCAAATTATACATACATATATCTCTTTAAACAGTTGGTGTTTTGAAGCTTCCCATCATTTTGGTAAACTCATTCATGTCAATTAAACCATCACCATCAGAGTCCACAGCTTTCACCATATTCCTACAAGCCCCAAGGCTGCAATTCTCTCCCAACTTCTTCAACACCAGAGACAACTCCTCTGCACTTATTTTCCCATTCCCATCCAAATCGAACACTCGAAACGCGCTTTCGATGTCCGCCTTTCTCGCCTCATCATTTCCCATGTTGAACGTTTCCACAAACTCGGTGAACCCAATGAAGCCATCCCCATCAGAGTCAAGGGCCTTGAATGTCTTGGCAATCTCACCCTCTGCAATGTCTTTGTCCAGGGTCTTGAGAGCCGACTTGTACTCCTCCCTGCTGATTCTACCATCTTTGTTCATGTCGAATTTATCGAACACATATCTTACTTCCTCCACTTTTGGTTGGGATGAAGGCCTTGAAAAACGAGACCTTTTAAACCTTTCTTTGGAGAAGCTCACTTGGGTTGTTTCTTTGGAGATATTACTCATTTGAGGAGCTGGTTTGTATGGAGGCTTTCTTGGAGTGCCATATTGAAACCTGAAAAAGCTGAAATTTGACATTTTTGTTTTCTTCAGATGAAATTAAATTGTAATATATATGACTAATGCGATGAATACTACTGCATGCATGAAACTACCATCTTATATAACGTGTTGGGGTCTTACCTGTTGAGGAATAATATAAAGAGAGAGATTCACGCGCATTGTCAAAGCAAATTCGGATTCAAAGTTATAAAAAAAAATAAAAAAAAAAGAGCACAACATGAAATTGGTTGATGTATTCTTATTCCACACTCACTTTCCGATTAAATTCATTGAAGAAAGAAACAACTCAAGGAATTATATACACACACACATGGTCTTTAAGGGAAGGGATTTGCATTACTTAACCTAAATCCGAACCGTCTATTTCCAAGTTGCATCTTATAGACCATTCATGTGACAAATCAATTCAATTCGAAACATTTGCCCATTTGATTGCCATGATGAAATTTTAATGTTTCTTAGAACATATTGTTCGTTAATTTTTTTGACCTCAATTAGATCTATGAAGTAAAAATTGAAAATAAACGGTTCAAATTATTGATATTCATACCCACAATGTCCCTATTTTTGCAAATTGTAATAAAATGATAATCTTGGTGATTTCTATTCCAAACCTCAATTTTGGTATATGCCATGACGCCACCAAATAAAGTTGCACATTCTTGTGTTAGTTGAGTGGAATATTCTTCAATCAACACCATATTGGTAAATGATTGCTCATCTAATATCGATGATTAATTGATTATATCTCAGAAAAGGGCAAAAAAAAAAAAAAAGGAAAGGAAAACATGCATATTATATGGAATTTATGTTAAGGATTTTTGTCAACGGGCAAGTAGTAATGTTTAACTCTAGAAAATAAATATGTTAATCAACTCTTATTGATAATCTAATCATCAACAACCATATCATTTAGCTTACAAAATTTGATTTAAAAATTTAATTTACCTAGCATTACCCATAACTCTGGTACTCTTAGTCTATATCAGTAGGGCTGGGTTCGGTTCAAAACGGTTTGGTTCAACCTTTTTTCGGTTTTTTTCAGTTCGGATTTTTCCAGTTCTGTTTTGGCCCGTTTCGGTTTTTTTTTCCTTCAATAGTAAAAAAAAATCACTAAGAAAACAAAACTTGCAGCCATTTTGTAATACATCTTCCAGAGGAGTATAAATAAATTCAAAGTTCCATTCCAAATTTCCAATAAAATCAAAGACATTGACAAATTGAAGCAGGATTAAATCTATATAATCTTCAAATCCATCTAGAAAAATTATAAGACACATTAAACCACTCATAAGCTTCAGGTTGCTTGGCTGATAATTGATCCCGTATTAAGCTTTCAAGGGAACAAGATTGTCTTAATAAACTGCAATGATGCATTAGTTAAACATATTGAAAATCTTAAACCAAATAAGAGGAAATCTTTGGGTTAATATAGATATATATATATTGCATATTCTAATAGGGAATTGTTATTAACACTCAAAAAATCTAGATTTATGAACAAACTTTTGAAATGATGGTGTGAAATGCATATGTATGAACAAACCTTTGATGTAAGAAGTCAAGCCCTTGAAATGATATTTCCAACAACAAGATCCCAAAGTAGCATTTTAACCCTAAATCTAACTAGAGCATGATGGTACAATTTACAACATTTGACAAGGGAAGCCAAATAATAAATCTAGACTTCACATAAGGTTTGACCCACACAGATGACGAAGACATATATATATATATATATATATATATATATATATATATATATATATATATATATATATATATATATATATGTGGATAATACTTTACCTCCCACAGGGAGAATGCACATTTATCACTATTTACGAATAATGTCACCCTATAAATTTCATAATTAGAACATTTTAGTTTTTTAATCTTTATTTGAAGATCATCCTTACAGAAAAATTATTCGAAATGGAGATTGATAGTGATCAAAATATATCACATTGATGGACGGTTCATAATGAATATGTTACTTGGTACTCACACCATCCATTGATACATTTGGATGTATTGGTATGATATTATTTTGGGCCTCATTACTTAGGCTTCCAGACTTTGAGCCCATGATTCATGTAAAAGGGGATGAACCCTTAGTCTATAAAAAGGCTTCTTCACCCTTACAATCCTCAAGTCTCATCCTCACATACAAAGCCACAAGGCTCACAAACAGAGAAACTCTCTCAAACTCTCTCTTTCTCTGGGGAACTCCCCCTCACACTTGTAATCTATACATACAGTTACAGAGAAATACGATCAACATCAGTGTGGACGTAGCCCAAACATTGGGGTGAACCACGATACATCTTGTGTTCTTTACTTTCTTGTAAATTCATGGTCAGATTTACGTTGTTCTAAAACCCCTCTGGTTTTATGCATCAACATTTAGCACCGTTTGTGGGAAATGACACGAAAAGCTATATCGATTCTCTTTCATTTTTTCATCTCACCATCGTGAGACTTCACCACACTCCACCGCGAATCTGCACAACCCGAGATCCTACTCGATCTGCAACTAGAGATTTCAGAGAGACCAGAATCTGCAAATGCACAAGAGACGCCACAAAGCCACCAACCAGTTTATCCTCCTCAACGGTCTAGCTAAAACCAAGCACACGTCCATGGGACTTATGAAGGAGAAGAGGAAGACATTGGAGCGTTTCCAGCCGAACTCGCAGAGGGCCTGACCCAAATCTGCATTTCATGAAACCCAACAAGTTCAATTCCAAATTTCCATCCACAAACAAACAATGTTTTCACAAGAACAAACCAGAAGCCAAAAAAACCTCAAAAGAAACATGACTTACAGTCCGAAACGAGCCATGGCGGAGCTCAGACACTCCATCCCGATGGGGGCTCGAGCCACTTCTTCTCCGATGAAGTGCGATGATGACTCATCCCCTTTCATTTCTGACACTCAGCCCCAAGACGACCACGACGATCACGGTTGGCCCTCATTCAAAGATTGCGACCGTCTTTTACTCTCATATTTCCAATCCAACTGCCCCTCGATTTTCGACGACTCCAACAGCTCTAGGATCTCACTCTTCATTGTCATCGTCGTCGCAATTCTCGGCTTGGTCTCAATTTTGGCGATCGTAAAACGAGTGAATGCTCATTACTTGTGTAAAAAAGATGGCATTACTCTTCACTGTCCTCATGTCAAGGAATCACCTTCGCTGTGGGAGAATCCATATTCAGCAACCACATCTTGGAAGCCCTGTGCCGAGCGCCACCTTGGTGGGATTTCAGATCTTCCACCCGAAAACGAAATAATTGGCAAGACCAGATTTGGAAAGACCAAATGTGAGATCACCAGCCCCAGCCCCTGCCATCGTCATCGCTGTCGCAGAAGGAGAGGAAGCAAACGGTGATGTCGTGGTCGTGGTCGTGGTCGCTGGTGTGTGGGCTGATGTTGTTTGGGCTGGGTCTGATTTCGCTATTCACTGGTCACGTGGCATCTGATCTCGAGTGGTACTCCCAGCGCTTGGTCATGAACACAAAGCGGAATGGAAATGGGCGTGAGGCAATTGATGTTTGAAAGTCTAGGTACTCGAAATTCTACTATGGGTGCAGTCAAATAAGGCCTCACTATGCTCCCGACTCACCTCCATGGAAGGATATGGATGCTCGACGTTAAAATGATGGATGTAAGTTGACTGTAGAGATCAGTTTTCCCGCTGCCAACCCCTGCAATTTTGAAAGTTGCAAAAAACGAAGTGGGAAACAAAAACCCCACCCACTACTCGATCAATTTCGGAGATCATTGCAGAAAGTAGAAAAACCGAGAAAAAGTAGAAAGCAAAGGTGGAATAAAGGAAAAAGAGGAAGGAGAAAAGCACTTGGATAAGTATACTGACCTTTTACAGCTGGAGTACACTGACATTTTGCTAGGGTTTGCGCTGCTCACCCATGTTGTAAACCTGCAATGCAGCAGAAAAAGAAAAAGACTTGTGTTGAGTGCAGGAAGCTTTATCAAAAGCTACAACACCACCAAATTCACGGATGTTGATGTTGATATGAAGGGAGAAATCTTGCTATTGCCAAGTCCAACAATTTTTTTTTAATGATGTGATTTATTTTTCTTATCTTTTGGAGACATCTGTATAACCCCACTATAGGGTAATCATAAATAAAGAAAGAAGGCAGCATGCCAAAAAACAAAAGGGCTGGAATGTTATGTGGAGGGTGAAGGCCCATATGCCCAAAAGAGTCAGGCCCTATGACTTCAAACTCCAACCTCCATCCCTCCACTTAAGGTCCACTCTCTATTATCACCAACCAGGTGATCAAAAGTACGTCTAGTACTCCAAAATTATTCGGCAGCCTGCCGCTATTATCACCAACCTGTTGGTCAAAAGTACGTCTAGTACTTCAAAATTATTCGACAGCCTGCCATTATTATCACCAACCAGGTGATCAAAAGTATATCCAGTACTCCAAAATTATTCAGCAGCCTGCCGTTATTATCACCAACTAGGTGATCAAAAGTACGTCCAGTACTTCAAAATTATACATGAGCATCACTCATGTCAACATTCATGAGCATCACTCATGTCAACATCCATGAGCATCACTCATGTCAATCAACATAAACATTCATGAGTATCACTCATGTTAATCAGCTTCGAAAACTTCATTTACAGAGCTCCAGCTTCGAAAGTTTCATTTACAAAAGCTCCAGCTTCAAAGCTTTACTTTCAAAGCTTCACCTACAAAGCTTCAGTGCATGGTATACAAACATTGTCTCCGAACAACCGCCACTTCGGCCCATACATGGATTGAATTTGAAGTCTCCAGCCAACATCCTTTATTGACTAAAAACTTGGGGAACTATGTACCATATATTGGGCTTTCGCAACTGGACCTCATGAAAAATACTTGGGGAACTTAACCCATTATTCATGTATTGAGGAGCGAACCCTTATTTTATAAAAGGGACTCCCTCACCTTTATTAGAGAGCATCGCCGCCAGCTGAGCAATCGCCTTGCCGCGAGCATCACTCCTAACCCATCACTTATGTATTGAGGAGCGAGCCCTTATTCTATAAAAGGGACTCATTCACCATCATTAGAGAGCATCACCGCTTACTGAGCAACCACCTCGCTGCAAGCATCCACTCTAGCCTATCATTTATGTATTGAGGAGCGAACCTTTATTCTATAAAAGGGACTCCCTCACCATCATTAGAGAGCATCGCCGCCTGTTGAGCAATCGCCTCGCCGTGAGCATCCACTCTAGCCCATCATTTATGTATTGAGGAGTGAGCCCTTATTCTATAAAAAGGACTCCCTCACCATCATTAGAGAGCATTGCCGCTTGTTGAGCAATCGCCTCGCCGCGAACATCAACTCTAACCCATCATTTATGTATTGAGGATCGAGCCCTTATTCTATAAAAGGAACTTCCTCACCTTCAAACCCACAAACCGAGCCAACCAAGGCAACATAAGCCACAAGTCGAACAGCCTCGCAACATGTGCTAGTTCTAGTTGAGCATCATTCCACATTGAGCACCGCCCCATATCGAGTATCAGTTCTAGACGACATCTAGTTACTTCGACCCACACATGGACTGAATTTCAAGTCTCCAGCCAAAATACTCTCTTAACTGAAGACTTAAGGGACTACGATTGGTACCATATTATATTGGGCCTCATTACTTGGGCTTCCAGACATTGAGCCCATGATTCATGTAAAAGGGAATGAGCTCTTAGTCTATAAAAGAGCCTTTTCACCCTCACAATCCTCAAGTCTCATCCTCACATACAAAGCCACAAGGCTCACAAATTGAGAAACTCTTTCAAACTCTCTCTTTCTCTGGGGAACTCCCCCTCACACTTTTAATCCATACATACAGTTACAGATAAATACGATCAACATCAGTGTGGACGTAGCCCAAACATTGGGGTGAACCATGATACATCTTGTGTTCTTTACTTTCTTGTAGATTCACGGTCGAATTTACGTTGTTCTAAGACCCCTCCAGTTTTATGCATCAACAGGATGCATAAATAATCTCTGGTTCAAATACTTTTTTTTTTATAAAGATGATCTTCAAATGAAAATTAAGAAATTGAACTGTTTTGATTATAAAATTTATGTGGTGAAAATACGTTATTTTAAGGGGTGAGATATGTGCATTCCGCCCATGGGGATGCAAGTATTATCCGATGTATAATATTTGTGTCAAGTTTGATTCCTATTTATAGTTTGCACATTGTTCTACTTAGCTTAATCTCCCTCCTATGGTTTTTTTTTAACTTATTATTATTATTAAGGGAAAGGGAGTATTTGAAACTACTACAATAATGTAGGGATGGGAGTTTCGAACGTGAGATGCATTGATAGAAATCCAACATCTTAACTGTTAAGATATTGGACCACATGCAAACTAATCTCTCACTTTTTCCTCTTATGGCATGTGTACTAAACTTTAGAATTATACCTATTCATTGACGAATGTATTCTCAACTTTTGCACAGTCAAGTGGAGCTTCACGACTTGTACCCACATAAAGTGGTTTGTCCAAAGCTTCCTAATTCAAGAAATCGAACTTGTGAGTATTCGACAACTCACTGGAAGGAACAAGATTGTGGTTGGTGCTATTGAAAATAAAACCTCCATAAGCATCAAAGTTAGAACATTCAGGGTTCTAAGACATGATTTGGTTTAGTTTGCATGAAAAAGTTTGGGTTTTCTTTGGGTGTATTGTTTTATGAAAACTTCGGATTTCAAAGGCACTAAATACGAAACTACAGGTTCGAGCTTAGATGAACTTCTAGTTCATAAAAGGGGCAGCTGCAAGAATACAAGATACAATATACATCTAAGTGTAGTGAATTTGATATTGCTTTAGGAACCCAAGTGTGAGTAGTTTCGGAGCTATGAAAGGATGTCAACAATTCACATAAAAGACATAATACTGCATCATTAGTTCCAAAAAGTGGAATGCAAACCATTTTGGATTTTTGTCAAATTCATGGACTATTCGTGACTTAAATTAATTTTATAGATCGGGATCATACGGGGTCGATCTTGGAAACAAATTAATGCTATTCGGGTCATACTCACTTTAGATGACTTAAGGTTAAATGATTAAGAAAATATAGCCTAATTAGGCTTGAGTCGATGACACCCCAACATAATTTGGTGCGGCTACGAAGCTATGAAGCCAAAAATTAATATTAAGTCGAGAAAACGTAGCAGCCCATCAAGTTGTGCTGCCTGCTAAAAAAGGCTCTGCAGCAAAAACTTCATGCTGTTGGGCTTGGGCGGGATGCTGCAGGCTTGTTGCAGTGTCATGGGCTGAGACAAGCAAGCCCAATGTGCATCTGCAGGCTACAGCAGAGCACGGGCCAAGGGGAACAGCCAGCAACAAGTTTCAAGCTTGGTTAGATAAAGGTAACCTGAGGGGAAAAGGTGGCCCAACGAGTGGATCAGTTGGACAGCCCTGTCCAGCAGAGAATGGAGGCCCAAAATGGGCAGGTCTTGCACTCAGCAAGTTAGAAGGTTGATGTTTGGGTCCAAACGCCAATGGCGTTGTTTTGTTCATGATACAGAGCTTTCAACTCGACGCGGACTCATAGGCGGCGTGGCGGTGCGACTTCAGGTCGCTACTCGACCACAATTTCCCTTTTTTGTTTTTCTCATTTTTCCTAAGTTTTTAGAACCCTAATTTGTGCTTCTATTTTCTTTTGGTTTCTTTGACTCACATAATTCCACACAACAATTTAATAAAAATATAACATATATTGCACAAATATTAATTGTGTGTGCATTAACATACTTATATATATATATATATATATATATATTGAACTGAGAATTGTTATTAGCACTCTAAAAATCTTATTTGACACTCCTCACAAGTGTATTTTTCTTTGTAATTATAGAAAGTTTGGAGTGCCAAATGAGATTTTTTTAGTGCTAATAACAATTCCCTATTAGAATATGCAATATATATATATATATATCATAGTAAAACTATGAAATAATAGACTGGGGTTCATGTATCATGGGGAATATCTCCATACAAATACGGGTTTATAAAATATCTAGTCTATGTATTGGAAGAACCTAATTGGTTGAAAACGAAATAAAACCTTTGAATTTATAGGAGATCCTTCTTAAAAATTTGAAATTCCAGCTCTGATGTGTTGTATCACGTTCAATATAAGAAAAACCAAATATAATCAATATAAGCATACTAACATAATAAATAAAAAGTTAATCATAATAACAATGATTGAAATGCAATACTCCCCTAAATAAAGATGAACAAACTCTTTTTAGCGCAGCGTCAAGAGCGTGCTAATAATGTGTTATAAGCCTATTTAATTGAAGAACTATAGAGAGATTGGAGGAGAGGGTGCGGCGAGAAGTAGAAAGAATTGAGTGAATTCTAATGTGTGATTGCTCATCTCATTGTGCCTTTATTTAAGTAAGGTAAGTGTTCCCCTTTAAGTATTACAATACAATTAGAAAACTATCTAAAAGAGACTCATTTTTACCTTTCACACTCATCTCGATTTTCAGTCGTCAAATCAAATGAATTGAAAAAGATCAATTGACAAAAATTAACAAAGATGTGTAGAAAGTAAAAATAGGTGTATAAATAACATTACACATTGGTAGAATATGGTAAAGATTTGTATCCACTTTGTTATATTTTTAATTCTGCTAATAGCTTGCCTTTGTCGTAACTCAAGTTTTGAAAAAGCTTGAGCGAGATTTAGGGGTGGTTTGGGAGTGAGATGCTTAAAAAAAAACACCCATGAAAAAAAACTGTGAGGGTTTTAGGTGTTTGGTAAACTGAAAAAAAGGCTTATTTTGGAAGTTGCTGTGAGAATAAGCTGAAATCAAAGGAAAAAGCTGAAGCTGCTATTTGCAGCTTTGGAAAACTGGCTTTTTTTTCAAAGCACACAGAGCTACAGTGCTCCTTTAATGAAAAGACCCACTATCAGACTGTTTTTTTTTTCCAAAAGCACTTTTACAAAAAAGTTTACCAAACACTCTGCTGATTTATTTCACAGCCGCTTATTCTCACAGCACAGCCGCTTATTCTCACATCATTTTTTTTCAAAGTATAGCAATATCAAACCAGCCATTAGGTTAGAACAAATTATGTTGTCGGTTGCATGGTGAGGTTTATGGGACCCATTACAGGATAAGATGCCGCTTACGACTCACATGTTGTAGGACCCACATTAATAGACAATATTTTGACCCATGACGAAACATTTCTCTCTCTCTCTCTCTCTGACAAAGTGAAAGTCTTTTATTTTTTAGAAATAAGACCAATATTAAATTATTGTTTAGCAGTTATATTAACACTAGTACTTTGACTTATAAATTATAGATAAAAAACCATTTATCTTTGATAATATTCTTTAACTAGATATTTTGCATAGTGTGATATTAGGAAGACGATTTATTTAAACTATATTTTATAAATCGTATGACGTGGTTGTTGATGATTGAATTATTACTTAAGTGTTGATTAACATACATTTTTTTATTGGTGAAATATCACATAATTTGCAAATATGATCTAAAAAGCTGGTTTACCTGTTAATACTATTTTGTTGTGATATAATTTTTCTGATTGTCTAAAGGAGAAAATTATTCATGTATTTTCTCTTTTTAGTTGTTAAGGTTTTGAATAGACCAAAATGAAGACTGGAAAAGCTTCAACTTAATGGGGTCCGAGAGAGGTTGTACAAATCGTTTTTGTTACTTGCTTGCACATGATATACAAATATAATAAAGAAAATTTTATTTTATTTAAACATAAACATAACCTTAAAAAGGTTAAGCTTTATTAAGAAAGAAAACAAGAGACAAGGACAAGTCCATTGATAGATATCTTGATTTCCTAATTAACTAGCATAATAGCATATACTAAGTCCTCATAGAATTCGTTCGCTAAAATATCCTCCACACCAGCACTAGTGAGCTCTCTGGATCTCTCCACCAGTGCCACCCAGTCAGTCCTGATCAACACAATCACCATCACAACAAAGCAAACCATCTGGGCAGCTAGAAGGCCTAACCATAGGCCCAACAAGCCTAAATGCATCACAAACGCCATTAAAAGTGCCATAGGTAACCCAACAACATAGAAAGCACCAAAATTGATAATCGCACCCAACATTGGCCTCGCACTACCTTTCAACACACCACAAACAGTGGTTTGAGGGCAGTTCCCAAGCTCACACAACCCTACCACAGGCAACACAGAAGCAGTCAGCGATATAACCGCTCGATCAGCCGTGAAAATTTCCCCCCAAACATTCTGCATTGTGAGCAAGAAAGTGGATGTTATAAGCCCTGTGAGAATGGAAAAATACAATGCAATAAACGATGATTGCTTAGCTTGTTTTGGATAGTTGGCGCCTATCTCATTCCCCACCCGAGTCGACACAGCTTGACTTAACGCATAGGGGAATTGGTAGACCAACGCGGTGGCCTGAATTATAATTCCCATGGTAGACATAGCTTCAGCTGCATTACTGAGAAACCCTGATAGGATAATCATAATCTCATACCACCACCACTCTAAGCACACAGAAACACAACTTGGGACTGCTTGACATATAATTTGGCTCCAGCCATTGAAGCAACATCGGATGGACCACCATTGCCGTGTGTTTGTGCTGATATTTGAAACACACAAGTATAGAATAAGAGTTATGAGACAGCTCATGTCGGTTAAGGTTCCAGCAAGGGCAACACCCCGAATGCCTAAGCCAAAATGCCATGCAAGGATATAGCTGGCAGGGGCATGAATCACAAGGGCCACTGCAGCACTAAGCATTAAAGGGAATGTGATGCTTTGGGTTCTAAGGTGGATTCTGAGGGGATTTATGATGGATTGGAAAAATAAAGTTGGGATAGAGAAGGTGAGGTAGGTTGTGGCTGTGGATGAGATTGTTGGGTTTTGGCCCGAAAAGATAAGTAACGGCTCACAATTGAACCACAAGATGGAAATGGGGATAGAAGTGAAGAGGAGGATGGTGATGGTGCGTTGGAAGATGTGAGTCATGAGAGGCCATTGTTGGGCTCCAAATGCCTGTGATGAGATCCCTTCCATGCCTGAAGCGAGGCCGGCAAGAACCGAGTAACCGCTAATGTTGGCCACACTAATGGCTAGGCTCCCTCCTGCTAATTCCCCCTTTCCCGATTTTCCCAAAAATAACATTGAAATCGCTAATTTTGCATACACCATGAGGCCTGTCAAAATCATTGGCAGAGCTATGTTGTATAGCTGCTTGATCTCTTCAAGAACCTATTCAAATCAATTAAACAAAAAATAATGAATATAATTCAGATGCACAAAAAAAAAAAAAACATACATGCAAATATGGTACGAAAAAAAACAAAAACGTTTCATAAAACTTACCGTTGAAGAAATGGTGGATGGCCAATGCTGAGAATCTTGTCCATCTTCTTCATCGTCATTAATGGGGTGGTCGAATAGCTTGGACAAAAGCAGAAAATATATATGTGAGGTAGCTTCACCAATCTTGTTACACCTCATCTCAAAATTGGCTAAACAGATTGAAATTTTTGTGTAGATCTCAATGACTAAATTGATGAAATGGAGCGGGACTCAAATTAAGGAGAGAAAGATGGTTAATTTTCCTAGCACTTAGAAATCTTTATACAATTATCTCTCTACAATGGCAGTAACAAATAGATTGGACAAACATGTAGGCATGGCTTTTCATTGTAAGTGATCGGTTTTGTCTTTGTCTTGAAGAGTTAGTTAGGGTTTGCTAGTGAGGGATTGACGAGTGTGAGGAAGATAAGAAAAGGGGAAGAGGTGGCCATGCGAGTGGTTTGTCATTTTATATGAGGGTTTTGTCTCTGGATTTCTCACAAGGCTGAAAGCCAATCTTGCTTTACATCAGATTTGACACTTTAACGATGGTGACAAACTGGCAGTCTCTCCGAATGCAAAAAATTCATGAATCTACGTAACTTTGAGAATGAGATAAAAGTGAGGATTAGAGTACTAGGACAAATTAACACCTCTTTAATTTAGACCAAATGCGTTAAAAGTTGTTAACTCATTGGGTCAAACTAAATAAATTATAAAGTAAGGAAAAACTTTGATGTTTTTACCATTGGGTCAAACAAAATAAGTTTTGTGTCTAGAAATTTTTTTTTTCCGTTGGCCAATAAATGTCACATATTTGAAACCAATAAATCATAGACATAATGTTTCCAAATCAATACCTAATGTCAAATTTGAAAATCCTTTCTTATTTGACATAATTTGATTACTTAAAAATTCATATTCATGTATGTAAATTCAAATGATGAAATCAATGACTTAATATTTTATCATTGTTCTCTTAAACATAAAATGTATGAGTTTTTCATTTAAATTATAAATGTATTATTTAAAATTGTACGTTTTCATATTTTAAAAGATTCGTTTTTAAGTGGTCACGAGTTCTTGTTTGTTTTGTGATAAGGAGCCATAATGAGTTTTCTCAATACAATTATTTTATTCGAGTCACCCCAAATTAAAAGAGCAACAACCATGATACATAGTTAATTAAAACAATGAGCAAGTCTCATTCTGATTGTAGAAATGGTTCGGCAACAATTAATCTTGTATGACAAAAAGAGACGTAGTCAACACTACACTTAATAAATGTCATGCACGTGGAAATATCATTATTAAAAAGAAATGTTTGCACCTGTAAAAGTGATAATGTTCGAATACTTTTTTGCTGTTGTTATATATATTTTCGCGTGATTATCACTTTACTACTCTAAAATATTGTGGTTTTCATCCAAGTATCATGCCTAAAGTTATGTTTTTTTTTTTTTCCAGATTCATACTTCCGTTAGGTTAATCGTTAGTAACTCCGTTGAAACATGGCGTGCCTCCCATGTGAATGATAACTGTATATCCATGTGTCACTGTGGCTAACACACCCCGACCGAAGTCGAGACGTGTTGGCCGTCATGTGAGCGTGACGTAACTTTGTGCGCAAAGCGGAAGCGATAAAGAGTAAGGAAATATGAACAATTACAACCAAGCAACTAGCAATCCCAGTTAAGAAAGGATGCTAGTGAGAGTCTAAGTGTATAAATACACTTTCAGAGCAATAAGAAAGTCTAGTTGCAGTCAAGTAGGACAATTACTAAGATACAACACTCAAAGGTGAATCCTACTTTTTCGGATTCTGTCAGAACATGGTTAGATTCCTCGTGGCCACAAAACTCTGCTACCTAAAACTTGGAGGGGCGAAAAACAAAGTTGAGTGGGTCAGTAAAACACAATTATATGAAAACCTTATTTTCCTTTGAATATACTAACCTCTAGCCGTAAAACAAGTATATAGATACTTTCCCAGAAAATAGAATACATAAATATGAATATATCTCAAATCATGCTTAATAAATCAAGATTCATATTTGTATATATATATATATATATATATATATATATGCCATGTGTATGCCATGCCCAATAACATACAAATACCAAAAGTAAGCCAGGTGATGCAATTCACAATAACCATCTGCTAGCCGAAGTCACCTGACGTGATCTATACGGTGGAAATCTAGAGCTCATCTTAATCACAACATCAATCTCAAATCTCATCATATAAATCATCATGTATATACGTCACATATCTCATCATGTATATCATAACTGCACACGAGTTGGAACCACCTCACGTGGTCTGACCGACAAGATTGGGTGTAAAATAATAGTACACTCTAGTGCTACGATCACATGAAAACTATGCGATAACTCGCGGGTCACCTACAAGTCGGAACCACCTATAGTTGTCTATTTGACAAGATTGTGCACCTAACTTGGATCTAAGATGAGCGTGTGGTGCGGGAGGTGAACATCACGTGAAGGACTATGCCCCTAACTCTGGGCGGAAGCACTAACACCGGGGTGCAGATTAATGAGCTCTAATATACATCTCAACATCATCATCATCATATCTCATAACCATTACTAGCATAATGTACTCACCTGTAGCTTACCTGGGCCTCTACAGCACCATGCAACAATATGCATAATTATGATAATGCATATACTAAAATATGAGGCATATATGACATGGCATTTAAATCACATTTCCTTTAAATACGTTTTCTGGGAAAAACGTCAAGTAGATATATATACTGAAAATAACTGCCCACTCACAGATATGCAGCTGGGTCGTAACCCCCATGCCTAGCCTGGCTACACTCGTCCTCTGGATAGGTCTCGCCTATAGGAGAAGTACTGAAATAACGTTATTTCAATGCGCATATACCAAACTATGTAATAACTTTTCATACATAGCTCAAATTGGGTATATGAATATACCACAGTGACCTACACAACCTCAGGATCATCCCCATATTTTCCAAATAATTTTTCAAGCTCCCACGCGCTACCACGCGCCGGCAAGGGCACGACCCTACGCGCCCCCACACACGGCCACTTGACAGGCATACTGACGACGTCAGGAATATTCTGGGGAATATTCCGTCAAATCCCAACGGTAACAGTTAAAAGTAACTGACGGCGTCATAATATTCCGTCAGACTTAACGGAATATTCCATCGTCTTCAACCCCTGGACTCCGGCGAGTCATCGATCACTGGAAAACCGGGAAATCTTCTAATCCTTATATCTTCATCGTTTCTCAACTAAATTTAATGAAATTTGTACCCAAACGAAGCTTACAACATTTAGGATAAAATCATACCAATTTCAAGCTCCCAAAACCACTGGATCTCGCCTAAGAATCCTCAAACGTTCGGCCAAAACTTTAAACTTGCATATCTCGATATCTCGACGTCCAAAAACCTCCAACGAAGTACTCCGAGCCTCGTAAAGATCTCCTTAAGCTCACTGTGAGCTTGAAATTTCCAAAAACACAAGATTTAACATTTGCATGAATAGTGTTCAAATCAGAGATTCTTGGTTCACGAGGTTTTCAAATGTTCTCATACATGAAACTGGTATGGATGAGCTCGTGGTGAGGAGATGAAGACAATGCAACTAAGCACGATCTTGATCTGTGCATGAATGGGTGAATTTGGTGTTCGTCCGTAAAAAGAAGGAGGAGAAAGAGAGAGTGTGAGTCTGAGAGAGAGTATGAGAGTGAGAGAGAGAAAGTGGTACTTTTGTGTGTGTGTGTGTGGTTTACAAACAACCAACCAATCATCACCAATTTCCTTTAGTTCCAATTGGTCCAAAAAACTTAGGAATTAAACATTTTAGACCATTTCCAATAGCATGCACATGTGAATTTTGGTTGAATCAAGTGACATTTTTGGGACATGTCATTTATGCTCAAGGCATTCAAGTGGATTCTCAGAAAGTTGCAGCTGTGGAGAATTGGGAGCAACCTCGAACCGTCACCGAGATACGGAGTTTTCTTGGCTTAGCAGGTTATTATAGACGGTTCGTTAAGGATTTTTTAGTGATTGCTTTGCCATTGACGAGGTTGACTCGAAAGGATGTTAAGTTTGAGTGGGATAATAAATGTGAGCAAAGTTTTCAGCAGTTGAAGTACTATCTTATTCATGCACCTGTTCTAGCACTTCCAGATGATAGTGGTAATTATGAGTGATGCTTCTCTGAATGGTTTGGGTTGTGTATTGATGAAACATGGTAGGGTAATTGCTTATGCTTCGAGACAGTTGAAACCTTACGAGAAGAATTACCTTATACATGATTTGGAGTTGGCAGCTATCATCTTTGCTTTGAAGATTTTGAGACATTATCTTTATGGTGAGAAATGTAAGATCTTCACAGATCATAAGAGTCTTTAGTATCTATTTACTCAGAGAGATCTTAATCTTCGACAGTGAAGGTGGATTGAGTTACTTAGTGATTATGATTGCACGATTGAGTATCATCCTGGTCGTGCAAATGCAGTGGCGGATGCACTTAGTAGGAAGACTCCAGCCAGACTTAATGCCATTTATGATTGTCATGTTCATTTTCTAGCAAATTTGAGGTCCAATGGAGTGGAGTTAGGAATGGAAGATCAAGAAAAAGCCTTGCTTGCTAATTTTCAAGTTAGGCCAATTTTAATTGATCGTGTGCTCGAGGCCCAGATAAATGATGAAGAGACTCAAGAGATAATTCAAGCAAAGAATCAAGGGAAAAATAAAGATTTCAGGATTCGAGAAACTGATGGCATGCTTATGCAGGAAAGCATAATGTTTGTGCCGAATAATGCAGAGTTAAAGAAATGTTTTTTGGATGAAGCACATATTTCGGTATATGCGATGCATCCAGGAGGTACTAAGATGTATCATACCATTAGGCCATTTTATTATTGGCCGGGTATGAAAAGGGAAATTGCCGAATATGTGAGTAGGTGTGCCATTTGCCAACATGTTAAAGCTGAAAGGAAGAAGCCGTTTGGGTTGATGCAGCCACTTCCCGTTCCACAGTGCCAGTTGCCAACAGAGTGTAAAGTACCATGGTGTGCCAGTTAATATTATCTCGGATCGGGATCCTAGATTTACTTCTAAGTTCTGGATAGCATTCCTGGAAGCTCTTGGTACGAGATTGCTTTATAGTACTGCATATCATCATCAGACAGATGGTCAATCTGAGAAGACTATTCAGACATTAGAGGATATGTTGAGATCTTCAGTGCTACAGTTTGGAGATAGTTGGCATGATTGTTAGGATTTGATGGAGTTTGCCTACAACAACAGTTATCATTCGAGTATTGGTATGACACCATTTGAGGCACTTTATGGGAAATCTTGTCGTACACCTCTATGTTGGTCAGAGGTTGGCGAAAGAGTTTTAGTAGGCCCTGAGATTGTGGATGTGACTACTCAGAATATTCAAGTACTTAAGTCTAACCTGAAAGCGGCCCTAAATCAATAAAAGAGCCTAGCTGACAGGCATGCTACTGATCGACTATACAAGGTTAATGATTGGAAAGAAAAGCAAGCTAAGTCCTAGGTACATCAGGCCGTTTTTTATCACGGTAAGGATTGGTGAAATGCTTACAAGCTTGAGTTGCCTCCAGAGTTGTTGGAAGTACATGATGTATTTCATGTTTCGATGCTTCGTTACTATGTAGCATATTTGTCGCATGTGATTCCGGTTCAGCCTTTGAAGATTAATTCAGACTTGACTTATCATGAAGAACCAGTGACTATTTTGGAGTGGAAAGAGAAAATCCTGAGAAATGAGACAGTGTACTTAGTAAAAGTTTTGTGGAAAAGCCATTCAGTGGAAGAAGCTACGTGGGAGACAGATGATCGGATGAGAGAGATGTATCCAAGGTTGTTTTATGATTCTAGTGAATTGGATTGGTTATGTAAATTTTGGGGGTGAAATTTTTATAAGGTGGGTAGATTGTAACAGCTCGTCCCGAGAAACAATTATCGTTGATGTGAAAAGACTAAATGCCCTTAGGCGTTGAGATGTGTTGTGTGTGATTTACAAACAACCAACCAATAACCACCAATTTTCTTTAGTTCCAATTGGTCCCAAAAACTTAGGAATTAAACATTTTAAGTACATTTCCAATAGCATGTCACACACAACACATCTCAACGCCCAAGGGCATTTTAGTCTTTTCACATCAACGATAATTGTTTCTCGGGACGGGCTGTTACAGTGGCTCCACGACAATTAAACAATTTAAAATTTTAAAAATTAATTAAAAAAAATAAAAGATAAACAATTAAAATAAATTAAGCAATTCCTTCAAGTGTTGTTGTTGCTGCCGCTTCTTCTTATCCCTGGTTTGGTATTGAGGTGCTTCTGAAAAAAGTCGGTATAAAAAAAAGTTGGGATCTTTTTTATGTTTGGTAAACATTCAACTTCAGCTTTTTTTTTCACAGTTTTGGGTGAAAAAAAAAAGCTAAAAATACAAAGTTGCAAAACCCAGCTTTTTTTGCTTGCCCAGCTTATGCGCAAACTGATTTCACAAGAGGCGCTGAGGCCTTTAGCAATTAAATAAATTATACATTATACCTGTCGACTTCGTTGCCGACCCTGCCACGTTTCTCTTCTATCCTCTCTAACTCTGAGCTTCTTCGAATTTCTGGGACAGGAACGGCGGGAGGTTCGTTGGATTTTTGGGTTTTGTTGTCCAAATTTGGGGCCTCTTCGTTAGATTTCTGGGCTTTGGCAAAATCTGGGTTGCACAAAAAATGCTAGATTTGCACCCTTCTGCTTGACACCCAAAATCTTAACGGGAAAGCCACGACACCTTCGCCATTAACACCGACGGTAAGTCTTGAAATCGGAGTTCATCCTTCTTCCGCGAATCGATTGATGCGACCCAGCCTTCCTTTCCCCACGACCTAACCTTCCTTAGGATCAAGCAGAGAAAGACAGAGAGAAAAGGGGGAGAAAGGGAGTGAGTGGCGGAAGATAGAATATACACAGGTTTTGCAAAAATAAAATATGGACAAGGTAAAGAAGAAACGACTCTTGGAGAAAAGAATATAATAAAAAAATTATAAATATCTTAATAAAAAAAGGTAAGAGTACATTATTCGAAGCTCACAACTGTTTATAAATAGTTTATATAAATCTTATAAATGTCATAATAAAAGAAAAGATAAAAAAAAAAATTATTATATAATATTCAACATCTTATCTTTTTTTAGTCATTTAACACAGTCGCAATGGTTTTATATAAAAATTTACCAAACACTTTTTTTTTTTTTGCTAAAAGCACTTTTACAAAAAAGTTTACCAAACACTCTGCTGCTTTATTTCACAATGATTTATTCTCACAGCAAAAACAGTTTTTTTTCAAAGCACAACAATACCAAACCAACCTTTACTCTTCTCCTTCCTAGCCCTCCTCATCCTCGCCGTCAAGCCAAAGAAGTCGTAGATCATCTCCAACAAGTTGGCATCCAGTACATGGGCATCAACTCACCCAACCCCACCCTGATTGTCTACCGCATCCAAAACCCTACTTCTACCTTCCTTTCATTTAACATTCCCATGCTTTTCTCCCTTGATAACCCAAACAAAGTTGGGATCTAGTACATTGAGTCCAGGTTCACTGTCATGTACAGCAGGATCTCATTGGGCAAGGCCTTCATCCCTGACTTTTACCAGGATGCCCACTTTGTCTGCCAAGTCGTTGCCACCATCACCATTTATCGAGTCAATTTGCTCCAAGCCGACACCGTCGATTTAGTTCGAGATGCTTCCCTCAATGACCGAGTCGAGCTCAGGATCTTGGGTGATGTTGGCGCCAAGATCCACATCATGAAATTTTGGTTTTAGGGTTCTGAGTTTTGGGGTTCTTAGGATCGAACTTCTTCTTTTGGGAGGAAGATGACAGGAAAAAAAAATGCGTTTTGAATTTTTTGAATTTTGAATTTGCAAAGCATTTTTATTTTATTTTTAATTATCCACGTGGAGCCACAATGACGCGTGGATATACAATCATTGTCCACATATGAGCCACGTTACGTTTTAATGGAGTACTAATGGTCAACCTAACAGAGTATGAATTTGAAAGAAAAATGTAACTTTAGGTATGAGACTAGGATGCAAAAAAATATTTAACCAAAAACTATGCCAAAATGTTATTTAACCAAAATGGTTCAAAGTTTAATAAAAAATCATCCACTGGTCAAACTTTCAAGCTCAACCCACTACAAATCTATACTTCCGTAAATACCCCTAAATGATTTGATATTGTCTTGACTCTTCACCAACCTCAACCTAGCACGAAATCGCCATAATAACTCCTTGTCTTCCTATCAGATCGAATTCCCCCCATTTCAAAAACAACCAAATCAAAGTTGAAAAATGAAGCATTCATCGGAACAAAGTCGCTGAAACAAGTTCAAAGAAGTTTAATGGTAGAAACCAGCAAAAAAGTGTCTGGAAAAAAAAAATCAAAACATAAAACTGTTTCCGGATAACACAAAACATAACATTGTTTCTGGAAAAAAAAATCAGATATAGTGTTTGTTTACAAACACTGTATCTGGAAAGAAAATAACCAAAATCCAGAAACAGTGACTTAAATTCCAGAAACAGTGACTTAAATTACAGAAAAAGTGACTTAGATTCTAGAAACAGTGGCTTAGTTCCAGAAACAGTCTATGTTTTAACCTTTGATTGTTTCTTTTCTTTCATGCATCTGTTGATTATATTTAAGAAACATGGTGCTTAATTTGCTTTGAATCCAAATACAGTGAATTTCACTATTTCTTATCTATCTTACATTTAAGAAATAGTGTATCTATTTCACTTGGATCCAGAAACAGTGAGGTAGATTCCAAAAACAATGACTTAGATTAAAAAAACAGTATTACTTAAAATCCAAAAACAATTTATTTTTACAGTCTAGAAACAGTGACCCGTCGTTATTATTGAATAATATGCAGATCTCAAATTTATTTTCTAGAGAAATAAACGATGAACTCCATTGATGATGAAAATTGAAAAACAGTACCTCGAATACACTATGAATAATAACGACGATCACATTTCAACAAAATAATACAAAATATAAATTAAATAGCATGAGGATCTGTATTTTTGTTTCAAAGAAAAAGAAGAAGGTCTGCAAAACAGAACTCTATTAGCAATGAAAATTTGGAACTTAACCTAAAAAAGTTAAGGGTAAAATCGACAAATCATAATTTATTATAGTTGGACTACTTTAATATGGGCCTTATACTAATCATTAAACAAAACTTATAACATGGTTTTTTATTAAAACTAAAACTTTTGAAGTCTTTTTCATTAGTTTTCCTAAAAGCTTAATGTATGAAAGTCTGAAAACCACGATAATTTATGATAGTAAAGTGAGAATTACTCATTTTTAAAATTTACTTTTTTTATAAATACTTTTTTTAAGAATATAGTAAAAAAAACGTACATAAAAAAGACATGCCAAATGTGGTCCTTAAAATAAATCAAGAAGACATACATGAAAAAATAAAATTAAAAAGTACCATAACTCCACAATTACAAACTCATTAGAAAAATAATTCAAATCCTTAGCCACGTAGTACTATTAGTCCCGGACCCTAATTCCTAGTCACAAGAGAGAAGGGATAGTGCCATAATGGAATTCAAGGCTCCCTCACCCTCCCCTCTCCTAATGCATGAGTTTGTTGTGTTAGCATCTAGTTAAAGTTGAACCCAATGTCTGTAACACTCTTGAGTCGTAATAATCCAAAACTTGTCTTTTCGAAAACACCCCTTATTAGCAGCATGTAAGAAGAAGAGGAGCAAACCAAGTACTGTGACTGCTCATCTCCTCCATGGCTGGAGAAGAATGTTGTGGTTACCAAATATTAGTTGATCAAATAAAGACCTATTTCAATCTAAAGTTATACTCGCCATAAACAATAACTTACAAATGCAAGTACATGATTTGCGCAAAATGTGGTCAATGGCCAGACTTAATTGCAATGGGCTTAGGCCGACCCAGGTGGGTATTATATATATAATAATGTTGTGGCTTATTTTATCTAACAAGAGAGAAAGGGGGTGCACAGCAGAGAGAGAGAGAGATGTGTTTGTAGAATTATGTAGAGGATGTGTTATTCATTCTATGCACTACCTTTATTTATAGTAATAAGGGAGAAAAGAATTCTCCTTTTACAAGGAATACAAGTTTATTTATAGTAATAAGGGAGAAAAGAATTCTTCTCCTCCAAGGAATACAAGTTCTAATAGGGAAGAATAACTAGTATCAAATATAATTTAGGATTTACACAATCACACTTAAAAACAATATTTATAACAAATAACAGTTTATATCTATAATGGCTAAAGACCTATCCCAAATGGGGATCCTCTCCGGATCCACTTTGTGAGGATCCCGGGAATCCTCCAATCGTATCTGTGCATCGTACATCGTGCGGTAAAAAATCATTGTAATTTTTTTATATTTAAAATTGAATATAAACAGTACGTAACGAAAACCAACCGCATGATATATGATAAACGAACACGATTGAAGGATCCCTGAAATCCTCACAAAAAGGATATGGAGATCATGTTCATTCACCTATCCCAATCTAAATTTATACTTGTAGAAAATTCACAAAAGATGAGCTTTTAAATGATATATTTGCTCAAAATGTGGCGGATGGCCAGACTTGATTACTTTTGGCTTGGGCTAGCCCAAGTAGGATTTATGTATACAATAACAGTTTATATCGATAATGGCTCATCTACCCTCTATTTGTTTTTTTAATGAAGCAACACTTGGTTTCGTGTGTATACACAAACACACACATATATATTTTAAAATAATTACTATTATGGAGAGGATGAAGAATTTGAAACTATTATAATAATTTAAAGGAGGGCGAGTTTCAAACCTGAAACATTTGGGTAGAAACTCAAAACCCTACCTACGAGGATATGGAACATATGCAAAATAAAGGGGTGTTGCCATAATCGAACTCATGAGCTATCGCATAAATGATTAAAATGAAGAAAAAAAAGGTTGTAAGATGAGGAGGCCATATAACATATTATTATTTTGATGAAGTTCAAAAAGCACACAGGTGGGTTCTGACAATTTGTTGCAAGTGTTGGAGAACGGAAGGTTAATCAACAACGAGGGTTACACAATAGACCTTAAGAATATAATGATTATTTTGACTTCAAACTTTGGAGCGAAACATCTCCTTTTTGGTTTAAAGGGCAATGTTGATGAAAATGATGGAAGATGTGAAAGAGCACTTTCAGTGTGGAGTTTGTATTTCCTTAGAGGTGGTTGATGCTGCATATAATGTGCTGAAGCAGAGAATCAAGTGAGTAGTACCACAACAAAATCTTTGTTTTATTGTGTGGTTCTTACTTTACTCATGCATAAAATAATACTTACTATTTTCCAGAATTTTGGGGTTGGAATATGAATTGAGAAAAACATGGTCACCAAGTTAGCACTAATCTCGTGAAACAAGAGATAGTTAGAAGTCATATTCTCTTATATATGTCGAGCACGAAGGAAGCGAATTGTTATACTAGGTTGAGAAGAATAATGTCTCTGAACGGGTGTTGGTAAAACAATAGGCCCGATAAGCTTAAATGCATAGCCCAGCAAGGAAGCAAATTGTTGTACCATATAGGCTGCAAGAAGTCCCAGCCATGGGCCCAACAAGCTGAAATGCATCATTAACGCCATCAAAAGTGCCACAAGCAACATAACCAAAATTGATAGTATCATCCAAAATTGGCTTTGCACTTCCTATCAACCGGTGTTCAAAATATCTATGAAATTGTCGATATTTTTTGTTGAAATATCTGAAAAAAATGATCGATGTGGAAATAAGGTGAAATGTGAACTTCATCCTATATAAGGGAGATATAGGAAATCAATGAATATCGAAGATATTTACTGATTCACTACAGAAATTTTTCTCAAAAGAGTTTTCAAAAGTTCAAAATTTCTCAAAAGAGTTTCAAAAGTTCAAAATTTCTCAAAAGAGTTTCAAAAGTTCGAAACATTCTACATTTTGACCAAGAAAGTGGTTGTTATAAGTCCTATGAGAATGGAACAATACAATGCAATAAATGATGATTGCTTAGCTTGTTTTGGATAGTTGGTGCCTATCTCATTCCCCACATGTGTCGACACCGCTTGACTCAATGCGTACGGGGAATTGGTAAACCAATGCGGTGGTTTGAATTACAATTCTCGTGGTAGACATAGCTTCAACTACATTACTGAGAAGTCTTGATATGATAATCATACTATCTTACCACAACCACTCCAAGCACACCAAAACACAACTGGGGACCACTTGGCATATAATTTGGTTCCAATATTTAAAATAATATCAGATGGACCACCATTGCCATGTGTTTGTGTTGATGTTTGAAACACACAAGTAGAGAATAACAAGTATGAGAATGTTCGTGACGGTTAAGGTTCCAGCAAGGGAAACACCTAAATGCCTAAGCCAAAATGCCATGTTAGGATATAGTAGGTAAATGCGTGGATCACAAGGGCCACTGCAATACTATGCATAAAAATGAAGGTGATGTGTTGGGTTTTAAGTTGGATTTTGAATGAATTTATGATAGATTGGAAATATAGAATAGAGATAGAGAATGTAAGTTAAAATATGGCTATGGATGAAATTATTGGATTGTGGCCTGAAAACATAAGTAAGGGCTTACAATTAAACCACATAATGGAGATGGGGATAGAGGTGAGGATGGGTAAGGTGATATTGCGTTGGATGATATGACACATGAGGGGCTATTGTTAGGCTTCAAAGGCTTGTGATGAGATCCCTTCTATGCTTAAAGTAAGGCCAATGAAAACCCAGTAGCCAATAATGTTGGCCACACAATTGACTTGGCTCCCACCTACTAATTCCAATTTTCCTTATATTTCCAAAAATAACATTGAAATAGCCACTTTTGCATATACCATAAGGCATGTCAAGATCATTGGCAGAGTTATGATGTATAGCTACTTGATCTCTTAAAGAGCTTGTTTGTTTGTACCATACTCGATCAATCCTGAAACTACCGAGCAGCGATTAACATCATACCTTCAAGGACCCATCGAGGGGTTCATGTTGAGGCACCCATGTCGAAGCACAAAGAGTTTCCCTCAAACCAGGAGGTCAATCACAACACGACACGTCAACGTTAGAATAAAGCTTATAGAGTCCCACATCAACTATGGACAAAAGCTGAACACTCACCTCAATTATAAAAAGAGACAATTCTCCTACAATTAATCCCTAATGTCATTATTGTACTTAAACTAGTCATTAGAACCCACTAATGATAATTATGCTTAAACATATGTATTTGTGTAAACCCTTCACTATTAATGAGAACTCCTATACTCCATTGACGTAGCCAGATTTAGGGTGAACCACGTACATCTTGTGTTTGCTTCCCTATCTATATCTCTTTACACATCATCATCACTAGGTGACCGGAGCAACTGAGCGAAAATCACAAACTTGATACTATATGTTGTTCTAAAGTCTTCACTGATTTTGTGCATCAACACTATTCAAATCAATTCAAAAAAATATAATGAATTGAATTCAAATGCACAAAACAAAACATACCTGCAAATGGTATGAAAAAGAACAAAAGGGTTGGAGTTGTAAAACTTACCATTAAAGAAATGGTGGATAGCCGATGCTAAGAATCTTGTTCATCCTTTTCACCATCCTTGATAGGATGGTTGAATAGTTTGGACAAAAAGAAAATATAAATGTGAGGTGGCTTCACCAATTTTGTTATACCTCTTCTTAGCGAAAGAGGATTGAAATTTTGTGTAGATCCAATGAATAAGTCAATAACAAATAGATTGGACAAAATATATGCAAGGATTTTCACTATAATTGATCAGTAATTTTTTTTTCTAGTATTTCTATAAGTTTTGTTTTTGTCTTGAGGAGTTAGTTAGGGTTTACTAGTGAGGAATTGACGAGTGTGAGGAAGATACAAAAAGGCAAAGAGGTGGCCATGCGGGTGGTTTGTCATTTACTATTTGGGGTCCGTCTTTGAATTTCTCACAATACTAAAAGCCAATCCAACTTTACATCTGAATTGACACTCTAACGTTGGTGGCAAACTGGCAATCTCTTCAAATGCCAAAAATTCATGAATTCACATAACTTTGAGAGTGACATAAAGATGAAGATTAGAAAACTAGGACAAATTCACACCTTTTAATTAGAAAAAACGTATTATAAGTTGAGTTAACTCATAGGGTTGAGCTAAATAAAATAAGAAAAAAGAAAAAACTTTGATATTTTGACTTTTCTATATCTGGAGATTTTTTCTGTTTACGAATAAGTATCATATATTTGAATCCATAGTATAATATAATGATATTATGAGAGATAGAATTTTCCAAATCATTATCTAATATCAAATTTGAAAATCCTTTCTTGTTTGACATAATTTGGTTACATAATATTTCATATTCATGTATGTAAATTCAAATGATGAAATCAATTACTTAGAGAGTTGTTAGACCCATCTCACAACCCTATTTCTTAACCCTATCTTGTATTCTCACGCCTCATAAAAAATAAAAATAAAAACACTATTTTCCATCCACCAATATTCCTAAAATGTCCTTGCATCAATTTAACTATTCTTTACAAATTAAAAATAAGAACAAAAAATAAGAAAATCACTCCACACAACCTCCACACGATCTTAACACAACTTGACAACAACCTCATTTCTATCGTGAGTTGTGAACCCACCCTTGAACACATTCTATTGCTGACAACATTGACGCCACATTGTACCTCGTGTGGACATCTCGAAATTGGTTTACTCTGCAAAAAAGGAGAAATAGTTAGACAGGTCTTATAAGAGGGAACGAGCAGCTCACATATTTGCATATAACAAGGCAAGCTACAAAAAAATCTATAATTAATCTTATAAAATAATTGTAACTACCATACAATGCAATCATCCTTCTTGTGCTTGAATAAATATCAACTCCTCGGAAGACATGATCAGAACGCAAGAATTGTAATAGTTGCCTGAATTTGGATGACATATACGTTCGCATTTACTAAATAAGAAGATGAAAACCACTTTAACTAGAGTAAATTCTCAAGAATAAAAATTATTAGTAATGTTCATCTGTGATTTGAATGTAGGAAAACTTTTACTCAACCTCATCATGGTTTTCGAATTATTAGAGGCGTTTAACTCCCATGTTAGTTGGCTTTTCGACAACTAACAAATTTATGAAACTATACCAAGTTAACTAAATTTGTCAGCACTATACTATAATGAATTGTGCACTTGATTATGTTAATTAAATTTGTCAGCACTATACTATAATGAATTGTGCACTTGATTATGCGCTAGATTATGAAACAACAATGTCAAGTTCACCAAATCTGTCAGCACTAAACCCTAAGAAAGATATAAAAAATAGGTTAAGACTAATTTTTACTTGGGCTTTAGAAGTCATTTTACAAAAGGACTAAGGTGTCATTAACTTTTTTTTATTAAAATGTCGCTTGGAAAATAAGGTTGTAGGGTGACTATAGTAAGTCTCATTACCTAATATTTTATCATTGTTCTCTCAAACAAAAAATGTATGATTTTTTTCATTTAATTTTGAAAAGTATTATTTGAATATATAAGATGTCATTTTTAAAGATTTGTTTTTAAGTGGTCACGAGTGATTATTTGTTTTATGATAAAAAATCATCTAGAGTTTTATTAATACAATTAGTTTTTTTTTTTAGCCACGACAGGTTAAAAGAGCATCAATCACGAAAATAGTTAATTAAAACACAAGTCTCATTATAATTGTAGGAATGTGCTAAAAAGAATGAATCTTGTATGATAGAATGAGACGTAGTCAACATTACGCTTAGTAAATGTTGTGCACATGGAAATATCACTCATAAAAGAAGTGTTTTGCACCTATAAATGTGATAATGCTCCAATACCTTTCTAGTTTAGACAATTGACTTTGATAATACGATAATTATTTTGACTTTAAAATTGGAAGCGGAGCATTTCCTATATGGTTTAGGGGGCAATTTTGTTGATGAAAAAGTGATTGAAGATGTGAGAGAACACTTTAGTTTGGAATAAGTTAGATGATGTCATTGTGTTTCATGCTTTTTAAATTGAAGAACTAAAGAATATTGATATGATGAAAATGGAGATTGTTGCAGGTTGTCTAGAGCATGGGGGTATTTCCTTAGAAGTGGCTGATGCCTCATATGATTATGTGTTCAAGAAGAGTTATAATCAAGCAAGTAGTACCAAAACAAATTCCTTATTTTATTTTGTATGTCTTACTCTACTTATGCATAAAATAATACTTATTGGTTTCTAGAATTTTTGGGCTAGAAATGTTGGAAGATGGATTGAGTAGAGTTAGCACTAATGCTCACGAAACAAGAAATGGATAAGAAGTCAAATGTCCAAGCTAAGGAAGCAAATTGTTGTACCAGATTGAGAAGAATAGTGTCTTTAACAGTGTTGTAAAACAATTGATGTTGTACCAGTGGTAGGGCAAGATAAATCAGTTGATGTTGTTGTAAATTCCTTTTTGAGGTCAAGAATTTGGGCTTAAGAATGAGAAAAATAGGCTATTTCATTCTTCTTCTTAAGTCTGCTGGGTGTTGGTAAAACAGAGCTTGCAAATGGTTATGTTGAGCAGCCCTTTGATTGGTTCTCCTAGGGTGCATTGGTCATGGAAAGGTGACCAACTAACTAAGGTTGTGACGGAAGCCATATAGCATAGTGTTATTTCATGAAGTGGTGAAAGCATACAAGTCAATTGTTAACACTTTATTGCAAGTGTTGGAGGATGAAAGGTTAACTATGATGGGGTACACAATTGACTTTAGTAATAAACTAATTATTTTACCTTTAAACCTTGCAATGAAACATATCTCATCTAGGTCAATGGGTGAGTGCTTAATGGGAGCTACTAATGATGAACTCATAAAAGGTTGTTTCATCACCCTAAACTGTTGTTTATGATGTTTATAGCCTTGCTTGTTTAATATTGTGTAACTTTTGAATAAGTGGGAAAGAAGTTTAGTCCAAAGTTAGTGATTTTCTTATAAAGGTAGGTAGACTTTAAATGGCGGATGTTGTGGGCCGACTAAAGTGGAAGGGTATTTTCTTGAAAGTAACTAACGCATCATTTCACTATGTTTTCGATGATAATTATTATTGTGGCCTCCACCATTATTGATATTAATGCGTATTATTGTTTAAAAAGAAGAAAAAACAAATAAAACTTTGAGCTTTGGTCTGCCCATGAGAGGATTATATGTATATGATATTGATTTTAAGCGTATAACACCACAAATAACAAACTCATAGATCTGTAGTCTAACACGATTTTATCGCTTACAAATTTGAACCTAAATATTTTATTTTATGAGTTTTGTTTAAGAAATATTGCAAATATGTTTCATTATTTCTTGTTATGAGAATTTAAGATGAAGTCCCTTGGTTTTTCATTTTTTATAACTCCTATAACTACGCTTGCATTCCCTTCTTGGGAGATGAGCTCATTCCTCCACTTACAAATGACTTATTTTCACTGTGAGAATTTCATAATCAGAAATATTCAATCTCTTAATCTTCATTTGAAGATCATTCTTACAAAAAAAAAAAAAAAAACATTCAAATAGGAGATTGTTTAATCATTGAAATGTATCATATAAATCAACGATTTATCATGAATATATTAATTGGTACCTACATCGTTGATTTAAAACATTTGAATGACTAAATGATCTCTGATTTGAATGTTTTTTTTTTTTTGTAATGATGATCTTCAAATGAATATTAAGAGATTGAAGGGTTTTGATTAAAAGAAACTTGAGTGAAAATACGTTATTTGCAAGCGGGGGAATGTTAGTATTGTTCTTTTTGTTAATTTGGAAATGGGCAGCTCGGGGCATATAATATATAGTTCCCTTCTATTAAGGGATCCGTCAAATAAGCTTACCTAAAGGACACCTTCACAATGAATTTTGATGATCATAAAAGGGTTTGTATGAGTTAAATTTTGCAAACTAATTAACCATACACGTATATAATAAGAAAGATAATAGACGTACATGCATAAATTAAGAGCGAAAATGACAAAACTAGTTGTGATACAAATTCCCTTTAAGATCCTTGACCTAAGTGGTTGATCTACTCATTTGCTTTCAAGAATAAAGATAAGGTTTGGTGTTCATACATACAGAGCAAGCTTTGAATCCGAAGATGCTTCTTGGCCAAGCCTTCTCAAATTGATCCACTTTGTATAGCTTCTCCTCTTAGACTCAAAAGCTAGAGTCTTCTAACTTTCAACATCTTCTTTGAAACAATGAGTTTTGGTCTATAATAAGTGTGAGAGGTTAGTACACACTTATTCTATAATGAGGAAGGGGTTGCACACACCAAAAATGGTGGTGATGGTGCACGATTTTGGAGGTGGTGGATGAATGTTTGGTTTCTCTCTAAGGTAACTATACTACCTTACTTTAGCTCTCTATGAAGAGTACTAAAGGAGAGTAATCTTTCTTATAGTAATCTTTCTTATACTTTAGATACCTCTCTTTTTTCTTTCTTCTTCCTCAACAACTAGAGAAATTCATGCAAGAGAAAGAGAGAGAGAGAGAGAAAGAGAAAGAGAGATAGAGAGAGAGCATTAGAGAGCATTGCATGCAATGGATGAGTCAACCTTGAGTGTTTTGAATGACTTGTTGAGAGGTGAAAGTTGGCTTCTTAAAAAAGTTCTCACCTTTCTCTTCTCAGAGCCACCATTATCACTTTTCCACATAGGCAAGTGGACATGCATTTCCATTTGAATTTTGAAATAAAAATAACAAAAATATAACTCCCACTCACCTTAGGTAAAATCAGCCATAGAGTTTCTTTGGACTTTTTATGCCCTCGCTTAACTTAAGTCGAGCATTTGTTGCGCCGACTATCTCGGACTGGACTAGCTTTAAGGACTAAGTTGGACTGGCTTAGACTAGACTAAGCTGGACTAACTTACTAAAGCGTTTGCTGTAGTGTTGGACTAAGAAGCTGGATAATAACAAATCCTAATATTATATTATTTAATATATAAATTATTAATATTTTATTAAGATCTAGGTGACCGAAGATGATGAGGAGTCTATCGGGAGTGATTGTTGAGCATGACGAGGACGAGAGAGGATAGTCTTAGCTAGTCCTATGGTTATTGGGGGGGTCTCTCTAAGACCTCTTAGTGAAGGGTTTTGTCCATGCAAGTCCCTTTTAGTCTCATTAATGTTAGTCCCAGCATGGAACAAACACGGTATTGGACTAATAGCTAGTCCTGTCCAGTCCAATCCCACTTAGTGAGGGCAAACAAACGCCCCCCAAATGGCTTAATGGAGTCCAAGCGGGCTAGTGCCCAATGGGCCAAAATTAACCCAAGATTATATCGAAACCCAAACTAGACTTGAAATCACTATGATAATTAATTAAATGGTTTAATTAGTTATTTTACCATTTCTTTTTTTTTTCATAACGGGTAATCACATTAATCATTCCAACACTTTGTTAGTCATCTCATACAAAGAATAGGGTGTACGATCATTAGGTTCTAATCGACATGATAGCGAGACGATGCAAACTCTTTAAATCGTTTTGATGGATTGAAAAACCAACATTTTAATCCACCTTATTGTGAAAAGCTTATTCAACTCTTCAAGGCTTCATTGACTATAAGTGACACCTAGTCGTACATCACAATCACTAAGTCTATACCTTATGTATGAGGAGAACCTATTCAATTGCACCTTACAATGCAGTACGATCTCTCTCTATACAATACTCTCAATCACATCCTTAGGGTTTGGATAGTGTATGTCAAACCCCAAATGTGATCCTTTTATACATACATGATACTACCTCTAGGCTATGAAGAATCTTTTCTCGATCATCCGTAGTACCTTAGCCGAGAATTATTTGATCATGTCGTAGAGTTTTCAACTTTCATTTAGTGAAATGGATAAGGAAATGGCATGGATGTAACATCTTTCTAACCATTGGGGATGATACATTAACAAAATCACCAGCCTAACCATGTTATAACTATGATGGCTCAAGTCTAAGGATTATTCTGCATAATTGCAATTCAGAATTACTTGCTTGATATTTAAGACTCATTTCAACAACTTTGGACCGATAGCGTTTAGTGAACTTAAATATCCATTTAAGCACTCACACACTTGTCTTAACCCAGCCCTGCTAATGGTTCGAGATTGGCTATACACCTTGTTTTCTTAACCTTGTGTATACATAATGTGTACCAGTGTTACTGAATTATAAGATATCCACTCAGATAATCCAATACCAGGAACAGTGTTAAGATCACACATATGAGGGTCTCTTTAACCTATTTTCTCGAGAAGACTACCATCCTAAAGTTACCGCAATTCACATGTATGTAAAAGTCATCCATGGAGTTACTATCTATATTACACTAACAATTGAACCAGCCTGATGATGTGGGTTTTAAAATTGTATTAAACATGTGAAATTTATTAAAATCTATTTACATCAATATCAAAATCTAAAATTCATCCAAAGTGTATTAGGGGTTTACTAAATATAAATGCCTAAGGAAATGTAGGAAATCTTAAATGCATTTGGGCACACATACCATTTGAACAAAATAATGCAAAGTAGCTAGGTTCAATATCATCCAAATTTTCCCATCCACATTATGAACGGGTTATTATCCAAATATCTAACAAACTTTATAAAACAGAGTTTTATTACAACTCATATTTTCACATCATGATAATTTTGAAAAATATAAAATGAAAGTCCAACAATGGCAGCAAAATGAAGAAGAACACATACAAAGCACATTGAATTCCTAAATACCCTGACGTAAAAAGAAATCCATGTTAGATTTTCGAATCAATTTGTAATTGTCATACAATGGAAAATACTCATAATGGAAATCATGAAAGTTCTCTTGGTTCGACCTAAACTTTCGGAAGATGTGGGAAGTTCTGAACTCCATCATACTAATGAGCACCTGATATCCAAGGCATCAAGCTACAAAATAATATCCAATAAAGAAAAGAAAAGGTGATTAACATTCCATCCAATGTTAACTCACAATTCCTGGCTGTGTTGTAGATGGGGAAATCTAGAAAAAAATAGTCTCCTGAGTCTGAAAACAAAATCAAATTAAACACCCAGATATAGGATCCGAAATGAATCTATACTAATGTTGGGGAAATGAAGATAATGATATAACATGTCACAATCATTATTCAAATAACAAAATCAATGGCATGTGTTTCTTTTATGAACATAAAAGGTATATATTGATCTTTCTTACCAAGCATGGAATACTGTGACATCCCACATCGCCCAGGAGAGTGATCCTTAAATGTATATTCTCATCCCTACCTAACACAAGACCTTTTAGGAGCTCACTGGCTTCGGGTTTCATAGGAACTCCGAAGTTAAGCGAGAGGGAGGCCAAAGCACTCCCAGGATGGGTGACCTACTGGGAAGTTGCTCGTAAGTTCCCAAAAACAAAACCGTGTGGGAATGGTAAACCCAAAGCGAACAATATCATGCTACGGTGGTGGAGCGGGCCGGGGAAATGATCCCCCCAGGCCGGGATGTGACAAATACATTCTTGTATCAAATGATCTTCAACTTGAGAATAACCTTTTTTTTGTTTGGTTCTCTGCTACAAATTAGATCAACAAAACAAAGAATCCTGTAAAAATAATTATAATTTTTTTTCATATGCTGCATGTGAATTAGTAAGTAAAAAAAAATGGTAATGGGTAGAAAGATTAGTTAACCTATCTGTCACACAGATTGTTGTACAATAATGTGTGACAAAGAGTATAGTCATTTACTGTAAAAAAGATATCATGCATATAATTCGTTTTAATAAAAAGCTATTGTATATAAGTGTACTTATCTCTTTAAAAAATCAACACACATAATATTTATTTTACAACACCACACACCATGCATATAACTACTATTAAGACAAATAATACTTATTTCTTAAACTTTCGTTATTAACCTTTCTACACATTTTTGTTAAGTTGTAACTTAATTGATGATTCCATTACAATATTCTATCTAAAAAACATTTATTCTCAAGCCACCTGATTTTGACATGTTTTTTCACGGGTTCCCCGTTATTAATAGTAGGATAAATAGCAATTGGAATCCTTCGATTCGAATTACTGAGTAAGATTGCCAACCAAATCATTTTGAAAACATCATGCTTTTCATAATATCCCATGATTTCACAATCTTACTCCTTATACTAGCAGACAATACCATGATCTATAATTCTGAATTAGAACATGAAATAAATTGTTTGAGTAGACACATGCTTTTTATTTTTTTCAATCCCCTAGTGACAGCATTTCCAACAGATGATGTGAAAAAAAAAAACACAATTCTGATTGTGGAGCCAAAAATATTCACTAGGCAACACGTGAACTTTTGGATAAAAGAGGACAAAAATAACCTTGAGGCATACCGAGATTCCTACGCGCAAGCAACGTGCAATCATCTTTCAACCAAGTCAAAAGTACCCAAAATAGGTAACAATTTAAAGCCTATTTCATCAAATCCTTTCTATAAGGTAATTCCCAAAATCTAATTTATTCTATATGTTTTATATTTCATTATTTAGCTAATAAATTAGCTAAATAATATATTCCTTTCATATTTCCTAAAATTGACTAATTAAGGGATTAATTACCTAATCAATCCCTTAATTATCAATTAAACCACCACATTATAACAAAAAAACATACCAAAGGCCGGTTACCCACTGGGGCTGGCCATGCCTTTTATTTCTTGCTTTTTGCTACCATTTTCTTTCCCTTTTATGACATTCAAATAGCTAGTTAATTAGGTTATTATTATTTGTCAATTAACTAGCCAATTATTTCCATAACTCCCCAAAATAACTAGCCCATTATCTCCATAACCCCCCAAAATAAATCATACTTGGCCTAAAGGCCGGCCACACCCTTCCTCTCATATATATTGGTTCCCATTTTCACCAAACACTAAGTCCAATTCTCTTACAAAAAATCCCAAATGCTCTAAACATTATTTCTCTCTAAAATTCTAACTTTGGCATCGGAGGTTCTTCGGCCAAAGTCCACCCCATTCATCGTGGGCGCGTGAGGCTTTTGGCCTTAACCTAAGTTGCTAGTTGTTTTGTAGGTGCAAAATCGTCCAAGATCAATGAAGAAGAAATTTGCATCCACAAATTGGTGCTTTCATTGAGAGTTGAAATCCATACTCATAGAATACTCTCGCCTAAAAAGGTTTTTTCTTTATTTTCTAGTCCATTTGAATATTTTTCATACGTTCTTATTATTAGAATTTTTTACTTACAAAGGTTCTTTGATAAAACGTATAAGAAAAATATAATGGCTAGAAATTTAGAAAATTCCACAAGTGAAAATTCTAATATTCAAGAAATGGGATTGCGGAGATCCGTGAGGCTAAATGCGACAATAAGTAGAGCGACACCACCACCACGAGTTTCCACCACGGGAACCACCGCGGTGGCTACCTCGGTAGCTACCCGTGGCGAGGTCCATGGTGCCTTTACCACGGCCCGAGCCGTGTTATCCAAGGCTCACGACACCAAGGCCACGGCCCAAGCCATGTCACTCCAAGCCCAACGCGAATTTAACACGTTGCCAAGCCAAGCCCAAGCCTCGCACCCATATGCATCACACTCTGAACAGCCTGATCCCGTGACCCAGTCAACTTCAACTGAGCAACCCACTCCTATGGCCCAGCCTGCTCCAACCGAGCAGCTCACTCCTATGGCCAAGCCTGCTCCCGCCGAGCATTCCACTTTTGTGGCTCAGCTTGCTCCCACCGAGCAGCCCACTCCCATGGCCTGGCCTGCTCCCGCCGAACAGCCTACTCTCGCAGCACAGCCTGTTCTCGTGGCCCAGCCTGCTTTTGCGACCCAGTCTACTTCAGTGGCTTTCCAAGTAACCAAGTCAGCCCAAGACTATCTCAACTATCCGGACCTACCATCGAGTTGGGGGCATTCTCACACATTTTTTCACGAATTTGACATTTCCAAACTCAAATCTCGTGCCCGGAGTCTATTACACTTCCACTACTCAAGGGGAAACATTCTTTCCAAGCTCTTTCAACCCAAATGGAGAACAACACTTGTCTCGACAAGTCATAGAGTTGACGAGCACCATCGCACAATAGACGACTTTGGTGAACTAGCTCTTGCAGCGCACCGAGATGCAATGTGCCCCAGATGAGGTGTTCTGAAGTAGGACAAGGGCAGACAAAGAACCTTTCTAGCAGCGTCCTGGTAAACAACTACTCGACCAGCCACGAACCGAGTGTTCAAGCAGTGTACACTCCCAATTGGGCCCCCGAGATAGCGTATACTCCCGTCTTAGAGCGCGGATGAGCGTGCACTCTCGACTAGGCCCAAAGACAAGCATACATTCATGGTTGATGTTACACTCCGATAGTCAACATGAGCAGCCTTCCAGACAAAATGTTCATTCGTGGCTAAGCCCGCAAGGAGCATCATCCACCTCACATCGGAGTAGGCAGCACGACGAACGGAGAGAAACAGTTACTCAATACGACTCAAGTTCAACCGGCAGCCTGCGAAGAACTCGCTCGCCTGCTAGGAACGCGCTACATACACCGCATCCGCAGCATAGACAAGCCAAACACATGGAAGAGCAACCTAGACCAGCAAGTCATAGTTGGGGTCAGCTGAGAGCTCCGCTACCCCAATAAATACAAATTCAAGAAGAAGTAGAGAGACTCTTAACTAAGCAATTGCGCAATTTCCAACGCAATAAGGTCACCGACAAGGCACTACGACGGAACATGACCAACATAAGCATGTCACCCTTCACGGACGAGATCGAGCAGGCAGAGCCTCCACGCGAGTTCAGCATGCCATATTTCACATCTTTCGAAGAGCATGCCATATTTCACAACGATGATCTCATGTGCAAGATATTCGCCACCACTCTATAAAGCGAGGCGTAATATTGGTTCTACACCCTGCCGCCACAATCCATTTGGAATTTCGACAAAATTTTTTTGGTTTTCACCAAAGAATATTCATCCTATCACTCAATCAAAAAGAAGTCAAACCATTTGTTCGACGTTAAGAAGAACCCAAAGGAGTCGCTTTGCGACTATGTGAGGAGGTTCAAAGCAGATAAGGCAAGGATAGTCGGATGCAACGACTCGATAGCTAGAGCAACCTTCCAAAAAGGACTTCCAGCAGACCACTCGTTATTCGAAAAATTGATCATGAAAGAAGATCTAACTCTAGCAGACTCTTTCGCTCTGGCAGAGAAACATGCACTTTAGGACGAGGCTCGCCAATGCACATTCAAGGACTTGAAGAAGTACCCGATGTCACATCCTATTATCCAAACTGGAAGCAGCAAATGACTCATTCGCATGTTTGACGGTATCTAGAGCAACAATAAGCTCTAACTTCATGCGAGAAGAGCTGGGGGCCCTGCTACCTGTATTCTACATTGTATTCTATAGTTCAAAAACTCTCATCGATGCTATTAGAAATTCAAAAGTTAACTTTGGCAATAGTTGTTGTAACCTGAAAGCTAAAGTTTTACCTTCAAACGCACGTAGTCATTATCATGACGCACTATTCCGTCGAATCCAGACACGTGACAATAAAGGCGTAGACCTTGGCGGATGCAAAGTTTTTTTACGAACGCAACAACTCAACCCAAAAGACACGCCAAGGGCAGACGAACATTGGAAGGAACACTCAAAAGCAAGCTTTGTCCTCGTCACCCTAGAAGATTCTACATAAGAGCAACATGTACCGGCAGTTGAACACCACATCCTGCTACGCGTCACACGGCCCTAGCCGACCCTTGCTCCATTATTCAGCTCTAGAGTGGCCCAATACTAGAAGTTGAGCATCTCCTGCTACATGTAACATAGCCCCAGCTCCACGGCTCCCTACCACGCCTTCAAGCCTAGCCTTGACAACGCAACATAGCAGCCCAACGACGCCCCGAAGGTAGCCGAACACAGTTCAGCCATACCTGCTCCCTCAATGGAGATTTCTGGCATTTGCATGTCGACGACGCATCCAACTACAAAGGCTCGTGAGTAGCAGTATTTCTTGCCACCCCAGACGGTTCAATGCTCGAGCAGGGGATCACTCTAAGCTTCAAAGCATCTAACAACGAAGTAGAGTACGAAGCCCCACTAGCAGGCCTTCAAATGACAAAAGACTTGGTGGTGAAAAAGCTTTCAATTCATTCCGAGTCCTAGCTAATCACCAGCCAGACTACTAGGGGCAAAGGCATGATGATCGTGGCAACCGACTACTTCACCAAATAAGTAGAAGCAGAGCCCATGACGATCATGGTTTAGACGGACATGGAGTGTTTCACATGAAGGAGCATAATTTACCGATTTGGCATCCCTTAATCCATCGTCACCGACAACGGCCCGTAATTCGTGGGCAAAGATTTGGTGAAGTTCTTCCAAAAATATGGCATCAAGCAACACGCCAAGATATCCTCAAGGCAATAGGCAGGCCAAAGCATCCACTAAGATGATCCTCGACTGTCATAAGAAATCCCCCACCAATAAGAAAAGAAAATGGCTAGGCGAACTCCAACGATGTCTATGGGCATATCGTACCACCAAAAAAGGGCAACCTAAAAGAGATGGCCATAAACTTAAATCTGGCAGAGGAGAAGTGCGAGCAGACTATCACCCGCATTACAACTTACTAGCAGCAGTTCCTCTCCAGCTACAACAAAAGGGCCAAGATCCGACAGTTCCAGCCCAGAGATCTAGTCTTAAGGCCTTCATCACTGCCAGCAGAGAAGGCTCCAAAAAGATGAATCTCATCTGGGAAGGTCTGTACAACATCAGCAGAGAAGGTGGCAAGAGTAATTACACCCTCGCCACCATGAAACGGTAAAAAGATTGAAAAGCAGTGGACGACCTACAATCTGAAGAAGTACCAAGTGTGACCTCCCGCTACATTAAAACCCGAAGACTCAAGAAGCTCGACGGGGACCACCTCACAAGCCGATGACTATCTAGTTGTTATGCAGTTCCTACCTTACAGCTAAGTTCTCATTCGTTTCACTCGTTTTTCCAATGAGGAATTCAGAAGTAATCACAAATTGGCTCGGCTACATACTTACAACAACTGATCACTCATGCACTTCAAAAGAAGACTACGCCCTACATAGGGACTCATCGCAGGAATTGCGCCCCCCAAGGGACCAACCATGCTCTCTAGTGCGAGAGGGTAAACTAATTGCTCTCCAGTGCGAGAGGGTAAACCAATTCCCCGACACCCATATGGGTCAGCTTTCCAAGACGGGAGGATAAACTTTACACTCCGAATATCCAGACGTGGATGAGCCTGACTGCCCTTGTATAACTAGATGCACGATGGCTTGCGCCGGGATTCCTAGAAGTAGCCACAATGGTCTTTGTCAAGACTAACTGAAGGATTTTTGGTCTCTTGGGCTAATCCGTAGGGAACTGGGCCCCAGAGATGGAGGGGGCACATTACGCAGTACGCCCTACAGACGGCTGCCCTGGAACCCTAAAGTTGCCACCAAGTGCACTAAGGTAGCCTACGGATTTTAGAAAACTGCTTACGGCTTGCCCTTCGAGCAGTAAAGCCGTGCTAGACTTATATAACCGCACATTCTTATAAAAGGTTAAACAAGTTGGCGCGCATATACAAAGTTTTATCCACTACCGACATGTTACGTAGTCGATAAGTTTCACCTCTGCCAAGCGCAAAACAACCTACACCAAGTCCTAAAGTGTTGTGATACTTGCTACGCAACCTATAGAATTGGAGAAAGCCAAGGTTAACAGCCTAGTGGTTACGCGGACTTGTCTGCTTCTGTAAGTAAGGCATTCGGCTGCCAACCCTATGGCTAACAACTTTGCAAAGTTCTACACCAACACCTACGGTTGCATAGGCTATGTGAGCTTGTCTGCTTATAAAAAAAGTAGCAAGCCCGCCACTGGTATATCAAGTTTAAAGGTTAGGGCATGAACAAAAGAAGCGAAGATGAAGAAAAACGAAGGAAAACATGTTTATAAACAACTATCAAAGGCCAAATGAGTTCAGGCAAAATAAGAGCTACAAGGAAAAACAAATAAAATCCTAAAGGCTACCTAGAAGACTATAGCAGCTTGGACATCCCACGACTACTCGGTCGTCACACCTTCAGCAGCCGCAACGCTCTTAGCAGTGGTATCATCCGGCGCTTCACCCCCGACTGCCCTAGCCTGGGCACTAATTTCTTCAACTACTTTACCAATGGATGCCTCAAAAGTAAAATCAAGCAAGTCTTCCAGAGAAATAGAGATGGTCTCGAAACCCCTAGCCCAGCCTTTTCACCTTTCAGCTGCTCATCCTCCTCGAGCAGACCAACATGGATGCTCTGCATCTCATCCACTTCCTTCTTCAGACTTTCAATACGCCTTGAAATTCCAACACTTGGGGTTCAAGCCTATCGATGATTCTCTTGAAGTGGACCATTTGGTTATAAGCAGCAATCAACTTTTCACCATTTGTAGCAGAATGAAGCTTAGAAACGACATGCTTAAGATCTTGAATCTAAGGTATGTGACATCCGATCTCATTTTCTGCATTTTCATGCTTAACTTGGATTGCGTCAAGATCTCTTGGCGAGCAGTCTCAAGCTGCAAAGAAGTAGGGGCAGAATATTAAACCCCTTCAAAGCAACGAGCTCAGAATATGCCATAGTATTTGCCATCTCCATAGTAGCCTTGCTATATTTGCATCATAGCAAACAGAGCAATCATTCTATATTGGGTCGTATGTTTCGCAAATGAGCTTGGGCAAACAACCTTTCTGACGCCATCAACAAACTTGGCACAAGCGTCTATGTTTTCAAGAGACTTGGTTTCAAAAGCACATAGATCTTAACAGCCTCCCCAGAAGTAGGCTTAGTGAATTTCTCATAGTTGTCTACTCGAGCAGTCTTCTCATTCCCAGCAGGCGAATTAGTCTCAACAGCATAAGGAATGGGCCTTGGCACCACTTTAGCAGCAGAGTCCACCTTATCGCTCTTCATAATAGCAAGCCTCTCCAAAGGTGAACTGGACTTAGCTCCCAACAGACGTCTTGGTACAAAATTTGGCACTAGGGGCATGACAGGACCTTTATGCCGAACAATCTTATCAGCAATCGTACAAGCTATTCTTAACATGGCAGACGCCACATGCTCATATCTAGCAGCCTCATTTTTCATCCCCTTGGAAAAAGTCAAGTCAATCACAAGCCTGGAGGCAGTCGGCGAACCCGCGCGAGCAGCGAAAAAAGTCTTTGGTTTTTTCTCAGTCGACATCTCTTGAGCACGCAGGGAAGATCCATTTTCCCACCTTCACTTGCAGCAGGATCCATAACAGTGATTGGACGAGCCAATGCATCCGCCTTGATCCTATTCACCTCATCTTTTAGGAGCTGCCCACGTTTCTCCTGACGAAGAGAGTTAAAGTAGCCAACGCCATTTGTGGTACCTAGCAGGGAAGTTCAACCCAACATTCCAGCAACTGATGAGGCCCGCAACCTCTTCATTTCTCTCAATCACCGGCCTAGCTTGCGTCATGTCCAAAAGCCTAAAAGGACATGAGCCATGTGACTCGCCTAGTACTGCGCCCCAGCGCCACAATCCGTGGCCCCAGCCACATAAGCTGCCCTTGGTTCTAGCCAAGGAAGAAAATATCGGTAATATCGGAAATATCGGTAGTCCGAAAACACGGAAATATCGATGGAAATATCGGGATAATATCGATATCGATAAAAATTACATGGAAACCACGGAAATTGTAAGAAAAACTTGGAAATTTTTAATGAAACTTTGTAGGATGTTTATTTAGTCAATTATCTATTAGTTTATCACAAAAAATTGGAATGAAATGCATTGCATGATGGATTTAACTGATTTAAGTTGATTATATAGCGAGCTGGCAAACATTGTGAGTGTAGAAAATATGTAGTAATTAATGAAAGAAGTTTAAACACACCATAATCATTTATATATAATTAATTAGTACAATATTTGGAGGTTTTATTTAGGATATTAAAAAAAAAAAAGGAGTGAATAAAATGATGAAGAATAATGTGCTGAATTTGACAATTTAAATTTCTTACACATAAGCATGCGTCTAGGCGTTGAAGTTCCAAATTATAGTATATCAATTAACGATTGAAAATCAATACATTGAATAAGACTAAACTTTAATTTGGATGCTGATTATGTTTTTTCAAGTTGATATAAAGTAAAAGTATTGAATTTTGGAAGCCAGGAGTGTGTCAATTGAATTTTGGCCGGCGTGGAAGGTATCAATCTCTTTGTCTCTTCGAGGGCTACAACTTTCCTTTTTGTTTCACTCAATTTCGTTGCGTATTGAAAAAGTTATACTCATTTGAATCTTACCCAGTTTCCGGCGACCTCAGTAGCTGTCGAGGCAATTTCCGGCCAAACCACAATGAGTCAGATGTCGTGTGAGGTACCATTCTCTTCGTCTCTTCGAGGTCTACAACTTTCTTTTTTGTTTCACTCAATTTCGTTGCGTATTGAAAAAGTTATACTCATTTGAATCTTACCCAGTTTCCGGCGACCTCAGTAGCTTTCGAGGCAATTTTCGGCCAAACCACGGCTAGTTGGCCGGTGTACAAGGTATCAATCTCTTCATCTCGTTGAGTAGTACAACTTTCCTTTTTGTTTCACTCAATTTCGTTGAGTATTCAAAAAGTTATACTCATTTGAATCTTACCCAGTTTCCGGCGACCTCAGTGACTTTCGAGGCATTTTCCGGCCAAACCACGATGATTCAGACGTCGTGTGAGGTACCATTCTCTTCGTCTCTTCGAGGGCTACAACTTTCGTTTTTTTCTTGCTTGATTTCGTTGAGTTTTGACAAAGTTATGACCGTTTAAAGTGGGTGTAAAATTTCGGCCGAAATTTTGATTTTTTTCTCCCATTGGGCGAGTCCCACATCGCCCATGGAAGTGAGCAAGCCATTTTTCCTATAAAATCCACACTCCCCTGCTGAGATAACCAAAGCTTGTTTGGTCTTTGGGCCATGATCAAGTGAAGTATGTGTTGAGTTTTCTCAACTTATTTAAGTATTTTTTTAATAAAATATTGCGATATTATCGATAATTTCGAAAATATCGTGATATTTTCGATATTTTAACGAAAATAGTTTGGATAGTTAAAAAAATTTCGGAACTTCAAAAAAACGATAATATTGGCGAAATATCGCCGATATTATCGATTTTTTCTTCCTTGGTTCTAGCCAAGTCGAGCAACTTAAAGCAATGGTCCCTACCACAATACCTCCTCGGCCCATGCCGAGCCGACTCCTAGCCTATGTTAGCCAACATACCGCATCACCCCGATGGCTGCCCCGCGGTAGCACCATCCAAGAAGAAAACAAGGAAAATTAATTTTTTCTTACCTCAGTGCGGCACGAAGAAGACGAAGATGACAAAAATACATGGACTTTTGGACAAAAGAGGACAAAAATACCCTTGAGGCATACCGAGATTCCTACGCGCGAGCAACGGGCAATCATCTTTCAACCAAGTCAAAAGTGCCCAAAATAGGTAACAATTTAAAGCTTATTTCATCAAATCCTTTCTATAAAGTAATTCCCAAAATCTAATTTATTCTATATGTTTTATATTTCATTATTTAGCTAATAAATTAGCTAAATAATATATTTCTTTCATATTTCCTAAAATTGACTAATTAAGGGATTAATTACCTAATCAATCCCTTAATTATCAATTAAACCACCACATTATAACCAAAAAACTTACCAAAGGCCGGTTACCCACTAGGGCCAGCCATGCCTTTTATTTCTTGCTTTTTGCTACCATTTTCTTTCCCTTTTATGACATTCAAATAGCTAGTTAATTAGGTTATTATTATTTGCCAATTAACTAGCCAATTATTTCCATAACTCCCCAAAATAACTAGCCCATCATCTCCATAACCCCCCAAAATAAATCATACTTGGCCTAAAGGCCGGCCACACCTTTCCTCTCCTATATATTGGTTCCCATTTTCACCAAACACTAAGTCCAATTCTCTTACAAAAAATCCCAAATGCTCTAAATTTCTCTCTAAAATTCTAACTTTGGCATCAGAGGTTCTTCGGCCAAAGCCCACCCCATTCATCGTGGGCGCGTGAGGCTTTTGGCCTTAACCTAAGTTGCTAGTTGTTTTGTAGGTGCAAAATCGTCCAAGATCAAGGAGGAAGAAATTTGCATCCACACTGATAAAGTCCTAATTTTTCTTGATATCATTGAATCGTTTAGTTGTAGCGTGATTAATGTCTTTAGTGAGAAGGTATAAAATTGTAGAATTTGCAAAATATTGATTGAAACACGATCCACAAACAACAAAAGCGCATTTGTTAGAATAGAATAATAACGAACCCAAAACAAAACTAATGAGAATAATATTGTCAACTCTCAGGTAATTGCTTACCAAAAGCATAGAAGATGTTGTAGATTGACATTTTGTCACAAAGAGATGCATGTTTGTGGGCTAATTATTATGCGTGAATCAAAATTAGTGTCTTAAAGATAAAAGCTAATTTTCGTAAAACTTTGATATCTCTAGTAAAGCATCTGTTAAATTTGCCTTAAACGAACAATACATACATAAAAGATGGGAATATCTAAAATAAGGTTATGTTGTTAATAACAAAAATGAAATTTAAGAAACAAACTGAGTTTAAATTGGTGAACTTGTTTGTCAACCCTGTGGCAAGCATAAAATGAAGAAGTATTTGCTTCTCATGGTGAAATCGCTATAAAACCTTGATCATATTTTCCTGCATTTAATCATGAAATTGTATGTAAAGTAGGGTAAATTACATTGCAATGTCATACCTCAACTTATGAATTCATTGCAATGTCAGATTTCCATTAAATTTTCTATCAAATTAACTATTAAATGATGATCTGCTAATAATGGGACCCACTCATAATTTAAAAATTAAATAAGTGAAGAATTTTTTATCTGAAAAAATTAAAATTATTAAAAACCCTATCTCTCCTCGTGTCTCTCTCGTCAATTCTTGATGACCGTTTGCGGCGAGTCCTCTATCATGGAAGCCATATGAACTCGAGATCGGGCTACCGTATGAGCTTTCCGCTGGCGATTTTTGGACCTAGCAATGATCGAGACTTTCTCAATCCTCGTATATCCGTCGTCAAGGTTCTAAAGATTGGTAAGGGAGCTCTCGAGTGCGTCGTGAAAATCTAAAGCGGCATAATCACCATCGCCATTGCTGATGTGGTTGCCATTGCTGGTGGCATCGAGGGCGCTAGGGATTTTGGAGTAGTGGAAGGCATCATTCTAGGGAGGGAGGAGGAACTCGATGAAGTCGGGGGATGAGATCTTTTCAGCGAGGTAGTATGCGCGTCTTCTCTATTTCCTTCTCTCCTTCATCTGCACATATTCTCCACCGATGCCCAGAAATCATTGTACCCATAACATCATAGGTTTAAATTAAAAATGAAATCTTAATTTTCTCCGGTAGAGAAATAGTCTAGTGTTTTGGTCCAGTCCAATGGCTATGAAAGTTTCATGGGATTTGAATCCCACTTCGGGAACTTGTAAATCTATTGGGATTTTAAAGGTTTGTAAATTTTGATTTGTGATATTTGGGAATCGCGGCTTGTAATTGCTGGATCCACATTTATTGCACGGTTTTGGGATAAAAAATCGGGCCTGCACTCTTTTGTGATTTTTCGACTTGGGTTTTGAATTTTTTTTTCTGAAAAAAATTATATGCTTTGGTTTGTTTGGTTGCTTGGAAAATGTGGGGGCGGGGGGGGGGGGGGGGGTGTTAACGGAGGATTGGGGATGAAGGGGGGAGAGATGGTTGCGGCTGAGAGAGTTGTTTTTTAATTGATTTTAATTGTAAATAAAAAATTAATAATTTTTTATTAATTAATTTTTGGGTTAACCTCTGTTTACTACCATGAAGGTTTCGTGGTTTTCAACATTTGGTACATGAAGTTTTTTCGTCCCAGAGTCATACTCAAGTCTTAATTTTGGATTTTGGGACTGTTTCATACATCCGTTAACTTTTCCGTTAAAACTTCTGTTAATTGATGATGTGATGCCCACGTGGACAATAACTGAGCATCACATGTCAATAATGGGCCCACTTTAATATTAAAAAATACCAAAAAAAAAAAACATTTGTACCCACCTTCTCCCCCGCACCCACTCCTCCCTTCTCTCTTCTACAAACCACACCTCTTCCCTCCCTTCTTTCGTCCGCACCTGCACCTCCACCACCCTCCCTTACCAATTTCAATTTCAATTCAATGCACCATTCAACCAATTACAACGATTGAAACCCCAAAAAAAATTAGAAATCGATGTGATTAAAAAACCCTAACCCTAAAGCCCACTTCAATTTTCCTCAATTAGATCAAACTAAAGAAAGCATTGTGTGTGTGTGATCTCGGTACCTGGAGTCCTGGAGCTTGGCGGTGGACTTCTTCTCGACGCTGAGAACAATGGTCAAAAAAAAAAAAAAAAAAAAAAACAAACCCAGAACCCCCTCCATCCCCCACCCCCTACCCGACATTTTCTGCATCTCTGTACCTCCTAGACCGCCATGGCCATGGCGTCGTGGTTCTCTCACCTCCGTTGTTCCTCACAGCATTTCTTCTTCACCTCATCCGCCCTTCAAACCTCCATGTCCACCATGCTGACAAAGCTGACCACCATATACAAAACAGAGGAGGGTGATTTCTTATAAAATCTGTGAAACGCCATGATGGCTTTCTTCCTGACAGCCTCATCAGAGAGACATCATTTAAGGGTTTCAATCTTGAAGAGGACGATGCGCTACTCCTCCACCTTGGATCGAGCTTCGTTGATGGATTTGACAAGGTTGATAAACTCCTTGGATCGGCCGAAGCCGCCCTGCGAGCCCATTGCGAGCCCCCAGCCGATGGTCTTGAGCTGCTCCATTGATGATTGAGGGTTTGAATGTTAGGGTTTTGGATGGAGAATTGGGGGTATGAATTTGGGGGAATTAATTAGTGAATTTCCATTGCATGAAGAAATAGAGGGAGAGGTTTTGGGGGAGAAGGGGGTACTCGGGTGGAAGGAGGAGAAGAAGAAGAAGAAGAAGATGAGGGAAAAAAAAATCCACGTCACCTCTGAAGAGAAGAAATAAAGAAAAAAAATTCCACGTGAACCCTTAATGACATGTGGCGCCCAGTTATTATCCACATGAGTGCCACATCATCACTTAACGGGAGACTTAACAGTTTGACTAACAGATGTATGATATTGTCCCAAAATTAAGACTTGATGTATAACTCTGGGACAAAAAAAAAACTTCATGTAACAAATGTTGAAAACCATGAAACTTCAGGGTAGTAAATAAAGATTAACCCTTAATTTTTTATTCCAATTGTCAAAGAAGTGGGCTCTGCTCCTACCACGTCATCATTTAACAATCAAAATTGAGAAAAAAAATTTAACGGAGGTCTAACATTGCAACGAATTCATAAGTTGAGGTATGACATTGCAATGTTTAAAACATGAGGTATGAGATTGTAGTTTGATCTATAGTTGATGTAATTTTGTGTAATTTATCCTAAAAAGTATTAGCATTGTTTTGTTGGTAGACATATTTTTTCAAGTCAAGTTTAAAATGTACCAAAAAAATGAAATTTAGTGACTCATCTAAAAGATTAGAATAGTATTGACCAAATGGCCAAATTAGTGAAACATGACATATTTATGAGAGTTGGTGTTGAGTAAAACTTGGAGAAATATGTAATGAGGTTCTATCTAACAGGAAATATTAAATGATTAAAGAAATGGTAACATATATATGCATGAAATCAGGAATTAACCAGCGATTTTGTGCAAAGAAGATTATGAAATATAAAAAACTTAAAGTAAGGATAACTCACAGAAAAGTAACATTATCAAGCAAAACCAAGCTCTCGTGATCGTACCATCACCCTGTAAATTATATAATAAAAAAAAGAAATACAAAATCAAGCAAAACCCAATTTGCTAATCGGATTAAAAAGCTACAAAATGCTGGGAATTTTACAAACCAGGACAAAATTGTCGCCCAGATCCTTGAAGTTCTCGAGGACTTTGGACTTTGCCGGGTTGGAAAGGGTAGTTTCTCGGACCAGAAAGTAGGTGGGTGGCCGGCTTTAGCACTGGCCTCGATGATGAACTTTCTGGTGCCGCCAATGAAGAGGATATTGGAATTGGATGCCATTGGGAATGAGATTGAGAGGAATCAAAATGGGATGAGTCGGAGAGAGAAAGCAGGTGATTCAATTCGAAGTGGTGCATGAATGAAGAGGTGGAAGGTCGGTAAGGAGGAGCTTGAGCTCCTTCTGCAGATGGAGGCTGAGAGAAATGGAAAAAGAAGAGATTCATCCCTTTCAGATATCAATCTCTTTTAGAAAGTGGCAGCACCACGCCATCTCTCTTAAAACGTGGTAGCAATTTTAGAGGAGATATATTTGAACGCACGCAGGACTGGATTAGTCACTCTATCACCTGAACCAATTCACTAATATTGATTGCTTTTAAGGCATATATCCAACAGATCCGATCATTTACTATTCATATTTTAATTCGTAGATTACCATCGCAAAAATTAATCAAAATTCAAAATCATATTACCACTTAATTAGAAGGCAATCATTTTAGTGTTTTTTTTCAAGAATTGTATTTACTTATTTTTTCATCACAATTGGATATTCTAATGATTTTGGATTTTATTTTATCTTTTGTAAGGATGATACATGAATGATGAATTAAAATATAAATTGTTTGCATCGTTGAAAGGTGTTACGAAATGTACACTACAAAGTATCCTCAAACAAGCTTATTTGAAAAATCCCTCAACATAAGGGGACTATATATACATACATAAATTGGCTTCTAGCATATAACCAACTCTCTAGGCTCTAGCACTACAAAAATTAAACCCACTAAGCATCTCCAATACATATCCTAAATAGAGTCTTACAATCATATATTCCTAAAACAAAGGGACAAAAGGCTTCTAATAATTTGGAATAGAAGTCTTTAAAGTATCTCAAGATATAGGGATTCGCCGGACACCTTAAAGAAACCCATAAATATGAGGACTACATTATAGGGACTCAAAGAATGGTCCCATGTTGATTTTGAGTGGGAAATAAACCCACTCACGCAGTGCCGGATCTAAAGAGGAACCTAGGAGGTCCCAGGATATAACCAACTCTCTAGGCTCTAGCACTACAAAAATTAAACCCACTAAGGCCCCGTTTGGGATTGATGTGATTTTAAAAAAAGCCACTGTGAAAAAAAGCTGAGGGTCATTTTTGTGTTTGGTAAACTGAAAAAAAAAAGGTTTATTTTGGAAGCTGCTGTGAGAATAAGCTGAAAATCAAAGGAAAAGCTGAAGCTGCTATTTGCTGCTTTGAAAAAAAGCCAGTTTTTTCAAAGCACACGGAGCTACAGTGCTCCTTTAATGAAAAGACACACTATCATCCTGCTTTTTTTTCCAAAAGCACTTTCACAAAAAAGTTTACCAAACACTCTACTGGCTTTATTTCACAGCCGCTTATTCTCACAGCACATCCGCTTATTCTCACAGCAGTTTTTTTTCAAAGCACAGCAATACCAAACCAGCCCTAAGCATCTCCAATACATATCCTAAATAGAGTCTTAGAATCATATTTTCCTAAAACATAGGGACAAGAGGCTTCTAATAATTTGGAATAGAAGTCTTTAAAGTATCTCAAGACATAGGGATTCGCTGGATACCTTAAAGAAACCCATAAATATGAGGACTACATTATAGGGACTCAAAGAGTGGTCCGATGTTGATTTTGAGTGGGAAATAAACCCACTCACGCAGTGCCGGATCTAAAGAGGAACCTAGGACGTCCCAGGATCCCTTAGAGACCCCAAATTGTGCTTTGAAGTTTTCTAGGGACCCCTTGTACTTGAATACGATGGCCAGTGCAGGCTGCAGCGGCGACATTTTCTTGAAAAATACGACTGCGAGAAGAAAGGATTTTTTTTTTTTTTTTTGCTGTTTTAAGACTCGGCCTATAACGCTCGTTTAGGACAATTGTTTGGTTTTGTTCGATTTTTTCTGTTTGTTTGTGGACCTAGTATTTTGCTTAGGCTTTTGGTAATATGGTTGGCGTGTTGCTTGTTTTCTTGTTTTCAAGGCCCACTTTTTCTTTGTGTTACTTTTTTGGGTCTTTATTTTGCAACGTTTGTTGGTAACTAATGAATTTTACCTTTGTATCATAAAAAAAATGAAAAAAAAAACCAAACCCCCCAACACATACCCCCTAATTCTGTGGAGAAGACATTTTTTATTATAATTTTTTTTTATCTTTATTATTGGGATCCCCAAGTTTAAAATCTTGGATCCGCCATTGCACTCACATGAGAATACTGCATACCTTTTATTTTTTAGGAAAACTAACGAAAAGTTCAAAAAAACTTTAGTTTTAATGAAAAATGACAAATAAAGCTGTAGTGAATAGTATAAAAAAAATATAAAAATATAATTTTTCGTTAAAAGTGAATTGTACCGGGATATTTTGTTAAAACTCCCTTGTTTTTTTCTTGCTTTTTGAACCCACCCATGTCGTGTGGGCATGTTGTTTCTCTTTCTATTTTGTTTTTTTTGCAACTTCTCCTTTTCTTTTTCATATGTTTTTTTATCAGCGGCTACAATACTTCAAAGAAATGAACATAACATTTTAGTCATTGTATTTAGGGATTATACTATAAGGACTCTACTATTGAAGACAATATTCCTTTAGGGACACATAAATTTCTTTTTAGGGCAAAAGACTGTTTACTACCCTCAAGTTTCATGGTTTTCAACATTTAGTACCCTAAATTGACTGATGGGGGAATGATGGATGTGCAGATGGAGAAGGGAGGGGGGTCGGGGTGGGGAAGACAAAGGGATCTAGGGATTTTTTTTTAGGATACTAAATGTTGAAAACCATGAAACTTGAGGGTAGTAAACAGTCTTTTGCCCTTCCTTTTAAGTTCCTAAATGAGTCCTTAAAAGTGGTGGGAGTCTCCCATTGGAGATGCTCTTATTTCATAACATGTTTATGTACTTTAAAACTTTTTTTTGTTTTTTTTTTGTTTTGCTTATAAACTACAGGTGTCATGATGAGTTACAATCTAAGGAAGCAACTAATATTGCACATATGTTGGATAGTGATTAACGTGAGATTGGGATGGAGCTACTCGTTGGTACCGTGCATTGGCTTGAAGCTACCCACTGGGGCGCTTATTTTGATTATGTTTCAAACATGATCGACATGGAACAAGACATACTCATTATGTTTTCATTAAACACATTTTGAATAAGCAACTAAGTTACTTTTAATCAGCGTATGAGTACTCAAATTATGATACGTTGCGTTATTCTTATCCTACATGAAAAACAGTTTAATTGGAGAATGTGGCAGTCTTTCAAAACAATTGATCAAAATGGCAAATGAAGGAACCACAAAGTCGAACAATTGTTCTTGTTTTTGGTCCAGATCCCAGAACAAAACCAAAAACAAAACTATGACGGTGTCCGTACTCCACGGTCCATTGACTAGAGGGGCGAATGTGAAAATATAAAGTACGAGCATAATGAAAATCACAGAAGTCTATGGGGTGTAAGTATAAATAATATAGAGTAAAGGGGAGGAAACAAGAAGACAAAAAAACCATTCCTGACTTTCCTCTCCTCTCCTCTCCTCTCGTGCTTAGCCTCATTTTTCGTTTATTTTCTCTCTCTACTCTCTCTACTCTCTCTCTCTCTCACTCTCTCTCTCTTCCCTCTCCTTGTTTCTCTCTTTCCGGTGACAGTAGGGCTTCTTCTATCTTACGCTTTCGCACTCGTGTTTTCTCCGCGGCGCACGTTAACCACGCCGTTCTCTATCTTGCGCTCCCAGAGGTAAGCTCCTTATCCTACTCCCCCTTTGTCTTTCCATTTGATCTCCTTAAATTCCGTCACTGAGAAAAACCTAATCGGACAATAATTGCCCTTTAATTGGGGTTGTTTACATGCATTACGAGTTAATTAGTTTAATTAATCGAGCAATTATGTGATGATTAATGTTTTGATCGATCAGGGTTAGGGAGAGACGCTCTAGGGTTTGGGTTCCGATTAAAATAAATCATTTTTCTGTGAGATCCGTCGAAGGGGAACAGAATTTGATTCGATATTTTGGGCGGGCGGGAGCAGAAAGCTAGGGTTAGGGTTTTTGATGCGTTGGCAGATATCAGAGCCGGCTAATTTGATCGTAGTGTGGGTCGGACGCGTGAGATGGCTAATCCCGGAGTCGGGGCCAAGTTTGTATCTGTGAATCTGAACAAATCATATGGGCAGCCTTCTCACCATCATCGCCATCCACCGCACCATAGCCCTTACGGGTCGAACAGGGGGAGGCCAGCTAGTCATGGCAGCGGAGGAATGGTGGTCCTTTCGAGGCCTCGCAGTGCGAACAAAGCTGTTGGGTCGAAGCTTTCTGTTCCACCCCCCTTGAATCTGCCTTCATTGCGCAAAGAGCATGAGAGATTTGATTCGTTGGGCTCAGGTGGTGGTCCCGCTGGTGGAGGGGCTGCAGGTACTGGGGCGAGGCCTACTTCGTCTGGTGTGGGGTGGACAAAGCCTACTGCTGTTGCTTTGCAAGAGAAAGAAGTGGATGGTGATCATGGAGGAGCTGAGGCAAATGACCAGACTTTGCATGGTGTTGATGGGGTGAGTAGAGGGAACAGTGTGGGGAGCAGTGTTTATATGCCACCTTCAGCTCGGCCTGGCTCGGTGGGACCTCTCCCTATTCCTGCTCCAACATTTCAACCGGCAGAGAAAGCACTGCTGTTGAGGGGTGAAGATTTCCCTTCTTTGCAGGCTGCTTTGCCTTCTTTGTCAAGGCCTTCACAAAAGCAAAAGGAGGGTTTGAATCAGAAACAGATGCAAGCTGTCCGTGATGAATTGTTGAATGAGCAGAGGGATAGTACTCATTCTAGTTTGCTTGTTGACATGCGGCCTCAATTGCAGACTTCTCGTCGTAGTGTACAGAATGAGAATGGCAGTGAATGTAAGGGTTTGGGTGGTGATCGAGCATCAGAGCAAGTAAGGAAGCAGGATGAGTATTTTCCAGGTCCACTACCACTAGTTCGGTTGAACCCAAGATCAGATTGGGCGGATGATGAGCGTGATACAAGTCATGGTTTCGCAGATCGGGGCAGAGATCATGGGTTCTCAAAAACTGAAGCTTGTTGGGATAGAGATTTTGATATGCCCAGAATAAGTGTTCTACCACTCAAGCCAGTTCACAACCCTTTGGAGAGATGGGGTCTGCATGACAATGAAGCTGGAAAGGTTTCTACCAGTGAAGTCCCAAAGGTGGACTCATACAGCAGAGATGCAGGAACACCTAGTAGAGAAGGAAGGGAAGGGAACTCATGGAGAAATACCACATTTCCAAAAGATGGAAATAGTGGTCAAGTTGGAAATGACCGAAATGTTTTTGATGCAAGGGCTTCGAGTTTATACAGAGAAACAAGCAAGGATAGTAAGTATAGTCTGACATCTGTTCAAGAAAATGCTCAAGATAATTTTGTAAGGAGGGATGGGTATAGACAAGGAGGTAGACAGCCTTGGAACAATTCTACAGACTCATATACAAGCAGAGGGCCTGAATGGAATAAACGTGACCGGTATGGCAGTGAACAACAAAATAGATACAGAGGTGATGCTTTACAGAATAGCTCAGTGTCCAAACCCTACACTGCAGGTGGTAAAGGGCTTCCCATCAATGATCCACTGCTTAATTTTGGAAGGGAGAAGCACCCATTTTCAAAGAGTGAAAAACCTTACGTAGAGGATCCTTACATGAAAGACTTTGGAGGTACTGGTTTTGACAGCCGGGATCCCTTCTCTGCCGGTCTTTTTGGAGTGGTTAAGAAGAAGAAAGATGTGGTTAAACAAACTGATTTCCATGACCCTGTTAGGGAATCTTTTGAGGCTGAACTTGAGAGAGTTCAGAAAATGCAAGAACAGGAGCGACAGAGGATCATTGAGGAACAAGAAAGAGCTTTGGAGCTAGCTCGAAGAGAAGAAGAGGAGAGAATGCGGATGGCTAGGGAACAAGAAGAAAGGCAGAGAAAGATGGAAGAAGAAGCTAGGGAAGCAGCGTGGAGAGCAGAACAAGAACAACTTGATGCCATGCGAAGAGCTGAAGAGCAGAGATTAGCTAGGGAAGAGGAGAAACAGAGGTTGTTTTTGGAGGAAGAAAGGAGGAAGCATGCTGCTAAGCAGAAGCTTTTAGAATTGGAGGAAAGGATTGCGAAGAGGAGGGCTGAAACAGGAAAGACTGGTGGTAATTCTGTGGCTGATGCAGATGAGAAAATGTCTAGGATGGAGAAAGAAAAAGATGTCTCCAGGGCAGCAGACATGGGTGACTGGGAGGATGGTGAAAGAATGGTGGAGAGGATCACAGCCTCGGCATCTTCTGATTCAAGTTTGAACAGGTCCTTTGAGATGGGTTCTAGGTCTCATTATTCTAGAGATAGTTCTCCTTTTGTGGACAGGGGAAAATCCGTTAATTCCTGGAGAAGAGATGTATATGAGAATGGGAACAGCTCAAGCTTACTTCTGCAAGACCAGGATTTTGGCCATCATAGTCCCAGACGAGATTCATCTGTTGGTGGGAGAGCTCCTTTAAGGAAAGAGTTCTATGGAGGCAGTGGATTCATGTCTTCTAGGACTTACCACAAAGGGGGGATTGCTGAACCTCACATGGATGATATCACTCATTTAGGGGGGCAGAGGTGGCACCTTTCTGGCAATGGGGATCATTATAGCAGAAACATGGAGATTGAGTCTGAATTCCATGATAACCTTGTTGAAAAGTTTAGTGATGTTGGATGGGGGCAGGGGCGTGTCCATGGCAATCCTTATTCTCCTTACCCTGAACAGTTGTATCCAAATTCTGATGCAGATGGGCCTTATTCCTTTGGTAGGTCACGGTATTCCATGAGGCAGCCTCGTGTTCTTCCACCGCCATCACTAGCTTCCATGCACAAATCCTCCTACAGGGATGAAGTTGAGCGTCCTGGCCCCTCAGCTTTTCTAGACAATGAGATACAGTACAATCAAGCAGGTAGAGGTGAACCTACCATGCAGACAAGGCATGATACTAATCGTCCTGAGAATATTGGACAACCTGAAATAATTAATGTCAAACAAGAAAACACGGGGAGTGAGAATCGTAAATTGGACAGTATCACCAGCCCAAGGTGTGACTCACAATCATCTCTTTCTGTGTCTAGCCCCCCTAGTTCTCCAACTCATCTTTCTCATGATGACTTGGATGAGTCTCGAGATTCTTCAGTGTTATCTGCCCCAGGAGACAGCAAAGAGGTCCCCTTATCTGGGCCGGAGAGTGAACCTCTCGTATTACCTACCAATCCTGGACAAGAGAATGTGATGAATGCTTCTAGTTCTATCTCAACTGGTGATGATGAAGAATGGGCTGTTGAGAACAATGAGCATCTTCAGGAGCAAGAAGAATATGATGAAGATGAAGATGGATACGAGGAGGAAGATGAAGTGCATGAAGTAGATGATGAGAATATTGATCTAACCCAGGAGTTCGACGACATGCATTTAGAGGAGAAAGGATCCCCTGACATGGACAATTTGGTCCTAGGCTTCAATGAAGGTGTTGAAGTTGGAATGCCAAATGATGAGTTTGAGAGAAGTTCCAGGAATGATGAAGGTACATTTGTGGTACCTAAGGTTTCATCTGGAACTGTTGAAGAACAGGGGTCATTTGATGGAATTCGTGCTGATGAACTGACTCTTCAACCTATGGATGGGTCCAACCAAGTGAATGTAGGTAGTTCTTCCAGATTGGTCCAAGAAACTGAGAAGGCAATGCAGAATTTAGTTATCCAGCCTAGTAATGTCTCTCATATGTCAGCTGAAACTGAACGTGAACATGTGGATGCTTCTAGTACTTCTGGGCTATCTTCTCAGCATCCAGTTACATCTTCGGTTAGCTTTACCTCCCATTTGTTGTCCAGTCAAGCTGCCAAGCCTACAGTATCTTCTGTTCCGAATCAGACAGAGGGACCTGTTAAGCTTCAGTTTGGGCTGTTTTCCGGTCCATCTCTGATACCATCTCCGGTCCCAGCTATACAAATTGGTTCTATACAGATGCCTCTTCCTCTGCATCCTCAGGTTGGTCCGTCTCTCGCCCACATGCACCCGTCACAGCCACTCTTCCAGTTTGGTCAGCTAAGGTATACATCTCCTATCTCCCAGGGAGTACTGCCAATGGGTCCTCAATCAGTGTCTTTTGTTCAGCCCAATCTCCCATCCGGTTTTTCATTGAATCAGAGCCCAGGAGGCCCTCTGCCTATTCAAACTGGCCCAGGAACTTATCAAATTACTAAAAATGATGCTACGTTGAGTTCAGTGAATAATAATCAACCTGGAGTTACTTCGAGGCTTTTGGGTTCATCTCAAGAGAATGTATCAGAAAAGATAAATTCAATGCCCACTGGAGGAACTGCTGAAACCTCTGTCATGGTGCAACGGGGACCAGCAGTATCCCGTATTAGTGATAGCAGTTCAAGATCTGAGTCTTTTGAGGGGGAAGACCAGAGAAACAATAACTCGGTTGGGAAAAACTTCAGTGGTTTTCTTGGTACTCGGGAATCTCAAGGTCAGGCTCAAACTGGAGCAGCGCCATCTCAGTTAATTATCAAAGACAAAGATTTTAGTGGGCCAAGGGCCCATGGCCCAACATCTGGTGGCAGAGGAAGAAAATATGTGGTTACAGTTAAGAATTCTGGCTCTAGATCATTTCCAGTTGCTGAGCCTACCCATTTAGAATCTAGTGGGTTTCAGAGGAGACATCGACGCAATATGCAGCGAACTGAGTTTCGAGTTAGAGGAAGTGCTGATAAGAGGCAATATACAGGGTCTGTATCTTCCAACCACGTTGGACTGGACGAGAAATATGTCTCTGGAAGGGGTTTTGGGCCTTCTGTAAGAAGTGGGCCTAGGAGGGTTGTTATGTCAAATAAACCATCAAAACAGATGTTAGATTCAGAGGGCTTGAGCCCAGGTCCACTTGATTCACTAGAAATAGATTCTGGGAGCAAGGCTGAAAAGGGAGCTGGAAAAGTTTCTTTGACAAGGAGTCAGAATGTCCTGCAATCTGGAGAGGGAAATCTTAAAAGAAATATTCATTCTGAAGAAGATGTGTATGCTCATTTGCAAAGTGGCTTTGTGCGTGTCTTTGAGCAACCTGGCATAGAGGCTCCTAGTGATGAAGATGATTTCATTGAAGTGAGATCAAAGAGGCAAATGCTGAATGATCGGCGTGAACAGAGAGAAAAAGAAATCAAGGCAAAGTCTCGGGCCTCAAAGGTTGGAATGCATGTAATTTCATTTTGTATTTTGCCTTTCGTTGATTTAAATAGTGTTGCTTAATTTCTTTTATGTGCTCATTTTATCAGGTTCCACGAAAACCTCGTTCTACTTCAAAAAGTAGTACTGCCTCTGCCAACTCAGGTAAAAATTATGCAGTGGCAAATGGAGAAGCAGGAAACAGCAGTCACTCTGATTTCGTTGCCTCTGAGGGACGTGGATTGGTTAATATGGAAGTATCAGCTGGTCTTAACACTAATGTAGTGTCTCAACCGTTGGCTCCAATTGGCACTCCTGCTGTAAAAAGTGATGCCCAGGCTGATATTAGATCCCACACAATCAGGTATTTGCTCGCTTTGAAGAAACATTTAAACCCAATAACTTAATACATAGATTTCTAATCATTCTTTTTATCAACAGGTCACTGAACACAAGCTCCCTTCCTGTAGTATCAGGTAGTGAGAAAAATCTTGGGCGCAGCTCAATTGTTGACAACAAGAGTAAGGTTCTGGACAATGTTCAAGCATCTTTGGATGCATGGGGTAATTCACGGATCAATCAACAGGTGCGCAAAACAATTATGTTGTAAACCTTGGCCTTTTGTTTTACCATAGGTTTTTCATTTTTGTTCTGAATAGATTCTGTAAGGTTACTGTGTTCTTTTTTGTTGGTTTCTTCACTGTGTTGCTTCAGTGACATGCATTGGGTGCTTTTATTTGCACCCCAGCATATTTTTTTGTGTTATACAAATGAGTTGTTCACTGTTCTCGTTCTTCTTATGGTTTAATTTTCCTCATTTGTGTTCCATTATTGCTCCTTTTTTGGCACGCACACACACATCTCTTGGTTGTACCGATGAAGCAACATATTACTGCAGCGTGTTTCCCTTTTTTTCTTTTTCCCCTTCTGTATACTGCCCAGAGTGCAATTGATTGACTTCATCCAGCAGGTTATATCCTTGACACAGACCCAACTTGATGAGGCTATGAAGCCTGGGCAATTTGGCTCTCATGGTTCTGTTGGAGAAATTACTAGCTCAGTTTGTGAATCCAGCATGCCATCTTCATCAATCTTGACAAAGGAGAAGCCATTTTCTTCTGCTGCAAATCCAATCAATTCCCTGCTTGCTGGCGAGAAAATCCAATTTGGTGAGCATGCTAAAAATCTCGAGAGTTTGCTAAAAGTTGCAGTCATCATTTTTCTGATCATTTATCCTTCTATATTCAGGTGCTGTCACATCTCCAACAATACTTCCTCCTAGTAGCCGCTCTATTTCACATGGAATTGGTCCACCAGGACCATCTCGGTCTGACATGCAACTATCCCACAATCTTTCTGCAGATGAAAATGATTGTGGTCTTCTCTTTGAGAAAGAGAAACACACGGCTGAGTCTTGTGTTCATTTGGAAGATTGTGAATCAGAAGCTGAAGCAGCTGCTTCAGCTGTTGCTGTTGCAGCCATCAGCAGTGATGAAATTGGTGGGAATAGTTTGGGTGCTTGCTCTGGTTCGGTTGCAGATATTGATGGGATAACAGCAGGTGAATACTTATTTTTCTGGTATAGTGACACATTCCTTTTCTCCTTATAATGTTTATTATCTTATTAGAATTATTTTTAATCTCTGGTAGCTGGAGCCGGTGATCAGAAATTTGCCAGTCAATCAAGGGCCAAACAGTCTCTAAGTGTGTCCCTTCCAGCGGATTTATCTTTGGAGACCCCACCAATCTCATTAAGGCCACCTTTACCAGGTCAGAATAATTTCATTATAACCAATTTTGTTTTGACTGCCCTTCCTAAGAATGTTCAAGGTGCTGATATAGATGGGATTACAGCAGGTGTGAATGGATTTTTTGTTTTAGTATTGAGTGTTGCCTTATATTTAATGATTCTTCTCATACTAGGGTTTTTAATCTTTAGTAGGTGGAGCTGGTGATCAACAATTAGCCAGTCAATCAAGGGCTGAAGAGTCCCTCAGTGTATCCCTTCCAGCAGATCTATCTGTTGAGACCCCACCAATTTCGTTATGGCCACCCTTACCGAGTCCTCAGAATTCTTCAGGCCAAATGCTTCCACATTTTCCTGGTGGCCCACCTTCCCATTTTCCCTTTTATGAGATGAATCCCATGATGGGGGGTCCTGTTTTTGCTTTTGGACCACATGAGGAGTCTGCATCTACCACCCAAGCACAATCGCAAAAGACTAGTGCACCAGTTTCAGCGCCACTTGGAACTTGGCAGCAATGCCATTCCGGGGTAGATTCATTCTATGGTCCTCCTGCGGGTTTTACTGGTCCTTTTATCAGTCCAGCTGGAGGCATACCAGGTGTTCAAGGCCCTCCACACATGGTTGTCTATAACCATTTTGCGCCTGTAGGACAATTTGGACAAGTTGGCTTGAGTTTCATGGGTACTGCTTATATTCCATCAGGAAAGCAGCCTGATTGGAAGCACAACCCTGCATCTTCCTCCATGGGTGTTGGCGAGGGGGATATGAACAGTATAAATATGGTTTCTGCACAGCGCAACCCTACCAACATGCCTGCTCCGATCCAGCATTTGGCCCCTGGGTCACCACTACTTCCCATGGCTTCACCATTGGCCATGTTTGATGTTTCTCCTTTCCAGGTAAAATTTCAATATGTTGACCTAATATATACCCCCTCCTGCTTAGTGGTTTTTAGGTTTTGCAACATAGTTGGCTTTGGGGAGAGTTCTCTCTAAAGAGAGTGGGAAGGGGAATGCTTTGAGTGGTAGATTTTATTCCTTTTAGAATATGTTAAATTTTCAATGTATTTCTATTTGGTTGCGAGCAGTTACCATACTCTTCTTTCTGGAATAACCCAACTAACAATTTTGTAAAAATTGTTGTCCCCAGCCTTCTGATATGTCAGTTCAAGCACGGTGGCCCCATGTTCCTGCATCATCTCTTCAGTCTGTTCCTCTATCAATGCCAATGCAGCAACAGGCAGATGGTATGCTTCCTTCTAAATTTAGCCATGGTCCTACTGACCAATCATTGCCAGCCAACAGGTTCCCCGAGTCCCGGACTTCTACATCCTTTGACAGCAGTCGTAGTTTTCCTGTAGCGACTGAAGCCACTTCCACCCGATTTCCAGATGAACTGGGTTTAGTAGACCCTACAAGCTCCGGCAGCACTGGGGCTTCAACACAGAATGTTGTCACTAAGAGCTCATCTGTGAGTAGCACCATAGATAATGCCAAGACTGATGTTGATCAGAATCTCAGTACCAGTTCTAGTGGACATAACGCAAGTTCTAACGCCAAGTCACAGTCTTCTATGAACAAGAGTAATATACCTAACCAGCACTATGGCCATTCATCATATTATCAGAGAGGTGGTGCATCGCAGAAAAATAGTTCAGGCGGTGACTGGTCCCACCGAAGAATGGGGTACCAAGGAAGGAATCAGTCTCTGGGTGCTGAAAAGAGCTTCCCAGCTACTACTAAGATGAAGCAAATATACGTGGCTAAACAGACCTCAAGTGGGAGTTCAACAGCCTCGTGAGGAGCCACATAAAATTAGTTGCCGCTTGCTGGGTTCAAGAAAATGACTGCAGGTTGAAACAGTGGTTCAGGAATAAAAGATTTTTGGTTTCTTTTTTTCGCAGCATCTGTTGCACCGGTAGGTGCGGTGTCTAGTATTTAGATTGAGATTTTGTTGAGAGAGATGTAGGTGCTAGGGTATGCTGGTTTTCCCAACGAAGGTTTGCAAAAACTGGCAGCACGCAGGTGATATGATGGGAAATTTTGGGCCTGCCTGGTGCTGCTTTAGAGGCAAAAGGGGACGATTTTGAAGTACTAGTTCTTGTTGACAAGGCAACTTTGTGATATTATTTTCAGTTGTGGTCCGTCGATCGGGTTTCGTTGTTTGAAATCTTTGTTGGCTGCAAACCGAAGTGTCAATTTATTGGAGAATTTGATGTACTAAAAAACAAACACTGTTATAAACCAGGTAAAATTCTTTTTGCAATTCTGGTAAATGATAGATGTGGCCTCCTAGGGATGTGTTTTCCCTCCTCATCGAATTCACTTTATGTATATATGTAATTTAGATTGTGATCAACGATTCTTGCTTCTGCGGTTGGATTTGGAGTAGGCATTCGCTAAATTTCGCACTTCGTGACGAGTTTAGTCATTAAAAACAAATGACGGAGAGCTGTCGTTCAAACGACTCTGTCCATCATTAGTCGCACATGCGCATATAATAATAAAGGCATGTAGAAGTGGAGCTTGTATTTTAATTACGTGGTGAATGTTGTGTAGAAGTGGAGCTTGTATTTTAATTACGTGGTGAATGTTGTAGACGTGATGTCTCACGAGTAGCCTCATCCCTAGTGTCGTAGGCTCTCTTTTTGGTCACAATCAAGTTGTTGTCATTGTTCAAACTCGTCACCGCATCGTTAGTAGTTCAAACCCACCTCGAACACCTCCGATTCCGCAGCATTTGCAGCTCCTGGCGCTCCTCCATTCTCAGCTTCCAAAGTTCCAATCCCCCCAGATTCCCTATTCCGCTCTCCCAAGGGCCCACTGCCTTCCTCTCCCAAACCACCGTCTACCTCGTCCGCCCCGGCCCGGGTCCAAATTCAAGTCCAAAACCTTCCACGTCATTATCTTCAACCTCTTCATCCAAGGGTTGGCTGCTGAAGCTGGAAGAGTCTTCTGGTTGGCTTCTGAAGCTGGAAGACTCACTGCAGTCGGATTTCGGCTGAGGGTTTTCTATTAGGACTATTGAAATTATACAAAACTCCTCAATCACGGGTTTCGTGAGTTCACCCAAAATGATCCGTTATTTAACGGGTTGACCCGTTAATTACCCGATCTGTTTATCACTAATCCGAATACTAATTTTTCTGTACCATTTCGGACTGAAAATGTCAAGTCTACCGTACAGTAACATAATATTCCCATGCCATTTCGGACTTTGACCATTAATTTGACTCTCAATTTATTTATTTTTATTTATAAAAATTAAAATTTCAAGGGGTTTTTTTTTTTTTCTTGGAAATTCGGGCAGGGTTGCCCATAGTATTAACCACAACCAGCATTACAACACAAGGGCCCAAAATGTACAACACAGAGGCCCAAAAACAAAAAACACAAACAAAGAACAGAAGCCCAACCAAAAGGTGAGACTAAAGCAAAGAAACATAGAAACAACCAGAGCTGACGCGTTTTCCGCCATAGCCGCCGCGGCAACCACCAAAACCGCAGCCGTGCATGTCGATCCAGCCAAAATCGCACCCCAAACAACGCCGTGTCGCACCGAAATTAGCAACCAACACCAAGCTTCACTCCAAGGCCAACTACAGACACCAGAGAATCTACAGCCAAGTGAAAGAAGCTCATGGCAGACCATGAGCAACACTGCCAACAAGGGCAGACAACAAAGAAAAGGTGGGGGTGCAAGGAACACCCGACCCAGTGCAAGTACCAGATCAAAGCACACCAACTCAAAACATCACAACAAAGTGCTACAAAGGGAGACTGAAGCGTGGAAGTTGGAGGAAGTCAGAGGAGAGACAACAAAGGGGAGAGAAGAAGGCAAATCGGCCAATAAACCCAGGGAAGAAAACGGCGAAAGGAAGAGGAGAAAGAGAAGGGGAAAGAAACAAAAGAAAACCCACCAATCCCAGCTGTAGCTAGGACCGGCGGCGCCGGAATTGAACGCGATGGAGAAACACTCACACAGATCGGTGAGAATAGCCCTCACACATAGGGAAGGTCTCTCACGGAGAGAGAAAGGGAAAGTTTTTTTTTAATTTCAAGTGTTTAACCAAAAGAAAATTTTCAAATTTTCAAGTGGCTCGACACCGAACTGTCACGCCAAGCTAAAAAAGGCACAAACACTAGTTCATGGACAACCATGCCATTAAGTCATCATCTTCACCATCTCGGAGCAAGCCATTGTCCCACAACAAGAACTGGTCATCCTCCTCATGACCAACGCTGCTCTTCGCCGTCGCCACCGCCCCCAGTTCCATATTCTCCGGCTGATTCGCCTGGTTGAGTTTGACCTGATCAACCTTCTCCTCCTCATTCTCCATGACCTCAATTTCGCTAATATTCTTTTGCTTTTGCTTATTAATTAATCCTGGATTAATACTGGCATTAGCACTAGTTCCACTACTAGAACTGTCGTTAGTCGTGACAATGTGACCTCCCGGGTCCGATGGGAAATTGAGCTTTGCCTTATTTCCGCGGAACTCGACGGCGGCCTTGTCATAAGCCCTGGCCGCGTCCTCCCCCGTCTCGAACGTCCCTAGCCACATCCTCTTCGCCCGTCGTGGGTCTCGAATCTCCGCCGCCCATTTCCCCCACGGCCTCTGCCTGACGCCCCTGTACTTGTTCTTGCTCTTCCTCGTAGTTGGCGCATTCATCCCGACAAACCCAGTTCCCAAGCTCAGTTGCTGGTTCCTGTTTTGATTCGGCAACGATGGCGGGAAGTAGTTGCACCCCAGACACCCTGGTATCCCGCACACCCGACACGTGTCCCCGTCTAGTAAGAAGGCCAGTCTGCCCTGGTCCTGTTGTGCTGGTTGGCCCGCCGCCGACTGGGTGCCGCTCGTCGAGACGGATGACATGGCATTGTAGACGGCAGGCATTGGCTGCCGGTGCTGAGGGGTGGGCCCGCTGATGCTTCCACCGGAGATTACGTGCTTGAGGGCGGAGACCATGATGCAGTGCTCCTGCTCCTTCTGTATCCTGTTCGCATCGAAGGGCATTTTGGTCCGATAACTCTTCGCTCCACGGACATTAAAAAAGAAAACATGAAAAATCGAGAGAAAAATCTTTCAATTTCTTCGGAAGAACACCGAGGAAAGCGGGGGTAGAGAAAGAGACTCGGTTTTATAGGCGGATCGAAGAGAGAGAGAGGAGTGTCGGGACCCACGCCTCAGCGGTCGGTTCACACCGTTTCAACACGCTGTGGGGGTTTCCGGGAGGGGTTTGCCCATTCAGATGGGTAGGCGGGGCCCACTGGTTGTCCAGATCGAGTTTACACCGCCAAGTAGATATGCTGAGTTTATGGCTGGCGTCACTAAAATGGTGTTGGCGTGGCACAACAAATGTTTGACAGCGCAGCCTTTCTCATGCGAGTTTCCGCTTTCGCTTCAGTGAGAGCTTGTCACGTGCACTCAACGGAGATATTTTTTTTTGTCAAAGGATAGAATTGTATTAAAATTCAAATACGAATGGAAACATTTCATCTTCAGCTAGAATATTAAACAAAAATTGAGGTCCTAATTCAAATACGAGATAAAAAGCCTTTTTTGGAGTTTTCCTCTGTCCTTAAGAATTTTATTTGCAGTTTTCCATTTTATCTATAAAAAAATAGATAACATAAAGTAGTTAGATGCGGCAGTGCACTGTTGGCCTTCAACTGTTTTTTATTCAGGGTGATTTTGCTTTTAAAATATAAAAAAAAAATATTATAAAATTTGCCACTACAACTGGCACCTACTTCAATTGACACCTCATTTATCATACTTTTTATATTTCGTAATAGGTCAACATGTGCAGTATCTATTTTCTTATTTTGTTTTTTACACTTAGATTTAGACACTGCATTACAATGTCCATTTCCTGATTTTTTTTTTTCATCATTCACACGTCTACTACATGCTTGTTTTAAATTTGGATTTAGACACCTCAACACAGTGTCCGCTTCCTGATCTATTTTTTATTTTTGGATTCAGACATTGCGTTACAATGTCCATTTTTTGTTTTCATTTTTTCATCACTTACACGCCTCCTACAAGAGGAAAACTAATGAAAATGGCTTCAAAATTTTGAATCTTAAACAAAAATCAGGTAATAAATTTATCTAATGGTTAGAACAAAGCCTAACATCAAAGACTAGCCTAAGGAATGAGTTTCCAATTTTACCCCTAATGGCAAGCCCTTTCACGTCAGATCCTCTCTAGTCTCTCCATTTCTCAATCATTCTACCTAATCCCTATTTCTCAATCTTCATTCTCTATCTCTATGCCTAATCTCGATCTCTCCTTTGCACAAAAACATTTCCTCCACTTTAGTAATCAGATCTCTCTCTCTCTCTCTCTCTCTCTCTCTCTCTCTCTCTCTCTCTCTCCACATCTTTGTTTTCATTTTCAATTCCATTCGAATTCCACCATTTGTTCGAATCACCAAATTAGGAGCCTTTGAGGATGAAGGAATTGTAGTAAAGATGAGCCACTCAGACACCATTGCAGCTGATGGGCTCGCCTCTAGTGATCTAGGTTATTCGAAGAGATAGGTTGATGATGGCGCCATGAATTCGTGAATGACTGTCGCCAAATTGGTGAATGACTGTAGCCAAATCGGAATTACTCATCCCATTGTTCCTGGAATTATGCCCATTAATAAGTACGAGGGTTCCATACACATGATTGGATTCTGCAAAACCAAGGTATTATTAATTGCCTTTTCACTCTTTTGTTTTCTTCCTCATCACCCCACTTTACAAACAATAAAATGGCACACTGTAGATACCAACTAGGGTTACTGCTGCCTTGGAGCCTATCAAGGACAATGAAGAAGCTGTGAGATTATACGGAATTCACCTTGGAACCGAGATGTGCAAGAAGATTTTGGCTCATGGTATTAGGACATTGCATCTTTATACTCTCAACATGGAGAAATTTGCATTGGCTATATTAACGGTTTTCTTTTCATATCTTTCTTCTTCTGTTTGACTTGACTTCAGATGCTCATCAAAATAATGAGTCGTATGATTAAAACTTTCCACTCGACCTTTTGATGGAAATTAAGTTAGTAATATTGACACGATCTTGTTCTCAACTTTTGCAGGTGCAAAGCAGCTACTTTTTGGTCAGTTTGGTAGATAATGACTACATCCGTGGTGATGTTTTTGTTGATTTCTGAATGAGTTTTTTTGTCAACTCTTCCATTTCTTAAATCCCTTAAAAGTGGTGCCTTCGTTGCAAGTTGGATTATAAATGTAATGTCATTAACTTGTGTAATAATACCTCATTGGGATTTTTGATATCCACCCTGTTTCATGCTACAAATTGCATCTGCATTCGTGATTGATCACTGCACCGGCGTATATCATACCTCCACGGTGGGTGGCTTAATGGATACGATCTAGTTTTTTGTTGTTTCGCTTTTCGTATGTAGTTGTGGCAATGTAATCTCTTTATTAATATATTTTGTCTCCGCTCCTACATTGTTCTACTCGAAAGCCTCATCCAATCCTTCATTATTAAAGAAGAAAAATTGTTGTGAACTCTGTGGTAGGAGGAAGAAATGCACATGGAATGACATAAAATGTTAACCAAGACAGGAAAAAGACAACCTGCTCAAAATTGTTTAGTTTTGTTTTCATGTTGTGTACGATTCCATCTGCATTTGTTCCGTATCCTACCCATCACCTTTCCTATGCCCTTATTCATCCCTCCTGTTTCATGTAAGCCTCTATTTCTAGCAAGAAAATAAAAACAAAAAACAAAAATTCTATGTTAGTTTTTAGCTTCATTTTCTTTATAGCTTAATTGACTTTACCCATCACCTTTCCTATATTACTGAGATGGTCCTTACTATTTCTGGAACTATAACAAAATAACTCACACTGTTTATGAAACTTAATCAAAATAACTCATATTATTTCTGGAACTATCGCAAACCAACCCACACTATTTCTGGAATTATAACAAAATAACCCGCATTATTTATGAAACTGAATAAAAATAACCCACACTATTTTATAACTATAACAAAATAAATCACACTATTTATGAAATTGAATCAAAATAACGCACACTATTTTTGAAACTATAACAAAATAACGCACATTGTTTCTGAAACTATAACAAAATAACTCACACTATTTATGGAACTATCGCAAACTAACCCACACTATTTCTGGAATTATAACATAATAACACACACTATTTATGAAACTAAATCAAAATAACCCACTATTTATGAAGCTAAATCAAAATAACCCACACTATTTCTGGAACTATCTCAAACTAAACCACACTATTTATGGAACTATAACAAAATAATTCACACTATTTATGAAATTTAATTAAAATAATCTGCACTATTTCTGGAACTATAACAAAATAACCCACACTATTTATGAAACTGAATCAAAATAACTCACATTATTTCTGAAACTATAACAAAATAATCCACACAATTTATGAAACTGAACCAAAGTAAGCCACTATTTCTGGAACTATAGCAAGATAACCTACACTATTTAAAACTAAACCAAAATAACTTACACTATATTTGAAATTATAATAAAATAACTCACACTATTTATAAAACTGAACCACAATAACTCACACTATTTCTAGAACTATAGCAAAATAACACACACTATTTATGAAACGATAGCAAAATAACCCATATTATTTATGAAACTGAATCAAAATAACTCAACACATTTTTTTTTAATTTTATATAATATAATTAATTCCAAAACGAACTTTAAATTGTGAAAGTTATTGACTAGGTATAAGAGTGATCATAAAAATGACCAACAGCTGCAAAACCTCTGCAACCATATTCACTTGTTGAGGAATTTGATGAAGAAGATGCCAAATTAGGAAATGGACACTGCACATGTTTCTTTATGCGGGTTTCCGGGAGGGGTATGCTGAGTTTATCACTGGCTTCACTAAAATTGTGTTGGCGCGGCACAACGAGTGGTTGACAGCGCAGCTTTTCTCATACTAGTTTCCATTTTGCTTCAATGAGATTTTGTCACGTGCACTGAACGGAAATAAGTCTTTTTTGGAGTTTTCCTCCGTCCTTACCTTGAATGACACCTTTGGATAGCATGAAATGTTGGTTGTCCCCGCGTCGAAAACAACTGGCACGGGTTCGTCGTCAGATTGATGTTCCTATCATGAGGTGATCTAGAGTTGGGGATAAATTCTAGACTCGTATTTCACATAATACATCTCGGGTTTGATTCTTGAGCTGGTGAATCATACAATGGTGACCAAGGAGAGGCTAAAATGTCTCTGGGTCTTCTTGGGCCCTAAAAATGTGAACTACCGTGACGAAAGCATCAACTGGTTCTCTTTTTCTTAAAAAATAAATAAATAACATAAAGATATAGTTAGATACTGCAGTGCAGTGTTGGCCCTCAAATGTTTCTTATTTAGGGTCATTTTGCATTTAAAATAATAAAAAAAATTACAAAATCTGCCGCTACAATTGGTACCTACTTCAATTGACATTCATTTTCTCGTACTTTTTATATTTTGGAATAGGTTAACACGTGCAGTGTTTGTTTTCTGATTCTGTTTTTTACATTTGGATTCAGATGCTGCATTGTAGTGTCCATTTCCTGATTTCGTTTTTTTTTTCAACATTCACACGCCTACTAGATGCTTGTTTTTATATTTGGATTCAGACACTTCAACGCAGTATCCTCTTCCTAATGTATTTTTTATTTTTAGATTCAGACACTGTATTACAGTGTTCATTTTTTGTTTTCGCTTTTTCATCACTTACACGCCTTTTCATTAATATTCCTTACTTTAAAGGCTCATTTGATACATATAGTTAGATAGGAACGGAGAACTTTCCAATTGTCTGTATGTATCAAAAGTGAAAGTACATGACTTTTCATTTGAGTAGACTAAAGAGAGACGCTTTCTTTTTCCTTTCCATGTTTAGTACGGGTTTCGTTTTAGAGGAATGTCAATAGTCAGAGTCAGGTCAAATGACATGTCTATGACATGTCTTGGTCGGTTGGGCTCAAATGTCTAAAATCCAAACAGTTGCCTTTCCCATGTTAATGACAAATGACAAATTGTAGCTCGTGTAAAAAGATTAACCAACGGTTCAACATCCAGCTTAGAATTTGACATGAGCCTACAACTTGCCTATGTCATAAACTGTTAGCCAGCCATTCGGATTTGGACATTGTGGACCAACCTAAACTAATTAACCGACCAACGAAAACTAGAGGACTTTTACTTTTGAACAAATGACGACGAGATCCGCTGGTAAGGTTCCTACCTTATGTGTCGCTCCACTAAAATTTGACTTTTATTATCAGCAATTTTCGTTAGTATGGGATCTGTAAAATCTTTTATAAATCTATACATGTGGTACCTGACAATTAGGTGTCACATATAAGTCTTTCCGGCTTAAGATTGTGGGTTTGCCTTGACAGTGGTGGTGAGAGTAACCAATCTCTCCTAAACTTTATAGTTAACACAAATTCATCAATCAATTCATGTGCCAACCCTAAACAACCGGTTTTTGCATATAAAGGCAGTCTGTATGATAAGGTTTTGCTCAAACCCAGTTGTGATCACAACACAATGAACCTCTTTGCCAGACCTAATCGCAGCGAGAGCCGCGCACGCCTTGATGACGAATGGAAACGTGAAGTCATCAGAAGGGCAACCGGAAGGCCGGGAATGCAGGTAGACGTACAAGAGGTCATGGTAGAAGCCGTGATTGCTGAGGTACCGGATTACCAGGTTCTGCAGGCCAAGACTTGGCCTTTGGATTTGTTGGAATCTATATATATATATATATATATAGAGAGAGAGAGAGAGAGAGAGAGAGAGAGCTAAATGTGAAGAACCCAGATGAAAAACAGGACCTAACGAATTGGTCTACCAGAAAAATATCCTTAACAAGTCCTTGTACGATGCCAAGGAGGTGAGAGGCATCGTGTCCTCGCACGTTTTGCAGAGTTTTAATAGACGGAGGAAGTGGGTGGTTTTGGAGTTGATTGAATAATGTTTGTGTCTGACAAGAGAGAGAATTAACGGAGAAGAAGAAAGAGTATTGGATAGGCGGAGGAAGAAACTCATTACTCCATCAAAACTCTGAGATTGGAGCCCAAAGCTGGCCGTTAAGATTTATAGTTGGTCATCTAGGCTAACCTACTTTGTATATCGAACTAAGGATTCAAACTCGGATGCATATGGCCTAGCTCAACTGGCTCAACCAACATATGCGAAGGAAGCGAGATATTACATGAGCCCTATAATCCGACAACTATCAACAGAAAATGATCTCTGAATATTTTGTAACCTAAAAAGTTAGAGAATTCTTATTAACGCTTCAAAAATGTCATGCAACACCGTTCTCTTCCTTTTCACACAGAAGTTGAGACATGATGATTTTTTATGAGTGCAAATATCAGGTTCATTATATATTTGAGACTCGAGGTAAGCACAAGCAACGAGTGAGAAAGCGGAAATGAGTTACTATTACGGTGAGTCAAAACTTTGATTCCTTCCATTGTAACCAAAACAATAGTAATACCATCAATCATAATTGGCATTTTTCATGAACAAAAATTTAAAATTTTACGGAGTACCACCACCACTCTCAACACTAGGCACCATAGTTATGTTTAAGATTTACCATTCTACAAAACATTCTCAAAGCGAAACGAAAAGGCTTTTGTTTAAAGTTATAAATACATTACACAATAATTCTGCATGGATCACGACCTCGACACTCAGAAGGCTAAAAGCTTACAAGTTCTAATACCCGTATGCTGTTCTCTTCGTCATCCTGATAAACTCATCAGCATTTACTTCTCCATCACCTGTATATTTCAAGCCATAACCTCTAGGATCAGCGAAATTATAATCAACGATTACAAAGCAGTGGCACACAGGAGACAAAGGTTGATGGCATCAAAAGGGGGATGGTTTATATATATTTATGTACTTACGATCTCGGTCTGCTTCCTCAATCATCTCTTGGATCTCTCTGTCTGTGAAGTTCTCACCCATATCCTTTGCAATGTTTTTAATGTCTGCAGCAGATATCTTTCCCTGGATTCAAATCCTGAAAGAATGGGGTTAAGTATTGACAGATTGAAACAACACAAGTATTTGAATTTTAGTATTCCAAACTGAAACAAAACTAATATTGAATAAGCAAAACAATACATTGCGATCTAGGTCGATGAGCTGGAATGCTTTCATGAGTTCCTCCTTGATAAAACCAGTCCGAGTTCAAAGGTTCCCGCCACAACACTCACTGAAGATCGAAACCAGATTAGTGAAAAGGAAGGCTGAGATAAGCCTTATCTGTTGAAAGTATTTTGAATTTAAATACGTTATTTATCATTTGTATTATCTGTAAATTATCCTTGGTTTGAAGAGTTTGTTCTTCATCCAAATACTTCTCCTGGAGGCATACCAGGTGTTCAAGGCCATCCACACATGGTTGTCTATAACCATTTTGCGCCTGTAGGACAATTTGGACAAGTTGGCTTGAGTTTCATGGGTACTGCTTATATTCCATCAGGAAAGCAGCCTGATTGGAAGCACAACCCTGCATCTTCCTCCATGGGTGTTGGCGAGGGGGAGATGAACAGTATAAATATGGTTTCTGCACAGCGCAACCCTACCAACATGCCTGCTCCGATCCAGCATTTGGCCCCTGGGTCACCACTACTTCCCATGGCTTCACCATTGGCCATGTTCGATGTTTCTCCTTTCCAGGTAAAATTTCAATATGTTGACCTAATATATACCCCTTCCTGCTTAGTGATTTTTAGGTTTTGCAACATAGTTGCTTTGGGGAGAGTTCTCTCTAAAGAGAGTGGGAAGGGGAATGCTTTGAGTGGTAGATTTTATTCCTTTTAGAATTTGTTACGGGTACATGAATCTACAGCTGGTGCAAGAGATAAATATGTTACATTTTCAATGTATTTCTATTTGGTTGCGAGCAGTTACCATACTCTTTTCTTTCTGGAATAACCCAACTAACGAGTTTGTAAAAATTGTTGTCCCCAGCCTTCTGACATGTCAGTTCAAGTACGGTGGCCCCATGTTCCTGCATCATCTCTTCAGTCTGTTCCTCTGTCAATGCCAATGCAGCAACAGGCGGATGGTATACTTCCTTCTAAATTTAGCCATGGTCCTACTGACCAATCATTGCCAGCCAACAGGTTCCCCGAGTCCCGGACTTCTACATCCTTTGACAGCAGTCGTAGTTTTCCTGTAGCGATTGAAGCCACTTCCACCCGATTTCCAGATGAACTGGGTTTAGTAGACCCTACAAGCTCCGGCAGCACTGGGGCTTCAACACAGAATGTTGTCACTAAGAGCTCATCTGTGAGTAGCACCGTAGATAATGCCAAGACTGATGTTGATCAGCATCTCGGTACCAGTTCTAGTGGACATAACGCAAGTTCTAACGCCAAGTCACAGTCTTCTATGAACAAGAGTAATATCCCTAACCAGCACTATGGCCATTCATCATATTATCAGAGAGGTGGTGCATCGCAGAAAAATAGTTCAGGCGGAGACTGGTCCCACCGAAGAATGGGGTACCAAGGAAGGAATCAGTCTCTGGGTGCTGAAAAGAGCTTCCCAGCTACTAAGATGAAGCAAATATACGTGGCTAAACAGACCTCAAGTGTGAGTTCAACAGCCTAGTGAGGAGCCACAGAAAATTAGTTGCCGCTTGCTGGGTTCAAGAAAATGACTGCAGGTTGAAACAGTGGTTCAGGAATAAAAGATTTTAGGTTTCTTTTTTTCGCAGCATCTGTTGCATCGGTAGGTGCGGTGTCTAGTATTTAGATTGAGATTTTGTTGAGAGAGATGTAGGTGCTAGGTTATGCTGGTTTTCCCAACGAAGGTTTGCAAAAACTGGCAGCACGCAGGTGATATGATGGGAAATTTTGGGCCTGCCTGGTGCTGCTTTAGAGGCAAAAGGGGATGATTTTGAAGTACTAGTTCTTGTTGACAAGGCAACTTTGTGATATTATTTTCAGTTGTGGTCCGTCTATCGGGTTTCGTTGTTTGAAATCTTTGTTGGCTGCAAACTGAACTGTCAATTTATTGGAGAATTTGATGTACTAAAAAACAAACACTGTTATTATCCAGGTAAAATTCTTTTTGCAATTCTGGTAAATGATAGATGTGGCCTCCAGGATGTTTTTGTTGAATTATGGTCAAATGACAAAACAACTTTCGGCTAAATAAAATAAACAAAAGGAGGTAGACAACATCATTATATTTGTTGAAAAGATAAAAAGGGTCATGATGATGTTTGTAGAAAAAAGGGTAAAGGCTAGCAAGTAACCTTATTATTGGTGTTGTTTTTGGGTGCTTTCAAAAGGATGAAACTTAGCATCTGAATGTGTGAGAGAAGAGGTGAACACCATTTGTTTTAGTAGCCCATCTTTGAGAGACCAAGGCAACCATATAGTAGCAGAAAATAGAGAGCACAAATTGGTTTTTTCAGTAGCTCTAGTTTTGGAGAGAAGAAGAAAGTGTGCCCTCTCATTGTTTAGTTCTCACTTCATCAAAGTTTTATTGTTGTAATAGCTTTGAGTTTTGTATAGAGAAGAAATTATTCATTATATTTCTCTCTATTTGATTTTTTGGTGTGTGAGAGCTATTAGTAGTATTGAGGCTCTGGGTTGTGAGCTTGCAAACACTTTGTAAACTCCCATTTGGTTGATAGTGGATTATTGGGTGAGCTCCTACTGCTCCGAGGACGTACTCCAGTTACACTGATTGTTGAGGAACCTCGTTAAAATCTTGGTGTCTTTAATATTTTGTTCTTGCATTCAATTTGATATATTTCCTATGGGTTAACTTTAGTTGGTTCCATAAGGCTTGGTGCTATCCTAGCACAACAATTGATATCAGAGCACTAGTTGCTCTTGGGTACTGTCTAGTTGCCAAAGATGTCAGACGGGCAAGATGAGAATCCTTTTGGAAGCAGCTCCAGGTTTGCAAGAACTACGGTGCAAAATGCAAAGTTCGAAGTGGAAAAGTTTGATGGCACAAACAACTTCGGCATGTGGCAATGTGAGGTCAAAGATGTGTTGGCTCAACAAGACCTACTTGCTGCTTTGGGAGAGAAGCCTGAAGCTATGTCGAAGCTGGAATGGGAGAAATTAAATTTGTGGGCTTGCTCTTCAATTCGGTTGTGCCTTGCAAAAACTCAGAAGTATTTTGTGATGCGGGAGACATTGGCAAGTGTGTTATGGCAAAAATTGGAAGACAAGTATATGACGAAGAGTGCAGAGAACCGGCTACACTAAGAAAAAGCTCTATCGCTTCCAATACAAAGAAGGTACAAAAATGATTAGACACCTTGATTCTTTTAATAAGTTGATTGCCGCCTTGTTAAATTTAGATGAGGATATTAAGGATGAAGATAAGGCCTTAATATTGTTGAATTCCTTGCCAGACTCTTATGAGCATTTTGTTACCACTATTATGCATGGTAAAGAAACTGTGAAATTTGAAGATGTGTCAAACGCCTTGATGAATTATGAAATGAGGCATAGAGATAAAAATCATGAAAGTACCTATGAAGCTTTATTTGTTAGAGGTAGATCATCAGAGAGGAGATCCTCTTCTAGTAGAAAAAAATCACAATCTCGACCTAGAGGAAACTCTAAAGGTAGAAAACCCTTGGAAAGGAATGAATGTGCTTTTTGTCGTAATAAGGGCCATTGGAAGAAATATTGTTCTAGGTTGAAGACCAAAGGCAAAGAAAGTTCTGAAGCTAATGTTGCTGAGGTTGAAACAATTTTTTCTGATTTTGCTTTAACCACTTCCTCATCATTTGATTGTGCTACTAAGTGGGTGTTGGATACGAGTTGTACTCATCATATGACTCCTCATAAGGATTGGTTTTCAATCTTGAAAGAGTTTGATGGTTGTGTTCAATCCTTGTACAACAAAAGAGATTGGTACCGTTCGTTTGAAGTTGCATGATACCATGGTTAAAGAGTTGACATGTGTTTGGTATGTACCGAATTTGAAGAAAAATCTTATTTCTTTGGGCACTTTAGAATCCAAGGGCTTCAAGTTTCATTCAGATGGGCAAACATTGAAAGTTACTTATGGTGCACTTGTTGTGATGAAAGCTCCTCGATGTGGTCATTTGTATCTATTGCAACGAAGCACCGTGACAGGTGAAGCATCTGTAGTCTCAGAAAATATGGGCACATCTGATTCAGATACTACTAGACTGTGACATATGAGATTAGGCTATGCCGGTGAGAAAGCTCTACAAGGGCTTGTGAAAAAAGGTCTTCTAAAAAATGCCACGACTTGTAAGCTTGATTTCTGCGAGCATTGTGTCTTGGGAAAGCAAACTAGAGTGAAGTTTGGTACTGCAGTACATCAGACGAAGAGCATTCTTGATTATGTGCATTCAGATGTTTGGGGTCCTACAAAGACTCCCTCTTTGAGTGGTAGACATTGATTCGTGACCTTTGTTAATGATTATTCAAGAAGGTCTTAGGTCTACACTATGAAGCATAAGAGTGAGGTGTTGAGCATTTTCTTGGGTTGGAAGAAAATGGTTGAGAACCAGACTTGGAGAAAGATTAAAATTTTGCGATCGGATAATAGTGGAGAATACACATCCGACCATTTCTTTAAAGGTTGCAAAAAGGAAGGGACTGTGAGACATTTTAGTGTCCGGGGAACTCCACAAAAAAATGGAGTTGCAGAAAGATTGAATCGAACCTTGCTTGAGAAGGTTAGATGCATGTTGTCTCAGTCGGGTTTGAGCAAGTCGTTTTGGGCAGAGGCAGTTACTTATGCATGTCACATTATCAATCGGTTACCCTCAGCTGCTATTCAGGTTAAGACACCAATGGAGGTATGGATTGGGAAACCTTCTACTGATTATGATTATATTCATATTTTTGGTTTGCCTGCTTATTTTCATGTAATTGAAAATAAACTTGATCCTAGAGCCCAAAAGGCTATCTTTCTTGGTTTTAGTAGTGGTGTCAAATGTTACAGGTTGTGGTGCCCAGAGATGAATAAACTTGTAATCAGCAGAGATGTGACATTTGATGAAGACTCTGAGAAGAATGTGAAAGATGTCCAACATATAGAGCTTGAGAAAGTTGCCTCTGGTACTTCAAATCATATTTTCGCTGATGTCGAAGCCACTACAAGTGAAGAAGTTGGAGACCATGAAGATGTTGAATAAGTTGAACTTGAAGATTCTATTCAAGTTGAAGAGCAAGTTTCACCTCAAGAGTCTATTGCCAAGAACAGAGGAAAGAGACAAATTACCAAGCCAGCTCGGTATAGTGACTATGTTGCTTTTGCTCTTCCTATTATCATTGATGATATTCCATCCAATTTTAAGGAAGCAATTGAGAGTGATGAGAATGAGAGGTGGTGCAATGCCATGGGTGATGAGATGAATTTTCTCTTAAAGAACAAGACTTGGGAGTTAGCTAAATTGCCTAAGGGCAATAAAGCTATCGGTTGCAAATGGGTGTATGCTAAAAAGGAAGGTGCTGATGAGAAAAGCAATGTGAGATTCAAAGCAAGATTAGTTGCTAAAGGGTATGCACAAAAGGAGGGTATTGACTACAATGAAATCATTTCTCCGGTTGTGAAACACTCCTCAATTCGTATTATGTTAGCTCTTGTTGCATAATATGATCTTGAGATTGTGCAACTCGATGTGAAGATGGCTTTCCTACATGATGATTTGAATGAAGAGATTTGTATGTGTCAACCGGATGGGTACAAAGTTAAAGGGAAAGAGAATTTATTTTGCAAATTGAAGAAATCACTTTATGGCTTGAATCAATCTCCAAGGCAATGGTATTTGAGGTTTGATAAATTTATGAGAGGCCAAAATTATTCTAGAAGTCAATATGATCATTGTGTGTACTTCAAGAAGTTGCAAGATGGGTCTTTCATTTATTTGTTGATGTTGATGATATGTTGATTGCCTTAAAAAATGTCGAAGAGACTGAGAAATTGAAGAAGCAAATGAAGAATGAGTTTGAGATGAACGATCTTGGTGAAGTGAAGAAGACCCTTAGCATGGAGATCACTAGAGATAGAGAGAAGAGTTTGGTTAGTTTGAATCAAAGAAAATACCTTGAGAAGTTGATCCGGAAGTTTGGAGTTCATGATTCAACCAAACCGGTTAGTACCCCTTTGGCTCTTCATTTTAAATTGAGTTCTCTACAATGTCCTAAAACTTATAAAGAGAAGCTGAAAATAAAAAATATACCATATGCAAATTTGGTTGGTAGTTTGATGTATGCAATGGTATGCTTTAGACCGGATATTGCTCATGCCGTTGGCATGATGAGTCGATATATATGCATAATCCAGGTAAAGAGCATTAGCAAGCAGCTAAGTGGATATTGAAGTATCTCCATAGTACTCGAGATGTTGGTTTATGCTTTGAGAGAAATGACTCTGGTATTGGTCATTTTGCAGTTGGTTATGTTGATTCAGATTATGCAGGTGATCTGGATGGAAGGAAGCCTACTACAGGTTATGTGTTTACTATGGCTAAAGGGCCAGTTTGTTGGAGGTCTATTTTGCAGTCGTCTGTTGCCTTGTCTACTACAGAGGCTGAATATATGGCAGTTGCTAAAGCTATAAAGGAGGCCATTTGGATACATGGGCTGATTAGAGATTTGGAGGTTGATCAGAAACAGGTAGAGGTACATTGTGATAGTCAGAGTGCCATTTATTTGGCTAAGTATCAGGTTCATCATGCGAGGACCAAGCACATAAATGTGCGTTATCACTTTGTGTATGAAGTCATTGGTGAAGGAAAGATCATTCTCCAGAAGATTCCAACTAAAGACAACCCCGCTGATATGTTGACTAAGGTTGTTGGTGTAGCAAAGTTTGTTCATTGCTTGAACTTGGCTCACATTTTGCCTATATAAAGAAGACGTTAAGCAGTAGGAGTTTTAGAGCAATTGGCTCGGCATGAGTTGTTCTCTTGCTAGCGTTTGGGAGTAATCTTTGTGTTGATTGTGTTGGTTAGCTCGTCATGGCGTTTTCGGGATTTGGCCAAGGTGGAGATTATTGAATTATGGCCAAATGACAAAACAATTTTCGGCTAAATAAAATAAACAAAAGGAGGTAGACAATATAATTATGTTTGTTGAAAAGATAAAAAGGGTCATGATGATGTTTGTAGAAAAAAAGGTAAAGGTTAGTAAGTAGCCTTATTATTGGTGTTGTTTTTGGGTGCTTTCAAAAGGATGAAACTTAGCATCTGAATGTGTGAGAGAAGAGGTGAGCACCATTTGTTTTAGTAGCCCATCTTTGAGAGAGCAAGGCAGCCATATAGTAGCAGAAAATAGAGAGCACAAATTGGTTTTTTCAGTAGCTCCATTTTTGGAGAGAAGAAGAAAGTGTGCCCTCTCGTTGTTTAGTTCTCACTCCATCAAAGTTTTATTGTTGTAATAACTTCGAGCTTTGTATAGAGAATAAATTATTCATTATATTTCCTTCTATTTGTTTCTTTTGTGTGTGAGACCTATTGGTTGTATTGGAGCTTTGGGTTGTGAGCTTACCAACACTTTGTAAACTCCTATTTGGTTGATAGTGGATTATTGGGTGAGCTCCTACTGCTCCGAATACGTACTCCAGTTACACTGACTGTTGAGGAACCTCGTTAAAATCTTGGTGTCTTTAATATTTTGTTCTTGCATTCAATTTGATATATTTCATGTGGGTTAGCTTTAGTTAGTTCCATAAGGCTTGGTGCTATCCTAGCACAACAATTTTCCCCCTTCTCCTTGAATTCACTTTATGTATATATGTAATTTAGATTGTGATCAACGATTCCTGCTTCTACGGTTGGATTTGGAGTAGGCATTCGCTAAATTTCACACTTCGTGACAAGTTTAGTCATGAAAAACAAATGACGGAGAGCTGTCGTTCAAACGACTTTGTCCATCATTAGTCGCACATGCGCATATAATAATAAAGGCATGTAGTAGTGGAGCTTGTATTCTAATTACGTGGTGAGTGTTGTAGACGTGATGTCGCGAGTAGCCTTAGCCCTAGTGTGGTAGACTGTCTTTTTGGTCACAATCAAGTTGTTGTCTTTGTTCAAACTCGTCACCGCATTGTTAGTAGTTCAAACCCACCTCGAACACCTCTGATTCCGTAGCATTTGCAGCTCCTGGTGCTCCTCCATTCCCAGCTTCCAAAGTTCCAATCCCCCCAGATTCCCTATTCCGCTCTCCCAAGGGCCCCCTGCCTTCCTCTCCCAAACCACCGTCTACCTCGTCCGCCCCGACCCGGGTCCAAATTCACATCCAAAACCTTCCGCGTCATCATCTTCAACCTCTTCATCCAAGGGTTGGCTGCTGAAGCTGGAAGAGTCTTCTGGTTGGCTTCTGAAGCTGGAAGACTCACTGCAGTCAGATTTCGGCTGAGGGTTTTCTATTAGGACTATTGAAGTTACACAAAACTCCTCAATAACGGGTTTCGTGAGTTCACCCAAAATGATCCGTCATTTAAGGGGTTGACCCGTTAACCACCCGATCGTTTTATCACTCACCCGAATATTAATTTTTCCGTACCATTTTGGACTGAAAATGACAAGTCTACCGTACAGTAACATAATATTCCCGTGCCATTTCGGACTTTGACCATTAATTTGACTCTCAATTTATTTATTTTTATTTATAAAAATTAAAATTTCAAGTGTTTAACCAAAAGAAAATTTTCAAAATTTCAAGTGGCTCGACACCAAAACTGTCACGCCAAGCAAAAAAAGGCACAAACACTAGTTCGTAGACAACCATGCCATTAAGTCATCATCTTCACCATCTCGGAGCAAGCCATTGTCCCACAACAAGAACTGGTCATCCTCCTCATGACCAAAGCTGCTCTTCGCCGGCGCCACCGCCCCCAGTCCCATATTCTCCGGCTGCGTCGCCTGGTTGAGTTTGACCTGATCAACCTTCTCCTCCTCCTTCTCCATGACCTCAATTTCGCTAATATTCTTTTGCTTTTGCTTATTAATTAATCCTGGATTAATACTGGCATTAGCACTAGTTCCACTACTAGAACTGTCGTTAGTCGTGACAATGTGACCTCCCGGGTCAGATGGGAAATTGAGCTTTGCCTTATCTCCGCGGAACTCGACGGCGGCCTTGTCGTAAGCCCTGGCCGCGTCCTCCGCCGTCTCGAACGTCCCTAGCCACACCCTCGTCGCCCGTCGTGGGTCTCGAATCTCCGCCGCCCATTTCCCCCACGGCCTCTGCCTGACGCCCCTGTACTTGTTCTTGCTCTTCCTCGTAGTTGGCGCATTCATCCCGACAAACCCGGTTCCCAAGCTCAGTTGCTGGTTCCTGTTTTGATTCGGCAACGATGGCGGGAAGTAGTTGCACCCCAGACACCCTGGTATCCCGCACACCCGACACGTGTCCCCGTCTAGTAAGAAGGCCAGCCTGCCCTGGTCCTGTTGTGCTGGTTGGCCCGCCGCCGACTGGGTGCCGCTCGTCGAGACGGATGACGTGGCATTGTAGACGGCAGGCATTGGCTGCCGGTGCTGAGGGGTGGGCTCGCTGATGCTTCCACCGGAGATTACGTGCTTGAGGGCGGAGACCATGATGCAGTGCTCCTGCTCCTTCTGTATCCTATTCGCATGGAAGGGCATTTTGGTCCGATAACTCTTCGCTCCACGGATATTAAAAAAGAAAACATGAAAAATCGAGAGAAAAATCTTTCAATTTCTTCGGAAGAACACCGAGGAAAGCGGGGGGAGAGAAAGAGACTCGGTTTTATAGGCGGATCGAAGAGAGAGAGAGGAGTGTCGGGACCCACGTTTCAGCCGTCGGTTCACACCGTTTCAACACGCTATGGGGGTTTCCGGGAGGGGTTTGCCCATTCAGATGGGTAGGCGGGGCCCACTGGTTGTCCAGATCGAGTTTACACCGCCAAGTAGATATGCTGAGTTTATGGCTGGCGTCACTAAAATGGTGTTGGCGTGGCACAACAAATGTTTGACAGCGCAGCCTTTCTCATGCGAGTTTCCGCTTTCGCTTCAGTGAGAGCTTGTCACGTGCACTCAACGGAGATTTTTTTTTTGTTGTCAAATGATAGAATTGTATTAAAATTCAAATACGAATGGAAACATTTGCATCTTTAGCTAGAATATTAAACAAAAATTGAGGTTCTAATTCAAATACAGAGATAAAAGGCCTTTTTTGGAGTTTTCCTCTGTCCTTAAGAATTTTATTTGCAGTTTTCCATTTTATCTATAAAAAAATAGATAACATAAAGAAGTAGTTAGATGCGGCAGTGCACTGTTGGCCTTCAACTGTTTTTTATTCAGGGTGATTTTGCTTTTAAAATATAAAAAAAAAATATTATAAAATTTGCCACTACAACTGGCACCTACTTCAATTGACACCTCATTTATCATACTTTTTATATTTCGTAATAGGTCAACATGTGCAGTATCTATTTTCTTATTTTGTTTTTTACACTTAGATTTAGACACTGCATTACAATGTCCATTTCCTGATTTTTTTTTTTCATCATTCACACGTCTACTACATGCTTGTTTTAAATTTGGATTTAGACACCTCAACACAGTGTCCGCTTCCTAATCTATTTTTTATTTTTGGATTCAGACATTGCGTTTCAGTGTCCATTTTTTGTTTTCATTTTTTCATCACTTACACGCCTCATACAAGAGGAAAACTAATGAAAATGGCTTCAAAATTTTGAATCTTAAACAAAAATCAGGTAATAAATTTATCTAATGGTTAGAACAAAGCCTAACATCAAAGACTAGCCTAAGGAATGAGTTTCCAATTTTACCCCTAATGGCAAGCCCTTTCACGTCAGATCCTCTCTAGTCTCTCCATTTCTCAATCATTCTACCTAATCCCTATTTCTCAATCTTCATTCTCTATCTCTATGCCTAATCTCCATCTCTCCTTTGCACAAAAACAATTCCTCCACTTTAGTAATCAGATTGATCTCTCTCTCTCTCTCTCTCTCTCTCTCTCTCCACATCTTTGTTTTCATTTTCAATTCCATTCGAATTCCACCATTTGTTCGAATCACCAAATTAGGAGCCTTTGAGGATGAAGGAATTGTAGTAAAGATGAGCCACTCAGACACCATTGCAGCTGATGGGCTCGCCTCTAGTGATCTAGGTTATTCGAAGAGATAGGTTGATGATGGCGCCATGAATTCGTGAATGACTGTCGCCAAATTGGTGAATGACTGTAGCCAAATTGGAATTACTCATCCCATTGTTCCTGGAATTATGCCCATTAATAACTACGAGGGTTCCATACACATGATTGGATTCTGCAAAACCAAGGTATTATTAATTGCCTTTTCACTCTTTTGTTTTCTTCCTCATCACCCCACTTTACAAACAATAAAATGGCACACTGTAGATACCAACTAGGGTTACTGCTGCCTTGGAGCCTATCAAGGACAATGAAGAAGCTGTGAGATTATACGGAATTCACCTTGGAACCGAGATGTGCAAGAAGATTTTGGCTCATGGTATTAGGACATTGCATCTTTATACTCTCAACATGGAGAAATTTGCATTGGCTATATTAACGGTTTTCTTTTCATATCTTTCTTCTTCTGTTTGACTTGACTTCAGATGTTCATCAAAATAATGAGTCGTATGATTAAAACTTTCCACTCGACCTTTTGATGGAAATTAAGTTAGTAATATTGACACGATCTTGTTCTCAACTTTTGCAGGTGCAGTGCAAAGCAGCTACTTTTTGGTCAGTTTGGTAGATAATGACTACATCCGTGGTGATGTTTTTGTTGATTTCTGAATGAGTGTTTTTGTCAACTCTTCCATTTCTTAAATCCCTTAAAAGTGGTGCCTTCGTTGCAAGTTGGATTATAAATTTAATGTCATTAACTTGTGTAATAATACCTCATTGGGATTTTTGATATCCACCCTGTTTCATGCTACAAATTGCATCTGCATTCGTGATTGATCACTGCACCGGCGTATATCATACCTCCACAGTGGGTGGCTTAATGGATACGATCTAGTTTTTTGTTGTTTCGCTTTTCGTATGTAGTTGTGGCAATGTAATCTCTTTATTAATATATTTTGTCTCCGCTCCTACATTGTTCTACTCGAAAGCCTCATCCAATCCTTCATTATTAAAGAAGAAAAATTGTTGTGAACTCTGTGGTAGGAGGAAGAAATGCACATGGAATGACATAAAATGTTAACCAAGACAGGAAAAAGACAACCTGCTCAAAATTGTTTAGTTTTGTTTTCATGTTGTGTACGATTCCATCTGCATTTGTTCCGTATCCTACCCATCACCTTTCCTATGCCCTTATTCATCCCTCCTGTTTCATGTAAGCCTCTATTTCTAGCAAGAAAATAAAAACAAAAAACAAAAATTCTATGTTAGTTTTTAGCTTCATTTTCTTTATAGCTTAATTGACTTTACCCATCACGTTTCCTATATTACTGAGATGGTCCTTACTATTTCTGGAACTATAACAAAATAACTCACACTGTTTATGAAACTTAATCAAAATAACTCACACTATTTCTGGAACTATCGCAAACCAACCCACACTATTTCTGGAATTATAACAAAATAACCCGCATTATTTATGAAACTGAATAAAAATAACCCACACTATTTTATAACTATAACAAAATAAATCACACTATTTATGAAATTGAATCAAAATAACGCACACTATTTTTGAAACTATAACAAAATAACGCACATTGTTTCTGAAACTATAACAAAATAACTCACACTATTTATGGAACTATCGCAAACTAACCCACACTATTTCTGGAATTATAACAAAATAACACACACTATTTATGAAACTAAATCAAAATAACCCACTATTTATGAAGCTAAATCAAAATAACCCACACTATTTATGGAACTATCTCAAACTAAACCACACTATTTATGGAACTATAACAAAATATTCACACTATTTATGAAATTGAATTAAAATAACCTGCACTATTTCTGGAACTATAACAAAATAACCCACACTATTTATGAAACTGAATCAAAATAACTCACATTATTTCTGAAACTATAACAAAATAATCCACACAATTTATGAAACTGAACCAAAGTAAGCCACTATTTCTGGAACTATAGCAAGATAACCTACACTATTTAAAACTAAACCAAAATAACTTACACTATATTTGAAATTATAATAAAATAACTCACACTATTTATAAAACTGAACCACAATAACTCACACTATTTCTAGAACTATAGCAAAATAACACACACTATTTATGAAACGATAGCAAAATAACCCACATTATTTATGAAACTGAATCAAAATAACTCAACACATTTTTTTTTAATTTTATATAATATAATTAATTCCAAAACGAACTTTAAATTGTGAAAGTTATTGACTAGGTATAAGAGTGATCATAAAAATGACCAACAGCTGCAAAACCTCTGCAACCATATTCACTTGTTGAGGAATTTGATGAAGAAGATGCCAAATTAGGAAATGGACACTGCACATGTTTCTTTATGCGGGTTTCCGGGAGGGGTAGGCGGGGCCCACTGGTTGTCCAGCTCGAGTTTACACCGCCACGTAGATATGCCGAGTTTATCGCTGGCTTCACTAAATTGGTGTTGGCGCGGCACAACGAGTGGTTGACAGCGCAGCCTTTCTCATGCGAGTTTCTGTTTTCGCTTCAATGGGAGTTTGTCACGTGCACTGGACGGAAATAAGTCTTTTTTGGAGTTTTCCTCCGTCCTCGCCTTGAATGACACCTTTGGATAGCATGAAATGTTGGTTGTGACCGTGTCGAAAACAACTGGCACGGGTTCGCCGTCAGATTGATCTTCATTTTATCATGAGGTGATCTAGAGTTGGGGATAAATTCCAGACTCGTATTTCACATAATACATATCGAGTTTGATTCTTGAACAGATGAATCGTACAATAGTGATCATGGAGAGGCTAAAATGTCTCTGGGTCTTCTCGGCCCCTAAAAATATGGACTGCTGTGACGAAAGCATCAACTGGTTTTCTTTTTCTAAAAAAAATAAAAAAATAACATAAAGATATAGTTAGATGCTGCAGTGCAGTGTTGGCCCTCAAATGTTTCTTATTTAGGGTGATTTTGCATTTACAATATAAAAAAAAAAATTACAAAATATGCCGCTACAAATGGCACCCACTTCAATTGACTCTCATTTTCTCATACTCTTTATATTTTGGAATATGTCAACACGTGCTGTGTCTGTTTTCTTGTTCTGTTTCTTACATTTGGATTCAGACGCTGCATTGCAGCGTCCATTTCCTAATTTTGTTTTTTTTTCATCATTCACTCACCTACTAGATGCTTGTTTTTATATTTGGATTTAGACACTTCAACGTAGTGTCCTCTTCCTAATGTATGTTTTATTTTTTGATTCAGACACTGTGTTACAATGTCCATTTTTTATTTTCGCTTTTTCATCACTTATACGCCTTTTCATAATTATTCCTTACTTTAAAGGCTCATTTGATACATATAGTTAGATAGGAACGGAGAACTTTCCAATTGTACGTATGTATCAAAACTGAAAGTACATGACTTTTCATTTGAGTAGACTAAAGAGAGACGCTTTCTTTTTCCTTTCCATGTTTAGTACGGGGTTTCGTTTTAGAGGAATGTCAATAGTCAGAGTCAGGTCAAAACTTCAAATGACATGTCTTGGTCGGTTGGGCTCAAATGTCTAAAATCCAAACAGCTGCCTTTCCCATGTTAATGACAAATTGTAGCTCGTGTCAAAAGATTAACCAACGGTTCAACATCATCCAGCTTGGAATTTGACATGAGCCTACAACTTGCCTATGTCATAAACTGTATAGCCAGCCATTCGGATTTGGACATTGTGGACCAACCTAAACTAATTAACCGACCAACGAAAACTAGAGGACTTTTACTTTTGAAAAAATGACGACGAGATCCGTTGTTAAGGTTCCTACCTTATGTGTTGCTCCATTAAAATTTGAGTTTTATTATCAAAAGTTATCGTTGGTGCGTGATCTGTAAAATCATTAATAAATCCATACCGGTAATAGTTGGTAATTAGGTGCCACATGTAAGTTTTTTCAGCTAGAGATTATGGGTATGTCCTGAAAGTGGTGGTGAGAGTAACCAATCTCTCCTAAACTTTATAGTTAACACAAATTCATCAATCAATTCATGTGCCAACCCTAAACAGCCGGTTTTTGCATATAAATCACTTGAGGCAGTCTGTATGACAAGGTTTTGCTGAAACCCAGTTGTGATCACAACACAATGAACCTCTTTGCCAGACCTAATCGCAGCGAGAGCCGCGCACGCCTTGATGACGAATGGAAACGTGAAGTCATCAGAAGGGCAACCGGAAGGCCGGGAATGCAGGTAGACATACAAGAGGTCATGGTAGAAGCCGTGATTGCTAAGGTACCGGATTACCAGGTTCTGCAGGCCAAGACTTGGCCTTGGGATTTGTTGGAATAGAGAGAGAGAGAGAGAGAGAGAGAGAGAGCGCTAAATGTGAAGAACCCAGATGAAAAACAGGACCTAACGAATTGGTCTACCAGAAAAACATTCTTGACAAGTCCTTGTACGATGCCAAGGAGGTGAGAGGCATCGTGTCCTCGCACGTTTTGCAGAGTTTTAATAGACGGAGGAAGTGAGTGGTTTTGGAGTTGATTGAATAATGTTTGTGTTTGACAAGAGAGAGAATTAACGGAGAAGAAGAAAGAGTATTGGATAGGCGGAGGAAGAAACTCATTACTCCATCAAAACTCTGAGATTGGAGCCCAAAGCTGGCCGTTAAGATTTATATTTGGTCATCTGGGCTAACCTACTTTGTATATCGAACTAAGGATTCAAACTCGGATGCATACGGCCTAGCTCAACTGGCTCAACCAACATATGTGAAGGAAGCGAGATATTACATGAGCCCTATAATCCGACAACTATCAACAGAAAATGATCTCCGAATATTTTGTAACCTAAAAAGTTAGAGAATTTTTATTAACACTCCAAAAATGTCATGCAACACTGTTCTTTTCCTTTTTACACAGAAGTCGTGACAAGATGATATTTTATGAGTGCAAATATCAGGTTCATTATATATTTGAGACTGGAGGTAAGCACAAGCAACAAGTGAGAAAGCGGAAATGAGTTACAATTACGGTGAGTCAAAACTTCGATTCCTTCCATTGTAACCAAAACAATAGTAATACCATCAATCATAATTGGCATTTTTCATGAACAAAAATTTAAAATTTTACAGAGTACCACCACCACTCTCAACACTAGGCACCATAGTTATGTTTAAGATTTACCATTCTACAAAACATTCTCAAAGCGAAACGAAAAGGCTTTTGTTTAAGGTTATAAATACATTACACAATAATTCTGCATGGATCACGACCTCGACATCACGCAGAAGGGCTAAAAGCTTACAAGTTCTAATACCCGTATGCTGTTCTCTTCATCATCCTGATAAACTCATCAGCATTAACTTCTCCATCACCTGTATATTTCAGGCCATAACCTCTAGGATCAGCGAAATTATAATCAACGATTACAAAGCAGTGGCACACAGGAGACAAAGGTTGATGGCATCAAAAGGGGGATGGTTTATATATATTTATGTACTTACGATCTCGGTCTGCTTCCTCAATCATCTCTTGGATCTCTCTGTCTGTGAAGTTCTCACCCAGATCCTTTGCAATGTTTTTAATGTCTGCAGCAGATATCTTTCCCTGGATTCAAATCCAGAAAGAATGGGGTTAAGTATTGACAGATTGAAACAACACAAATATTTGAATTTAAGCATTCCAAACTGAAACAAAACTAATATTGAATTAGCAAAACAATACATTGCGATCTAGGTCGATGAGCTGGAATGCTTTCATGAGTTCCTCCTTTGTGTCCCGTTCTCCAATTTTGGCTGTCATCATGTGTGCAAACTCATCAAAGTCGATAGCACCACTGCCATCCTTGTCAACATCTGCAATCATTTGATTAATTTGCTGCAAAGAAACAACAGAGCAACATGTTAGCCATTCAGTCAACGTACCAAATATAGAATAACAAGTAGAAAGAAAATTATTAGGATTCTCAAGAAATTCAAATGATAAATATGTTCACCTCATAACATACTATTAGTTTGTAGTGAGGTTTCAGAGAACATAGCAAAAATGAAACAGCAAAAGCTAAACGTGTAGAAAAATCAACAGATAATCTAGAGGGCCAGAAAATAGAGACGCGCCTAACCATTTAGAGCCAAGCAAACATACGGAAAAACTTAGAGCCTGTTTGGTACTTTACTTGAATCCAACTTTTTAAACTAAAAAACAATTTTCAGGTTTTAGGCCTTAAAAACTTGTTTGGTAGGACTATTTTCAAAAACTGAACTTAAGACTAACTCAAAAGTATAGTCTATTATCTAAAAACACAAAAAGTGAGTTTTTAGAGTTTTTAAACTTAAACTCACTCATTTATTTTCTCTCCCTCCTCCCTTCTCACTCCAAAACTATCTCTCTTTTCCTCTTTCTTTCTCCCCCTTCTCTTTTTTTTTTTTTTACATTTTTTGTCTCTCCTCCAATCCGCTCTTCATTCTCTCAATTCTTTCTCTCACTCCTCTTCCTCTCTATCTCCTCCGATCTTCTCACTTCTTTCTCTTTTCTCTAATTATCTCTTACTTTCTTTCCTCCTCTCTCCTCTTTCTCTCTTGAACCCCTTTTTATGGATCATTTTGTCCAGTTCAAGTTGTAAGATTTAAAATTTTTAAATCGCATAACAAATAAGTTTTTAAAATTTTAAATCACATACCAAACAAGTTTTTGAGTCTTAAAGAAAATTGTTTTTAAGAAAAATTCATAAAAAAAGTTTTGAGAAATTATAAAAATTTTCAAATAGGATACCAAACAAGTCCCTAATTCCCCATCAGAAAATATTACTCAGTCTCACCACCAGGTTTTAATTTAAAGTTTTAAACCGTACCGGGACAAATTAGAGATAAAAACATACGCAATATAATTTTAGGAAAACCATTTTCAAACTCACAAACACAAGCTTAAAAAGTGAATGTATGTAGGCGGCACATTACCTCTTCAGTCATCTCAAAACCGAGAGCCCTGTCACGAAAAAAAATAAACAATCAGCTGTAAACATTTATATGACTAAACAAATAATTAATCACAAAGCATGAGTTAAGAACTCATACCTCATGGCAACATTCAACTCCTTGGCATCAATGGTGCCTAAACAACACAAAATGGTCAACATAAAAAACCATGAATTTAATCAAACATTCTTATACAAACAATATAAGCCAACGACATCAAACCCTTCAAAAAATCTTAATCAAAATCCTAACTTTGAAGTACCTGAGCCATCGGTGTCGAATAACTCGAATGCCTCCTTAATCTCTTGCCTCTTTTGTTGAGGTAACCCATGATGTCTCCCTCTGGGTTTCTCCTTCCTAGATGCCCCTCTGTAAAGGCTTGCCTATCAACCCATTACCAAATTCAGACAAACCAAGTCAATCAAAACCCTACCCACCACCCAAAATCTATCAAATTCAAAAACCCATTTATCCGTATTTTTCAAATTACGTCAATCGATCAAATTAAATCGTTCAAAGTATGCAATTTTACCAAATAAGATTAGCCAAATAATGAGCTAAAGATGCTAGAAGAGTAAAAATTGAGCAGGAAATTGCATTGAGAAGTATACCATTTAGCGACGCGTGAAGTATGAAAGTCGAAGAAAGCGTCTTTCTCTGGAGGAATGTGATGTTTCTCCGCCCAGAAGCTCTGAGGAGGTCTCTGTTTGCAAATCAAGTTTGGGAAAGGAATTTGGGTGTTTTGATACTCAGACAGATTGGGCCAGTAAATTTATTTTTAACGCGCCCAGTTGTAAACTAGTAAGGTCAACTGACATTTTGGAGTTGATGGGTCGAGCCAGGTTTTACTCCAGTTTTAATGGGCTCAATATCATTATTAGTTTATGCTTCCTCTTCTTTAACGGTGTGCTCTTTTATCTGTGTGCACGTTCGAAATCTCAATCATATAATAAAATTAAGTACTTAAATTTAGTGTCATTCTAAATTGGTCTTAAATTTTTATTTTAACAAATGATAGTATAGCGGTGGCGGAGTGGGTTAAGCCTCACGTTGGACTAGCCATATAATGTGGTTTCAAATTCGCCTTTGACAATAATTGAACTTAAGACCCCTCACTTTCAAGTGAACAGGAATATCACTAGACCATAGTACTAAGTGGCTCAACCGTTTTAAACATTCCAAACAAGTACCTAACCTAATGAAAATATCACATTCGTTAAGCCCCATTTAAAAATTCCTTTTTAAATTAAGGAAAACTAATGAAAATGACTTGAAAACTTTGAGTTTTAACGATAAGGACAAAGAAAGTGTAAATTGAATAGTACCATAATTGACTTTTTAGTGTAAAAATATAGTTTTTCGTTAAAGTGAACAGTACTTGGAGCTTTTCGTTAAAGTTCCCTTTAAATTAACTAGGGCTTTGTCTACTAAATTAATAGAAGGTCATGGAAGCATGGCCTCCACTAATTAATGGTCACCACCACCCCCATCACGCCATCACCTCCAAACCCAACGCACAAGCACCAATTTCACCCTCAAACTCAAGCCGCCAACATCGAGAAGAAGGTCATGGAGGTTTCTGAAATGGTATGGACTGCCATGATGCAGTCATCACCATCTTCACGCCCACAAAGAATAATTGAAAGCTTTACGAGCCAAAAATAGGCAAATAAGAAAGTCACATGAGCAAAACAAGCTACTCCTTGAAACCCTATCTGAATTCTTAACCCTCTTATTTGTTAGGAGATTGCCCTTCTGAAGTAATTTCAATTTGGGTCCATTTTTTATTCAATTCATTGCCGTCTGATCATTGGGTTCGATATTATATCATCTATGTTTGAAATTTAGATTTTGAGGCAACTAGTATTAATGTTGATCATAATATACCCAGTTGGTGACTTTGGAATATAAATGTTGGAGGGTTTTGGTGGTCGTAGGTTGAGCTTGGACGTGCATGGCAGAGGCTTGATATTACCCTTCATTTTTGTTTTCCATTTTATTTGTAAATTTGTTTTATTTTTATTTTTATTTTTCTCTTCATATATTTTCTGAAGTTACTTTTATTATTTTAGTGTCCATGTAAGTTAAAAAGTGTGACTTACTGTTGCCACATATACATTTATAAAAAAATGAACAGGAGCTTAACGGATATAACATTTTCTATAAATTAAGCACTTATATGGAATGTCTAAAAAAGTTGAGGCCAATTTGAAATGACATAAAAGGTTGAGGGTCCTAGGTATTTAATCTAAAAAGTAGATTTTCTATTGTTCAAAGGAGAAAAGAAAAGGAATCTCAATATTGATGCCGAATGCCAAAATATGTTTTCAAATAACAAAAAGCTACTAAATACGTCTTGGTCTAATAAGTGGTATTTATATCTAATATTAGAAGATCTCTCTAAGTTTGGATAATAAGGAGTCAAAATCAAAATCTAACTTCTCGAGAGAAACTACATTTTAATGTCTTTTATAAACATCAGCTTTTCATTTCCTCCCTGCTAGCCTGGCCTTGTGGTCTTTAACCGGATTGAATCTTTCCAAAACTTGGCTGGATGTCCTTGCTGAGGTATTGGAAATGGGTCGTAATGAACCACCCTACTGGACCTTACCACTTCCCACCTGCAGCAGATTAAGCCCTGTCAATTTCAAGATTTGGGTTTTTTTTTTTAAATGATAGCATTATTGAGTTAAATAACTTAAATTGTTAGTTGTTAGGATGAAGGGTAGGAGGATCAGTGGGGATTGAACCCGACTGAAGAGAAAAATATACGTACGGTCGTACCTGAACTTGTTAACAAGATGGTGGATAAAAATAAGCACTTCTAGCTTGGCAACTTCATTTCCTGGACAGGTATGAAGTCCATTTCCAAATGGCATGAACGTGTTGGGCTTTACTCCAAGCTGTGATGCAATAAATCAAACCCAAGTAATTAATTAGATGCTCATTTGATTTTCAAAATTTACATGTTTAAACAACGAAGAACTGGAAGTATATTAATAAAGATAAATTGCAATTAGGGTTATGTGAACCCTTCCATATATTTGCCTCAAATCTTGATGGATCGAATTTGTGCGGATCAGCAAAATATTCTGGATTATGATGAATATTCCGAAACAAAGGCAGTACTTTCTATCCCTTTGGGATCAAGTATCCTGTTGGACATGTCAAAGGCAACTCAGTTAAATTAACATTTTCCTATGTATATCTAGCTTTTATTTCTTAATTTTCATTCTTTTTTCCTGCAAGGTGAACTTGTTCACTTAAGTTTCCCTTCGGAACTAACATTTTCATAACTAGGGTTTGAAAAGGACTGAGTTTGTGTGGCCTTTTATTAGAGTGGGGTTCTGTGAAATATGGGTCACAGTGTACACTACCAGTACTGTACAAAGGGAAAGCCTTGTTAATTATGTACTTTTCCTTAATAATTGAGTTGGATCTCTCCCTTTCCAGGCGATGTCATTTATGTTTGTGCTATCAATCTCCAACAGTAAAGCTAGCCCTTGTATTGTCCTTTGCCACGGCTCCGAGAAGAACTTACTCGTAGTGGTGATACCGCCCCTCTATATTGCTACATCTTTGATGATGAGAGATTTAGATACAATAGAGCGGTATTTATATTGCTTGTAGTTCCTTTGGTAAAAGAATTAAACGGATGATCATTATGCCTACCTTTGTATTCAACATCTTCGACAACTTCCCTAATGGTAAAAGAGATGATGCTTGCCATCCTCAAGCTCTCCTTCATAGCCTGCGATAGAACTTCCAGTTAGTTTCTCAGTCACTTTGATACTTTATAGAAGAAGAATTTATTTTAGAAAGTCTTATAGGAACTACGGTTGGATACTAATGTTTTATGTTTAATTAATAATGTAAAAATGTATCAAGATCAGTGACAAATATGGAACCCACAAACGATGACCTGCGACCTATGATCAATTATTATTGGTTTGTGTGGTACTACATCAGCTATAGCATAATAATGATGATTTTCTTGGTGTGACCATAGCATTGTCATGTGGTGTTATCAATTCTCTTATATTATACTACGTGTAACCTAAATTAAATACTCGTTGTACAATAATATTACATATACATAACACGTAGAACACAAAACACCAAGCGGTAAAAATGTTATATATACCTAATATTCTCTCGAAAAGTATATATATTCTAAGTGACAAACCATCTATATTCCATTCATAGAGTTTATCAGAAGAGACTGAGAATTGGTTTTGGATATTTCTTTCTTCAAATTGAATATCTGGAGGTGTTGGTCTGGGATACCAATTTTTAGTGAGAGATGTTGGATTGATTCTTCTATTTGTGATTCTTTTAAGTTCAAGTTTTGAAAAGCTTGTTCAACTTTTCGGATAGAATCTGAATCATCTTCTGACCCAAAGAATATTGGGGATATTTCAGATTGGGATTCATTAGGGTGATTTAGGACATGGACTGTCTTTTCTTGTTTTAATTCTAATAACATTTGGTCAATTTTTTGACTTGCAGAGGTTGTTTTCAAGGCTATTGCCTTTGAAGAAGATTCTGGGAAATTAACCAGGGGTTTTTCTCTGATTGCTGATTTTGGTTGAGAGAGTTTGTGTGTGTGTGTGTATATATATATATGTATATATATGTACTTACCCTGCTGGTAAGGGGCATATTTCTAGTCTGTGACCAACTCAGCGAATGGTTTCCTCCTCCATTTGATTCAAAGATTGTCTTCTGTTCTATCTATATATGGTAACTTCTGGTTAACACATGAGGTTAATTATGCAAGAGGCCATGCATGTTAATAAGAGTATGTAATACTATTTAGACAGACATGTTAATAGGCCATGCATGTTAATAACAGTACGTAATACTATTTAGACAGACAAAAATCATGCACTTGCTTAACACTTTCTAATGTTGAAAATGAATTTCACATTGATGAAATGAGAGACATTGCATGAGTTTATAAGTAAGTTGGTATACTCCTCATATTGCCAATTGGTTTATGGTGGAACCTAAACTTCCTTCTTCCTTCATCTAATATGTGGGTGTCATGTATAATGGTGAAATCCAGCTCTATTAGAGACATTATCAGCAAACGTGACAGTTTTGTGTGTTTAAATAGCATTATTGATGTTATAAATTCTGACCTCGATAACTTCTTGAAGCTTCATCGTGAATGTATTTGATCATCCAAGTTAGGAGACTGGCTGTGGTGTCTTGAGCAGCAAACATTACCCCAATGATGTTGTCGACGATTTGATTGTGTGTTAGGGTTTCTCCCTTCTCATCCTTGAAGTCCAATAAACTGCCTAATAGATCTTTATGCACCAAACTCTTTTTCTTTCTCTCTTTTATTATCTCACCAAGAATTAAGCTTATTCTTCTCCTTGCCTTCACAAATGAATTTAAATTCCCATTTCCCACAAATATATTGTACAAGAATATTGAACATTAAAAGAAAAGAGAGTAACTTAGTTTGATTAGTACCTTCTTGAACAGATTACGATAAGTACATAATTGTTGATCGTGGCAAATTATTATGCTTACCAAAACCGATTTATTGCACAAGGAGTCGGGGAGTATTGCGGGGAAAGGATTGCAACCTTTGTCTAGAGTGTAGTAGTTTTCCTTGAGCATTTCTTTGTAGTGATTGTTTAAGTGACCGAATACGCATACAATATCAACACAGAAATATACACGTCATTTTAAAGTTCTATGTTACAGACTAAATACGCATACAATATCAACACAGAAATATACATATGTTTGTACCATACTTCACCAATCCCGAAACTGCCAAGCATCGGTCAACCTCATACATTCGAGGACCCACTGAAGAAGTTGTGCTAAGGCACACCTGTCGAAGCACAATAGTTTTTCTCCAATCAGGAGGCCAATCACAACATAACACGTATCAACATCAGAATAAAGCTTCTAGAGTCCCACATCGACCGCGAGCGGAAGCCGGAGACTCTCCTCAACTATAAAAGGAGATCATCCTCTTACAGTTAATCCCTAATGTAATTATTATACTTAAACTTGTCATTAGAACCCACTAATAATGATTATGCTTGAACCTATGTATTATGTAAACCCTTCACTATTAATGAGAGCTCTTTTAACCCGTGGAAGTAGCTAGCCATACTTAGGGGGAACCATGTACATCTTGTGTTTGCTTTCCTATCTCTATATGTTTACATATTATCATCACTAGGTGACCGGAGCAACCTAGCGAAGGTCACAAACTTGACATTTTATGTTGTTCTAAGTCTCACCAAATTTGTGCATCAACAACATATATAATCCAAACAATTAAGTTTTGTTAACTGATAAAAATAATTATTAAAAAAATAACTTGAACTAGCCAACCTTCTTTAACTCATAAAAGGTGTTAACGACATTGCCAGACCATGAGTCTAAGGTAGAAATGGCAATGGCTTCAATATCTGGGACCAAGTTTCTCATAACATCCAAGGACAATGATCCTTGGACTAATCTTCTAATCTGTCCATGGTAGTCATCTTGGTGGAAGAAAAATGCCGAGGGACCAATTAATCTCTCTTTGCTTTGGGGGTATGTAGGTTTAAACAAGTGTGTCTGAGTCACCATACCTAACAAACCGCACAGCCTCTGGGCTAGACAGCATCACACAAGGACTGCGAAGTATGTAAGTCTTGAAAACTTTTCCATACCTAACAATAATTAAAATATTAAATTAAAATAATCCAGTCTTGATAAGCATGCATGCAGTGGATTTAATCACTTAATTACCTGTTGTACCTAGTGGAAGAAAAGACACTAGGGTTTTGAGAGTATAGTTGCATGGTTTCACCTACATAGGGCCACCCATCGAACCTGGAGGTAGAGTTGCTCTAGGATTCCATGCTCTCATTTGTTTTGCAAGTAATAAGATGAATGAAAAAAGAGCAATCAGAAGAAAATAGTAGACACGTAAAAATATATACATATCGCTCTCCTTGATCGCGATATAGCTTAGGAAATTAAATTCAGTAAGTTATTAAGGACATTGTGGCCTGTGAACATAGTTGTGCTTGTTTATATAGGAGTTGCGCGCAGGTAGTGACAATGTGTGATTAATTCGATTATTCTCTGCCACCCGATTTCAGTGGACAGTGGCTAGCCTGCCAGGCCAATGACTGATTGCTCTAGCTAGCTAGTTGCACAACTTTTCGTCGTCCAATTCAACCCACTATTTAACCTTTCACAAGGATTGCCGTTGGTACTAGATTTACCATCAGGCACAGACCTAGCCACAAAAATTCTAGTGAGATGAGCCATAAAAGTAGAAAAAGAAAAATGAAGAAGCCACAGAATATTGAAGAGAACAACGTACGTAGATTCTTGAAATTTTGAGAAACAAAATACTTTCTTTCTTAGAGCACTTCCAGCGTGGGAACCCTCCCCCCATGCTATTCACTATTTAATTTACCCAGTGAACAGCAACTGCCCTTAATGAACAGTAATTGCATTTTGCATCTTCACCGTTGCAATTGAATAGTCCTGGCAATTGACAATAAAATATTACTATTTATGTCTCCTCAATCGCCCACCCCCAAACCTCTCTCTCTAAAAACCACAACTTTTTTCTTCCACTCTCTCTCTAGAAAACCACAACCTCCAAATTTCTTCCTTTCCATCCATCCATATCTCTGAAAAAAAAAAAAAAAAAAAGACGACAGAGATCCATCTCTCGATTGTTCAAAAATTGAATGAAAAAATGGCACAAAGAGCGAAGAAGGAAGAGACGGAGTTCAAGGTCCCTGAAACGCTAACGCACTACGTCAACAACTACGGCATCACCGGCAATCCCTCCAACAACATGTGCCATAAGTGCTTCAACGCCGCATTGGCCGCCACCACCACCACTTCATCGTTGTCGTCAGCGACGATTGTTTGAGACAAAATAGAGGAGAATGGAAAAGCAAATGGAGACAAAGAAAGAGGAGATGGAAGGACGCAAACGTCGGTAAGAAGATCAAAAGTGGTGGCGTCAAGGCCGGTGGGTGCCTTAATAACATGGCTGACGTCGTCCTGACGTCAGCCCATGTCAGACATCCTTCGGGCTGGCACGAATCCACGTGCCTGGAGCTCGGGCTTGCTCAGGCTCGCTCACCAACCAACGCTGAACTTTCTCCCTCGGGCAATTAGGCCCTGTTCCACAGCCTGTCCCTCGAGTAGTTGCTCCCGCTGGAGCTACTCTTATAACAAAATGTTAAATATTTAGGGTAAGAAATTTTACATCTTTTTTTGCTAGATTCATGTCCATGTCATGTACTTATCTTGTCAGATCACAAGCCTTGGTTACATGTCTATTTCACATAGGGTTCTGTTTGCGCCCAAAAATATTGGTTTGTGCCGAATTTAGAATTGTTCTCGGCCCAAAGGCCGTGCGTAGAAGTCGTTAGGAGGTTATCCATCTCATGGGCCGTATAGTCATGACTAACCGTATCCCATTAGAAATCCGAGGGATGTGGGTGAGTCCTATTACGAGAATGAGTCTCGACAGGATAAGGAGTTTAAGATTGAATGTGGCCTAATGACGGGTTGAGTTCAAAATCCTGGTAGGAGTAGGATTAGCCGAGATAAGGTTGGATCAGGGAAATGAGTTCTAATCCGAGAATGATTGGGATTCAATACAACATTACTATAAATAGGGGGAGGACATCGAACAAACCCCCTCCAATTCAACACATATACTGCCCTGCGCAAATCCTCGTTCTACGCGAAACCTCTCAACACCTTGAGATTTTTGTTTTCCTTTTTCGCCAACATATCTTCAGTTTGGATAAACTACATTGTGAAGGCAACCGGCGAACATCTTTAGTTTGGATAAACAACATTGTTGTCGTAGAATCAGCCGACCGTGAAACACATTCAGTTTGGATAAACAACACTGCGACAGGGCTGACTGGTTATCTATCTAAGTCTCGGTCGAGAAGGATTTTCGAATCCTTATCGGCAGAAGACATCTCATTAGCTTCTTCGACGAAGTGAGGTGTTACGAGTTACTGGGCTCGGCACATCGAACGCCGAGTTGTTTATGATTGGTTATTCGCAGCTAGGTTTTAGAGTTTGACATTCTGACGGTCGAACCACTTTCACGATCAAGACGTATATTTGTTTTGAGTACTTGTGTCCCTATACTCTAGTGTTGATTCGGCTTTCTTATACTCTTACGAATATAATCACTGTGACCGAATCCGGCACCGAAGATTTGGGAACTTCGCAGAACTAGTAGCCTTGTCTTAAGGCTCTAGAACCTGAAAGTCGAGAATGTTCCTTCCTCAGCCGTAGTCGCAAGATTAAGAAGTCAACACAACATCAATGAATTTTACTCCTCGACCGAGCTCGGTCGATGAGTTGGCACGCCCCGCATACAACCGAATGACGTAGTTAGATTACGAATTACTCGGCTTACGCGCTACGTAGGCTTGGTAGTTTTTAGGGTCAACATTTTGGCATGCCCAGTGGGACCCAGTGCTAAGACTACGAAGTTCATGACCATCGAGACATGATCAGTAAAAAAACAACCAAAGAACGTAGTTAGCTTACTAATTACTCGGCCTGGGCGCCACGTAGGCTTGGTAGTTTTTAGGGTCAACATTTTGGCTGAATAATCAGGCCGAATACGAAGCCTTTATTATCGGCCATGACGTGCTGCATAATTTACGAGCAACTCGTGTCCTTGTTCTTGGTGACTCCGAACTTGTTATTAATTAACTCAACGGGGTTTTTCGTTGCATGAGTTGTACTTTGGCGCCTTACCACATGATTGCTAGCTATTTGGCCGAATCCTTCAACGACGTAACTTTCAAACACATTTCACGAGTTCATAACACAGACGTTGATGAATTGGCTCAAATAGCTTACGGAGCCCAACTCATAGGGGGCAAATTAGGCCGAGAAATCTCTGTGTCACGACAAGAACATTCGACCTTGATTAATCAGCAAGTTCTCTAACGTGGTTGCATGATCCGGACACGGGTCATGTCTTTACCTTCGTTGTTAGAACGGAAGGACACGATTAAGGTTTGTGTCGTCAAGGCATTACCAGACGATTAGAGAAGGATAATTATACAATATATTGATAACCCCAACGAAAAACACGACCGACGGACAAGGGTTCATGCCACAAACTACATATTATACCAGAATGAGCTGTATCGAAAATGTGAGGATAGGTTACTATTGTTGTGCCTCAGCCTGTAATAAGCTGCTTAAGTGATGGCAGAAGTACACGAAGGTATTTGCGGAGCTCACCAATCTGGACGAAAAATGCGTTGGCTGCTTTGATGGCACAGTTATTTCTAGCCGAGTATTCTGAAGGATTGTATTGAGTATGCAAAAGGGTGTGTACAGTGTCAAATCCATGGGCCTATACAGATAGTATCGGCCAAATCATTACATTCGGTCACCAAACCATGGCCGTTCCGAGGATGGGCCATGGTTGTTATTGGTAAAATCACACCATCGTCTGGTGCAGCCAAACATGCGTGGATACTTGTTGCAACAGACTACTTCACCAAATGGGTCGAAGCCAAATCATATGCCGAGCTAACGTCTAAGGAAGTTTGTAGTTTCGTTGAAGAAAACATTGTGACTAGATTCGGCGTGCCAGAAACAATCATAACAGATAACGGTACGATTTTTACATTCGACATATTTAAGGACTATGCAACAAATCTAAAGATTCGACTCGAGCAATCTACGCCATACTACCTGCAGGCGAATGGGCAGGCCGAATCAAGTAATAAGGTTCTTATTGGTATTATTTAAAAAATGATAAAAGAGAGGCTAGACATATGGCACTTAAAGATAAACGAAGCGCTATGGGCTTATCGAACATCTCTACGGAAAACCACTCCGTATGCGTTGACTTATGGACACGACGCAATGTTGCCCATTGAGCTAAGTAAACTCGTTGCGAATAATTGAACAAAGTAGTTTGTTCAGCGCCGAGTACAGTCAAGCCATGAGACAAGAGCTCGAAATTTTAGAAGAAGCTCGGCTTGATGCTTATAATTTATTAGTGGCTCAAAAGAAGATCGCTGAGCGTGCATATAATCAACGAGTTAGACAAAAAAGTTCGGCGAATGAGAACTGGTTTGGCAAACTGTACTACTCGTAGGAATTAAAGACCCAAGGTTTGGCAAGTGGTCGCCGAATTGGGAAGGGCCATTCGTTATTCATAAAGTCCTCGGCAAGGGGGCATACCATCTTAGAGATCGAACCGGCATTGTTCACAAGTTGCCAATCAATGGAAGGTTTTTAAAGAAATACTATCCAGTCACATGGGAGATGCGAGAATAAAAATTCATTTCATTTCATTAAGTTCACTACATTGGTCGATCAATTTACAATAATCCTAGGGTGATGAAGGAAGAAGAGTTTCAAGAACAGCCTTTAGCTCCAACCACCTCACCTCGCCCATCGTGACCTCAGCCTGCCGATTCCTCTTGTCCATCTTCAGCTGCTCGACTCGCTTCACGTTCGCCGCATTGTGAAGACCTGTAATTTGGAAAATATATTTATAAGACCATCTATAATTATAATATTTGGGTTCCTTGTATTTATTTAATTATTTATTTGTTTACTATATATTAACCTTGTCTAATTACCTGTTTATATTTATTTTATTTATTGATTTTAGCTTTACTATAATTATTTTGGTCTAAAATAATTGGCTGGTCAAGGTCAATGCTATTGTTGACAACACCTCTCTATTTACACACATCCGTAGCAGATTATGGGAGTACGGAGAGAGGTTCAACTTATCTCTTGCCGCTACACCTTCCAATAAGAGAATAGCTGTAACCGTCTCTTAACCTCCTATAAATAGGAGTGCTTTTCGTTCATTTGAAAGAGGAAAACAGACGGAAGAAGGGAAAAATAATTCGAGAGAGAGAGAGAGAGAGAGAGAGAGAGAGAGTTGTTTTTCTGTGGTTTTTGTTGAGAGTGAGAGAGAGATCGATTGAGTGAGGGAGGGAGGACTGTGGAGTCAGTAGCTTGCTTTGTGTGAGTAACAATTTCTATACCTTGTTTATCTTTTCATAACTATTATATATTTTCCTTGTTTATATCTGTCGTGGAGTTTCTATTCGAAGTTAGTTTATACAAATTCTTCGCTTGATCAAATCTAATGTAATTTGGCTTCAAATCTGTATATATCTTTGATTTGGCTGTCTTGTTATAAAATATGAAAGAACTATGATAAACCCTAGTTTGACAAATCCAATTCAATTTCCTTTTCTAAAACTACTTTATATTTATACAATATTATGTTAATTTGATTGAGAATAGAATGAAGTTTATATATGTACACATATGCTACGCTATCAATATATGTAGATGTATATGTATAGCTATTTTTATATACATTAGTATATGCTGGAACAAAACCACACTAAGTCTTAAGCTTTTTGCACTATATATCGTCTAGGTTATAAATGATTAATCATGTTGGGAAATGGTTTTATGTATGGTTATTTTATACAAGTTACATAAGGTTTTGAAGGCAGAGGACTATCTAAGTTTATTCTTTCTTTTGGTCTCCATAATATGTTTACTATACACAAAACTATTTTGCATAGTATTATAGGTCAACCAATTTGATATCTGATTTGAGTGATAGTAAATTAGTAACCCCAAGTACTTTGATTAGTTAGAGTCTATGTCTTGCATAAAGTGATTTGCTTATACTAGTGAATAGGATTTTGTCAAGGTGGTGAACTCTTGTAATAGAGAGTTGGAGCAATGCTTTGGAGTCCAGGTAGGGGAAATACGGCAGAACTTTATGGAGATTGGCTTTATTAAATTTCGTGAAGAATTATATTATTATCGATCTTGTTGGTTGATTAATGTGATATGGGTTGCTAATTGGACAAATACTGCTCTTGCGTGTTTACTTGTTATTGGTTATGGAATTATTGGTGAAATGCTATTGGTTGAGAATATACTATGGTATATGTGAATGATAAATGAAAGTATTTGTGAATCATTCATAATTGGTCGTGTGGTTGGAGTTTTAGTGGTGAGAAGGAATTGGAAATGAGGGTAGCTGGAAAGGATCTTTTGTGTAGTTGAGCTAAACTCTTAGCAGGTACCAGGTCTCAGGCGAGCCCATAATGCACAGATTCTTTAAAGGTAATTCGGGACTGGCGACGAAGGGTTTTGGCAAGATGACTAACAAAAGGGGAAATTGGGATGATTGAGTTACAGGGGGTTAATTTGTATATTAGAACATTCGAACCACCACTACAGAGGTAAAATGCACGGTATGGGACGTGCAGGTCCGCATGTTTTATTATATGAATTAACGGGTAGAGATGAAGAGTATTGCATTGCACTCATACATTGTTATTGATAATGATTTGGTACTTGATTAAATGATTTTATAACACGTAATTTAGTATTGTCAATTTACTGTGGTAAGGTTATGTCCCTACTGACCTGTTGAAGCTCACCCCTCTATTGTTATGCAGGTTTACTAACTAAACTGTCAAAAGGGTAAACAGGATGAGATGAGATAGATGTGAGGCTAGAATTTGTATTTATTTATTTAGCCTTGTAAAGAATTTTGGATTTCTTTTTATAAGAGGAATTTTATTTTTCACTATATTATTTCAGTTTTACTTTAATTATTTAGTTTTTAGTTTGCGTTTAGGATTCAGGTTAAAGTTTTTACTACCGACCTCGGGTCCGGGGCGTGACACGCATATTCGGTCAGACAAGATTTGCCACCTGACTCAAAATACATCGCAAGCTCAGAAGCAATTGCCAACCTTCGATTTTGAAGTTCGGCAATTTAACGGGTCAAGGTCGGCCATGGTCTCTTTTTTAGCCTTTAAAACTTCGACCTTCAGACGAAAAGCGTCTCGAACAGCTGTTGCAGCTTTCAAGCCATTGTCAGCCTGAAGAGCTTTCTAGAAAATACTAAATTATTCTAGGGTCTGTTCCAAGGAGGACGACGCCTGAGTGATAGCTTTGACGCTTAATTGACCATCGGCTCCAAGGTCGTTCAGACATGCACCCACCGAATCAAGGCATTTACGCTCGAGAACTTGAGAAGCTGAGAGAGACAAAAGCTCTTGCAACCGAACAAGAACAATTGATTCGGCAGGTTCAGTCATAGATGCCGAAGGACCAGCCGTTTCCGAAATGCTTGATAGAAGAGCATCAAACTCGACTTCCCATAAAGGCTGCACACGAAAACGGTTTAGGCACAAGGAAAATCATGAATGTAGCAGGGAAGATTTGTTTTAAACCTGCCAAGAGGAGACTTCGACCATGTCTTCGGGTTCATTGCTCAAACCTAAAAAACTTAATAGCCGAGCTCAATGTTTCAGATTGCTTCTTAATTCACGCGGTCGATGAAGGTTATCTACGTTCGATGGCCACTAAGGTGGCCAGGAAATATAGATAACACCTTTCGGCACATAAAATTTTCGGTGAAATGAATAACTAGGCACCTGACATTTAATATTTTCTCGGTTCAGACTTGTTATAACAAATTGACAAGAGAAAGTAATCGAGCCTTACAAAAGTCAAGGTCAATTTTTTCGACGATAGGCCTATTTCCACAATCAGCTGCAGGAGGATTAACTTGATCGGTCGCCTCAACCATGGGGGAATGATCAACAGAAAGAGCTTGGGTTGGTTGAGAACGATTTGCCGGCAGAATCTCGTCACTCTCATCATCTTGAAACAAAAAGTGTTAATACATTTTTGACTTAATAAGTAAAGGGATTTGACAGCATAATCATACCTCTTCTAAGATGACCGCCGAATGTTTTGGATTCTTGGGGAGATTATTCTCGATCGAAGGGGTTGTCTCCCCTAGTACAGGTACTCCTGTCGATCCTGGAGCTGCAGGCGAGTCAACCAATGGTATGGTAACTGGCTCGACCATGACCTCGGGGACTTCAGGTATTGGTTGAGCTTGGGTTGCCAGGCTGGCCGAAGAAGGTTGATTCTCCACCAAAGCCTGAACAACGGGAACAGGAAGAGAGGCACTCGGAGCAGTTGTCGATGGTATGGCTAGAGATAACATTAATCTCCCGTACTCCCTTCTTCGCCAATTTCTTGACGCGTTTCGGGGGACGGGGAGCTTCACCTGCCGTCTATGCGTCCAGGTGAGGTTGTTTACTCGGTGTGTTTGGTGCGGCGGCCTTGGTTTTCTTGGAAGAAGGGGCCAATTTTTTCATGACCACTGTCGAGACAACCATGTCCGCCTATTTCAGTACCCAAACGCCTAAGAAAGCGAAATCTCGTTAGTAAAACCATTCAAATGTTTGAAGAATAAAGGTAGAAACAAGGATATACCTTAGGGCGCTTCTTTAGATTGAGGGGCGGAAGTTTTCTTGGGCCGGTCACCAAAAGTTGTATTGATTACTTCCTCGACCGAAAAGCCAAATAAGTTGTGAGTATATTTTTCCCACCCGTTGCCGAAGGTATCGGTGCCGAGAGATTCAAGAACAGCTGGTCGAAGGTGAAATTTCTTACACCGTTCCTGAAATTCTTTCTCGGTGTCTCTGCACTCATTTTCTGAGGAACTAGAGATGCGCCCTCTGCTTAGAAGGGAGCGAGAAGAAAATAGAGGCACCGAGCAACCTTGGAAGTAACCGAGTTGTCGGGCAGCAAAGTGGGGATGGTAGACTTTTTAACTTACTCGGCGAGCATCGCAACCGAGGGGAAGGTCGCGAGTTAACACGAACGACCCCTAGTTTTGACAAAGATCGGCGTCTTCGCTTTCACTCCAGGTCGACGTGGGAAGTTTGATGGAGTAGGGGTATTCTTAATGACGACATATCAAAAATTCGTCATCAGAAAAGACATTCAGGCTAAAGAGGTGTTTAAAGACTTCTTCGGTTCGGTGAGGGGGCACTGGTCGGGAGGCCAACTGAAAGCCGAGCGCTATAGTAGACTGGAGGCTGGAAACTTCTGGCCGAAGTGTGGAGAAATAAACCTGCAGCCATAGTTGGAATACCTATAGAGGTCCATTCTGGTACGAGTTGATCTTGTTGAGGGTCGTTTTTTCCAGGCAACGAAGAAAGTTGGCGAAGATGGCATGATTGAGCGCCAAGAAGTGACCACTAGCCATGGCTTCTGCCATCGGTATATTATCGACTAAGCATTTATTCGACTTGGTACAACAGATGAACTTGTTGTACTAGTAAAATAGGAAGGCCTCGTGTTCCCCATTCCGTAGACTTGCCTCCCCTCGACCAGCAAAATGGAGGATAAAGTTATTATAGTTTAGAAAATTCTTGTGCAATTTCTGAACGTCTTCTTTTGAAGGCTCTTGACCTTCGTGGTTCAACGTCTCGACGGCCTGATCGTCGAACAGCGCCTTGAGGTCAAGATTGGATGGGCATCTAATAAGGGTGGCGTCGACCGGAATGCCAGAAGGAGGGGTCCCGATGATAGCCGACATGTTGAGGATGGTGAGAGTTATAGGGTTGAATGGAAGGACCATGGTGTTGGTGGCCGAACACCAAAGGCTTAGAGCGGCCATGAGGAGTTATTTATCCATTGAAATCTCCATGGTCGAGAGCTTGATAGCGTCATGGATACCAAGAGCCTCCCACTCTTTACTGAAGAATTTTTCCATTCGTATGACCCAGGCCACCCAGTTCGCATTAATCGAAGGCCAAGATCCTTGGGGTTTTTTCTGGCACCATTTCGACCAGTCGAATCCCTGCAGCAAACCTGCCAAGCAATGTTTTTTGAACAAGTTGGTGATGGATGACAACACTGTGTCTTTGAAGAGTGGGCCTAGAATTTGGTAAGTAGTGTTTAAGTCATATTCGAAATGCAGGGACTTGATGGCGTTCTGATCGATGAAAGCCTTGCACTTGTTGCACTCAGGGGAGAGTTCTAAGACGAATGAGGACATTGATGAAGGCTAAAGCTTCTGAGATGAAAGCTTAAGGTTTTCTGGGTTTTGAAGGTTTTGAGAACAAAGTGGCGAGAAAATTTCAAGGGTTTTGGAAAGCGTAAAGTACGAATGGAAGGGATTCGGGTATTTATAGACATTTAAGGCGGAAGGCTAAGCGTTTGATTTTCAAAATCAAGGATGAAATCGAGGGATAGTTAGTAATCATTTTACATGCTCAGAGAATCAAGGCGAAAGGACCGAGGTTTTCAGGGATTGAGGACGCACGATGACGTGTTGCAGCAGGTTTAGTACAAAAGAGACGTTTCGACGGTCGCACGTTTTCGAGAATCATGATTAAAGGCTGCTAGGTTAACCAGAGGGTTGACATGTGGCCGGACAGTTGGGAAATCGAGATCGTGGGGTTATGTTTCATAAATGCGTGTGGTGGTTTTTCTCAAGAAGATTCAATGATTATCTTTAGGTAGTTTTGCTTTTTCAAGGTCAAGGCTCGAGCCAGGGAATACAGGCCGACGACCTCCGAAACAAGGGGGCAATGTTTGGGCCCAAAAATATTGGTTTTTACTGAGTTTAGAATTGTTCTCGTCCTAGAAGCCGTGCGTAGGAGTCTTCGGGAGGTTATCCGGCTCATGGGCCGCACTAACCGTATCCTATTAGGAATCCAGGGGATGCAGGTGAGTCTTTTAAGATTGAATGTGGCATAATGACGGGTTGAGTTCAGAATCCTGGTAGGAGTAGGATTGGCCGAGATAAGGTTGGATTGGGGAAAGGAGTTCTAATCCGAGAATGATTGGGATTCAATACAACATTACTATAAATAGGGGGAGGACATCGAACAAACCCCCTCCAATTCAACACACAAACTGACCTGTGAAAATCCTCGCTCTACGCGAAACCTTTCAACAACCTTGAGATTTTTGTTTTCATTTTTCGCCAACATATCTTCAGTTTGGATAAACAGCACTGTGAAGGTAACCGGCGAACATCTTCAGTTTGGATAAACAGTACTGTTGCCGTAGAATCAGCCGACCATGAAGCACCTTCAGTTTGGATAAACAGCACTGCGACAAGGCCGACTGGTTATCTATCCAAGTCTCGGTCGAGAAGGATTTTCGAATCCTTATCGGCAGAGGACATCTCATTAGCTTCTTCGACGAAGTGAGGTGTTACGAGTTACTGGGCTCGGCACATCGAACACCAAGTTGTTTATGATTGGCTATTCGCAGGTAGGTTTTAGAGTTCGGCATTCTAACGCCCGAACTACTTTCACGATCAAGATGTATATTTGTTTTGAGTACTTGTGTCCATATACTCTGGTGTCGATTCGGCGTGCTTATACTCTTACGAATATAATCACTGTGACCGAATCCGGCACCGACGATTTGTGAACTTCACAAAACTAGTAGCCTTGTCTTCAGGCTCTAGAACCCAAAGGCCGAGAGTGTTCCTTCCTCGGCCGCAGTCGCAAGATCGAGAAGTTAACAGCGCACTCAACGCAACATCAACGAATTTTACTCCTTGGCCGAGCTTGGCTGACGAGTTGGAACACCTCGCATACAACCGAATGATGTAGTTAGCTTACTAATTACTTGGCCTGCGCGCCACGTAAGCTTGGTAGTTTTTAGGGTCAACAGGTTCAGTATGTCATATTGCGAATCTAACAATCATGACGATCCAAGCTTCAAAAATTTAATGTTCGGGCAAGCCTTAGTTGTTTTGTTCACACCAAATAATCACTCATTGCTAAGTAGTTAAAAATGCGTCGTGTTTTGGTTAACCTGTGAATGTCTAACCACACAATTATTTTATCAAATTACATAACTAGATGAGATGACACGACATGAATAAAAAAATTTAACTTCCGAACTAAGTTATGTTGTTTACACTGAATGAATTTACTATTGACTAGTTAAAATATGGGTTGAATTTTTGTTGTTGAGAAGGAATCCCATATTGATGGGAGGAAGAACCTTACATGGGTTTACATGTAAGTTGGGTTACTCCTTATTTTACCAATTAATTTATGGTGGAACCTAAACTTTCTTTATTTGTTAACCCACGATATTTGTTAGTGACCCATTAAAGAGCAAAGTAGTTTTCTTTCCTCATTTTTTAGGCTCTTAATTGTATACTAGCACATGCACACACACAAAGTGTGTGCGAAATATTTTACTTTTGTTTTTATAATTGAAGAAGAGAGGAAGATAGTGAGAGAGAACGTGGGAGTGGAGAGAGGGGGAGAGAGGTTTATTTTTATTTTTTTAAATTAGACATGATACAATCACTTATAAGTGAGGCTTAAATAAAAAATAGCAAAATTTTTTTTTGTGAAATTACGTTACTATCCTCAACATTTTTGTTGTGATAGAAGACAAAAATGTATTTTCCCTCTCTTTTGGTTGATAAAGGGAGTTTCATTAATATGTGATTTAGATATATTTTGGACATTTTCTCAAGACACTTATATCCTAGTCCTCAAGAACGGGGAGTAGAGAAAATGCATCATCTCTTCATCCGGTAAATGATAAACTCACACCACAAAGCGCGAGTACAAATTTTAGTCGCAATGTGATCAGACAGTTTTCATATATACACACATAATCATTTAGCAAACAAATTTAGTTACTTAATTTAGAATTAGCATTTTCCTTTTTACAATTCAAATACTACAAAAAGGTCAGGTCAACATTAGATGGATTGAACCAAAGTACTAAAACTCTTTGTTCCACCCAGAAATTAAGATTGATGTGCGGTTTGGTTTATATTGTTATCCAACTTGTTTAAGAATTAATCACTACTACACTAGTTGCATACATAAGTTACACCAAAGCTTGTTACGAACAAAAGGAGTCTGTACAGTTCCATGAAAACAACAGACGTCGAAATACATACGCAAAAGGCTCATTTCCATCCACAAAAAGTGTGGGCGTTTCTTCAATACTGAGAAAATAGTTCGGCAACGCGTGATGAAATACCTATTGATTGACAATTTATAGTCTTCTCTTTTTAATTGAGAATTACTATGTTCTTGATTATCTTTTTCTCCTTTTTTTTTTTTGGCCAATAAGCTGTAAGTGTCTTTTTTATTTGGTTTAAAATGTTGATTTTTTTTTATCATGAAAAAAAATTTCTGCTAAACCTGTTCTTATGTCTTATTTTTCTTTTGACATTATAATCTTACTTACTGATGAGTCAAAATTATATTATATATTTCACCCTATTTTTAGTATAATTTGATAATTATTTTGGTAGAATTTTGATACTTTGCTTTATATTTTCAACATATGACATTCGACTTCCTCTGGAGCAAAACGTGACCAAACAGACGAATTTTGAAGTGATTCAAATTGGAAGTCTTTCATGTGTTCCTTAGCTTGTTCATGTCAAAATCTTAGCAATTTCTACCAAGCGGTTATTTTCTAGAGATTAAATGAAGGAGCAGTGCGCGTTGTTGGAAAGTGACGTTTATGGGCTTAAACTGCGTTTTTGGAGCCCAAGATGACTTTGGATGGGTTTGTAGCCTTCTGGAGAAATGTTCAGAATAGTCAAAGCTTTAAATCCAGCTATTTTGAGTCAGTTTTGGAGCTGATTTGGGTCCAAAACGTGGATGTGAAAGATTTTTGACGAATTTACCAAGTCAATTTATGTTTCCTATTTTATTTTAATTTATTTAGTTTCCTAGTCTTATTCTAAGACCTTTTATTAGGAGGATTTTATTTAAAGTAGTATAACTAAGCCTTTTGGCAGACCTAGGGTTTTTCGGAGAGAGAGAACGCATGCAATTTTTGGAGAGAAGATTTTGGGCAAAGCTTAGAGATTTCAAGACTTTTACTTTCAAGGTGTTTTCACTCTTTTTCTATTTCAATAAAGACTTTATGATTTTTATTATGAATATGAGTAACTAATTTTCTTTTGCTGGGGTGAGGCCATGATCCTTAGCAAGAATATGTAGTTTCTTCTTAATTTGCTTATGAATTCATTCATGCAAGTTTTGAATTGTTAATCACCAATTTAAACTATCTATTTGTCTTAGTGATTCGCGACCATTAGGATATTTAGAAAAATAATTTGATGCAATTTTGGCGGAGGGCTGTCCCTAAAATTGACTAAGGCTTCTTGTGATTAATATGTGTAATCTCTTAGGATGGACGACACGTTTTAAGGGTTATATGACTTTTCTAAAGGTTTTCATAAAACTTAATGAGTCTTGCATATTCACATTCGATCTGGACACCACATACAGGTTGCATGTTAAATATATGTTCTATGTTGGAGGTTCCAAGTATGATATACTTTAGGAAAACCAAACCCTCAAAATATGCATGTATGGTTCATAAGTAATTAGAAGAGTTACATAGGATTGTTAGGGTGGCGGCGGAACCCTAGTATCTTCTCACTTTAAATTCTAAAAATTGTTTCTTTCTCCTTCTTTAAAATTGCAGTTTTAAGTAATCTTTTTAATTAAATTCGTTTTTCTCAATTGAGGTCATTAAATCACCCTTTTCCAAAATTTTGTTCTAAATAATTAGTTGAAAATTGACTTGGCGTTAATCTATTTAAATTAATCCTTGTGGAGAACGATCTTACTTGAGCCAATTATACTACGACAATCTTGTTTCTCTTGCAAGTATTTTAGGTGTTTTTAACCCTTTTGCACAGGTGGTAAAAATCCTATCACTTACCATAAAAAGTTAAAAAACTAAAATGCTATTTCTCCAACCACTGTTATTCTTAAAGTAACTTCTTATATATATATCTAAATTCTTTGAAGAAATGTTAGCAATAGTTACTCAACTTTAACCCAATTTTTTTTAGTCAAAATGTAAACTTTAACTCAATTAGAATGCTATTTCTCCAACCACTGTTATTCCTAAAGTAACTTCTTATATATATCTAAATTCTTTGAAGAAACGTTAGCAATAGTTCCTCAACTTTAACCCAATTTTTTTAGTCAAAACGTAAACTTTAACTCAATTAGAGAGGAAAAGGGAGGAAGAGAGAGAAAGGGGAGAGGGAGGAAGAGAGCAAAACGGCCGAAGAGGGAGAGAGAGACAGGGTGGTCGGGGCAAGAGAAAAGTTGCTATAGTGAATAAATTTATAAATAAGAGTTAAAAATCTTTTTCTTTCAAGCTAAATATGTCATTAACAATTTTTTTTAAATAAATGAGTGAAAATAATATGATGAGGTAGGTTTAGCAGTATTTAAAAATTTAAAAATTTATATGCCGCTTAGCATTATGATCTAATAATGTTTCTCTTCACTTGTAATCACAAATTACTAAATTTAACTTTTGCTAAAAACAAATTTGAACAAAACTATTACGACTAGTCCATTATAAAGTTTAATTGACTTATGTTTTTTAAAATAAAAAAAACAGTTCCATACATTATATGTTGGGCGCCGACCGCAACAGATTGAACATAATCTAGCGGTCTCCGACAAGTCTCATCGGAGGGCATTAAGGTCATCTCCAACCGAATGGTCCGGAGGGTTAGAGGGCAAAAAATAGTTCGAAAACCGTCTCCAACCGAGGGCTAGGCTAGAGGGCTCTGGAATCTGGGAGGGCCCCACAGAATCGGAGAGGGTTGGCTGGCTATTTTTTTTTTAATGCTTTGTTATTTCTGTCAGTTATAGCCAACAGAAATAATATATACTATATTATTAGTGTCGGTTATAACCGACACTAATAGCAATGTTAGTGTAATATCAATTTGAACAGTGTCGGTTAAAACCAACACTAATTTGAATTCTAATATGAATGCCAACAGCTAGCCAGTCACTAGCCGTTGTATTCAAATTTTTTTTTTTATGAATTTAAACCTTTTTTTTTTCTATAACTTCCTATAACTTTTTTTCTATAGCTTATATTTTACAAAATTTGGTTCATATTTTTTTTTAAATTCCATTTTTTTCCTATAACTTCTATTTCACAAAATTTGTTTCATCTTCCATTTTTTTCCTATAACTTCTATTTCACAAAATTTATTTCATATTTTTTTTTTTAAATTCCATTTTTTTCCTATAACTTCTATTTCACAAAATTTGTTTCATATTTTTTAAAATTCTATTTTTTTCCTATAACTTCCTAAGCCATTATACAACATTAAATTAAATTAAGTAACATGAAACAACATTAAATAACATTAACCAACATAAAAATTATACAACATGAAACTTAAACAACATTTAAAAAAACATTTAAAAACATAAAACGTAAATGTCTACTCCATGCTTCTTTGGGCCCAAAGATGTGCAACAAGATCTTGTTGTAGGTATTTGTTTGTGGCACGAGAACGTATCATTCTATAGTGTCTCATGTACTCATCTATAGAGATACTACCAGTTCTTGGATTGAAGGGCAAATTAGGCTCATCATATATTTTTGCACGAGCCCTGAATGTGGGCCTACTCCAGCTGGACGGTCCCTGATAAGCTCGAGATATCAATCTCTAGCTAAGAGCTTTTGGACCGCATGTCAATTTATCACTTTTGAGATGGATAAAAAAATTATGAGTTATGAACTTATGATCCTGTAGACATCGAAATTTCGGTAAATAAATGTTGACCGATAAATCAAAGTGTCAACGCTCATGTATTACATAAATTTTACACGTAGCGTGTGACTCAACGAAAATTGAAATGAGTTGGAAAAGTCATCAAATAGGACACGTGTCAACACCTGGCATAAACGACTTATTTCATCTGGGATATTATATTCAAAATTAGGCCTTGGAAAAATTCTATAAATACAAGCCCATTTCATTCATTTGGGAGGAACCAAAATCATTATGCAAAATTCTTGAAGCTCTGAAGCTCTGAAACTCCGAAGCTCTCAAGCATCCAAGTTCCCAAAGAATCAAGAAAGCTCTCTTCGTTCTTCGTTCATCCGTTCATCCTAAGATCAAGCCCCAACGACCCTTTGGATCAACAACGTCGTCAAATCCACACATCCAACCGTTCTTCAAGATTAAGCCCAAAAGCCCTTGAAGATCCGTTCATCACTGTTCTTCAAGATCAAGCCCAAAAGCCCTTGAAGATCCGTTCATCACCGTTCCTCAAGATCAAGCCCCAACGGCTCCTTGAAGATCCGCTCAAATCCACTTTCAAAGATCAAGCCCACGGCCCTTAAAGAACGTTCATCCAAGATCAAGCCCCGACGACCCTTGGATCAACGAAACATCCACAAATCAACACCTTAAGGAGATCGAATCAGAGGATCAAAATAGAGAGAGATTGTAACCCAAAACCATCAAAAATACAAATATTTGTTTGTGCACGTCGTTCTTGTCTCTTTCGTTTCAGGAATTTTCCGTGTTCACAGATCCTTTTGAAGAATTAACACTATATTTGGATAAAAGAATTTAGGATTACTAAGGAATTTTAAAATGAAGGTAATTGAAATGAAGATATTTTATTTTCTAGAATTTATGAATTTTCTTGTTAATGAAATTGAATACGGAATTTTTTATTTTTAAACTCTCAATCATGGAAATTAGGAAATGACACTTATTTACATGAAATTTAAACTTGGGAATTGGAGATCCCAAATTCCAAGTTTTTTTTCCACGCGGAAATTTTAAATTTCTATGTTTATGAATCCAGACAAATGAATTGGTACATGTCAATTTATAAATTATGACTTTTACCCAAATTCCAAGTTTATTTCTCTCATCTAAACATAGTGTAAGTTAATTGTACTTTGCACTTCTCTAGTTTATGGTAATTGATATTTTGATCCTTGGTTTTTAAAATTGATACTTCACTCTTCTTTTTTTTTTTTTGTCAAACAAATTTACTTTCATTAAATAAAAAGGCAAGTATAAGGAAAAAGAGAGTTCAAATGGTAGTCCACTACTTACATGCAAGCCCAACAATAAAAAGAAAATACAGTAAGTAGGCTCAAAAGTGACCAGCTGAACAACAACAAAAAAATTCCTAAGATTGGAATGAACCAGCTGCCATTAGATGCGCCTCCATCGCAAGGCCACCACCACCACCAAGAGAACGAACTAACGAAACAAATGAATCAACGAAAAATGGGAATGGCAAGCCACCGATGCAGTGAGTGCTCCCATATGCAGACTCATCTATCGGTCTACCTGTCGATTTAACTTTATTTATACGATGTAACACTCAGTTGTCCTATACTTTGGCCCGCTTGGAGTCATATTAATTTTACATTAAAAATTGTTACATAGACAACTAATAATGTCTCTCCAAACAGTATTAGTTTTGAATTACTAGTTACAGTGATCAAATAATGTGATCTGAAATTTTGAAGCTTAAATTTATACAAATTTTGTACAATTATTTTATTTATCATCCTTTCCAGTGATCAAATTAGCACACATTCCATCACTTAATCATACCTTATAAACTTCTCTAATGGCACCCAATACTCTATCTGCAGCATCAGCCCCAAATAATCTTGGAAAATTAGACCCCAGATCAATCTCAATAGTCTTCCTCTTGATCAAATCATCCCTCCTCTTCAAATATTCCCTCTCATCCTCTCCCACTTCTCTCTCCCCACAAGCACATTGATCCAACCAGATTCCCAGCACCTCCTTTGCAATGGGACTCAAATCATTTTCTATAATGTCCTCCAAGCCTTTCCCCTCCCCGCCACTCCCTGCTTCGATCCGAACCAAAATTGCGGTTGGAGACACTACGCTTCGGATGTATAGCGATGAAGAGAAGTAGGGTTTGACCTCAGCAAGTTTCTCAAGCTTTTGCCTGGGTGTGTCCAATTGGGTGTCTTGATAAAATGTTTGGAGGTAGTCAGGGTGGAGAACTAGGTCTTTTCTTGGAGGAAGGTCAAGGATGAGGACTAGGGATGTTGGGCTGCTCTGAATGAGCTCAAGTAGGAAGTTTGGTGCATCTGTGGTTGGATTGAGATAGGATGACAGACTTGTAATGTTCAGTGCTCCACCTGTTGGTAGCTCACAGTGCAGCCAACTTCCTAATATCAAATCAACCTGAAATATACAAATGTCAATGAAGAGTAAAACATGTAAGAGCCCATTTGATAACTATTTTGTTTTTAAAATTTTGGTTTTCATTTATTATGTTAGAAATAGAGGGAGAGTATAGGGGAGAAACATGAAAGGACAATGACGATGGAGATAGAAATGAAGGATAATACGAAAACAAAAAAGCGAAAGTGAAAAATTGCTTTCGTATTTTTTGTTTTTGTTTTTCATTTTGTGTATCATTCCATATACATTTCTTTAATATCCTTCCATCTTCCATCCTCCTCCTTTCTTTTTTCAAAACCCCTTCTCCCACAAATTTTCCCATCTAGAACACAGAAAACGAAAAACAAAATAATTATCAAACGGGTTTCAGATTGATCGATATTTTGTTGACATCACACCAATATGCAATACATGTCGACAATTGATCGATGTTTTGTTGATGCTATAATCCCACTAAGTCAATAATATTACGATATTGTATCAATAATTTATCAGATACTGTAAATTGGTAAATCATGTCCTTCTAAGTTTCTAACACTCATAAAAAAAATTCTAGAGCAAGTAAATAGGTACGATTCTTTTACCACTTGTTACATTTAGAATTTAATTATATTTAGAGCAAGTCCACTTTCTTCCCCAATTAAAAATGTACCAAATAATAAAAGAAATGAACCCAATTTACTCGTATAAATTTCTACCTCCAACCCACAATCCATTGGGAGTTTGAAATCAAAAGCTAAAATCCCAATTGGCATCAAACCATTAATATCCACACTTTTACATAAATCCAGTGAAAATTATAAAGCAGAAACAGGGGTTCGAGAAAATTACAGGGGAGGAGGAGAGGCCCGATCGGATGTGGAGGGATGCATGGTTGGTGCCACTCTCATTCTGGTAGTACTGCACGTCGGGAGGGAGAGTACAAGGCAAGAGCTGCGAGCCAAGGCGCGTCTCTAACGTCGATACAAGATCGACCATGAGGTTCTTGTGTGGGGCCGACACGTAGGGGAAGTCTATGAACTTTGTTTTGCTCCCTTGGCTGTGCGGGTCCATGGGAGATGATGCTGAGGCCGAAGAGGCGCGGATGCAGGACGGGGAGAGACGTGGAGAAGACGACGGAGGAAGAGGAGGAGGGCGAGGGAAAGCGGAGGAGTGTAAGACGTGGGGGAAGATAACAGCCATTCATTCACTGGGCAGCACAACAGTCACTAACCGACGCCATTGTCTTCTCTTGTGATATTTCTGACAGCCATTGGGGGGCATAGTGGGCTCATATACTTAAAACCCAGTTTGTATTTTCATATGGGCTTCACCACCATAGAATTGTTGATCCAAATGCACTTACACAAATGATAACGGATTATTGTGGGCTGAAATAAATGTCAATCCCGAGACGCTACGTGGTGAAATTACATTTTTGGTGTTGTTTATTACAATGAGATTGTCGCATACTAGATTAGTTTCAGGGGCTAAGTTAGATTAGTTTGGTGTGGATTATGTTATTGCGTCACTCATGGAACTCGTCCAGCTAGCTTAAAGAATGCAACACGTGCAACTCGCATAAGCGACACAACCCGAAGCAGTTGGTGTTGAACCGTAGGGATGACAACAGTTCAGTTTGTGGACGGAAATACTATATTCATCCCATAACCACGAAAATTAACCATATTCATAATTGCAAATTAACCATATGGGATTATCCATAACCATACCCGCTGGATAACAAATTTCCCATTGGTTAACGGTTATATCAATCTTCGTCAACATAAAAAATATATTCGTTCAGTTGACGCATTATAGTTACCTAGATACTAATTTCGTCATTAAACATTTGATGTATATAGTGATTCAATTAATGGATCTTGTTGACTATAAAAATTAAAGCATTGAATTTAAAACATTGATGATGTTGGCTGATCTTTGATATCTCCAATAAGCAACATTGAATTCTCATAGATTTTGATTCAAAACTTTTGAACCTTCCTACAAAATGCACCTTTTGTGTACTCAAGGTAATGGGGTTGGGTGAACAATGAATATACAAATATACATACATATATATATATATATATATATATATATATAATACTACTATATTATATATAAATTATATTATTTTTTATTCGAGTACGGATACGGATTTGAGACTCCTATAACCATATCCAAAATTATAACCAAATAATATTCATGGTTTTTTCCCCTATCCAAAATATACCCAAACTTCCATACCCAAATCTGTTCCATTCGGACGATTATTCATGGTTATCGGGTTAAATGGTTAAAATTGTCATCTCGATTGAACCCCCATGTTGCGTGAGTGAGTTAGGAAGAAAGCACAACTCAAGCTAAAGAAACTTAAAGAAAATACTTGACGGATGTACATTGGGACCAAGGTGGTCACATGACCTCTCAGAGTTTGGGAAATATACATGTAAAAGTGTTCTAAGAATTCTTCGAATGTTTGGTATGGTCCCCTTTATGCTCACAAAGTGTTTAATGAAATGCTTCCTAAACATATATCTACAATACTCGACAGATTACCACATGAGCACCGGATAAATTCTCACGATAGTACTTATCAGCACTTGGACCTAAAATTACCTGTTACAATGACAATTGACACCCCACCTCCTTCCGTTGTAAGCATAAACAATGTCTAACTTTTCAACACGACTATAAGATTACTTGCTGAAAAATTAGAAGATCAAAAGTTTGGGACAACAAGTTAAAGAATTGAGAGAATGAGACAAAATCCTTCCCCAAAATTACCATAGTTTAAGATCAAGCAAGTTAATAATGATTGTACACAAGGTAAAATTGCAAATATTAAATTTTCCTAAACGATGGGGAAAAAAAAGAGACCGTTTCAAGTCTCATTTTCTAGCATTGTACATACATAACAAGGGTTTTTTTTTTTTTTTTTTTTTTTTTCAAAAACAAAAAGGAAGAGCAACTGGTGGCAAATTACAGTTATCCACCTCTTCCGAATCCTGAGAATTTCATCTTACTCGTAACCACAATCAAGCAGATTCATCAGCTCAGAGTATCGAATCCGGATCCTCTCATACCTAACAAGGTTCAAAAACCCCATTCCTTATTATAGCTACATAATAACACCACCATATTCTTTCATATCTATTGCAAATTTGCAACCCTTCTACTATACTACCCACGCACTTTGGTATTGCTCCATATTTTATGCAAAATTAAAAGCATTTTCTACAAATTTTTCAAACTGCATGCGGGTATGTGCACAGTAGTTACCATGCACACCTCCCCAACCTTCCAGCTAGCTCCGCGTAGCTCGGCTTGCTCAGCTAGCCTAGTTGCACACCTTCCCGGTCCTCATCATCGGCGCGTGAAACTCCACCCCTCCCTTCATCCTCTTCGCGCGGGGCCCGCCCGCGCCGCCACCACCAACCCCCAATATCTCATATCGCCCCGTTTTCTTTCCCTTCATTTTCTCCTCTCCTTTCACCCAAACCCCAAACAGCTTCAATCCCTCCTCTTCTTCCTCATCATCACCACCCTCCATATCCAGATCAAGACCATGATCGTCCGCTTCAAAATCATCGCCGCTGGGCCCACAGATTCCCTGCCCGATGATGCGGTTGATCTGATCGGGCTTCATCTTCATGTGCTCCACCAGAAACCCCACCAGCTCGTCGCACTGCTTCTTCGTCTGCGCCAGCTCCGAGTTCAAATTCTCGTTCTCCCGCTTCAGCTTCTGGTTCTCGTCTGATAAATCCGCCACCTGGCTCGGCGCCACAGTCTCCACCGACCCCGGGTTCTTCGAGTCCGGCGACGACGTCGACGTCGACGCCATCTCCTCCCCCGAGTTCGACGGTGTCGATGGTACTCCGGATTTTTCGCCGGCGGGTGCGTGCGCCGCCGTTGACGTCACAGATTTCCGACGGCGGATCTCGGACAGGAGCTCCTTCTGCCCTCGCTGGAAGTTGTCGTTCGCGAACTCCCATTTGTCCGGCACAGTCTTTCGAAATCCCTGAAATTAAAGCAAAAGGAAAAAAATTTGGTAATTATTAACTAAATATATTTTTTTATGAAATAATTGAGTAAGTTTAGAAAGTTTAATTTTCCGCCGTCGGATTTGGAAAATTGGACTGCAAAACTTTGACATTGGGTTGCGGCCACAACCGACAATTTAGAGTTCTAAAATGGGGTGTGATGTTTGGATGCTTCCATTGTGACTTTGTCTTTGATTAATATATATTTCTTTGACGCCCATCAACCTCTTTTTTGTTGAACAAAAACTCAACTATAAAATTATCCTTTCCGAAAAAATAATTATTAGTTGCAGTTTCCAGGTAAATAGGCTCATCATTATTTTAGTTTATTCCTTGTCACAATTCGACGATGATAAAAGTGGTTTTTTTTTTTTTTTTTTCTGAAAAGGAAATAGTAATTTATTTACCATTGGCGCATTTCAACGATTTCCTTCTCTTTGTTGCGGCATTTTCTTTATTGACCACTAGCATTTATCTACATATTTTGTGGGTATGAATATATTTTTTTAGAAAATGAGAAGGAGAGAGGGAGAGAGAGAACGTAGGGAGAGTAAGGTTTTTTGTTTTTGTTTTTATTTTTTAATATTGAATGTATTTTAACACTATCTATAGGTAAAGCTTCAATAAAAAATAATAAAATTTAAACTTGTGAAATTATATTATTGTCTATCATTTTTTTATATGATAGAAGACTAAGTAGTTTTTTTATCCTCTTTTGATTGAAAAAGGGAGTTTTATTAATTAATAGAGATTATGAACATTTCAAAGAGAGTTTCTAACCAACAATATTATCTACATTAAAAAAAAGAGGGATCGACTTAATCTCAAAATGAATTAGTAATAATGTAGTTCAAACATTTTGACAAAAATCAAATCTAGAATCTTTCACTTATAAATAAAAAGAAATATCAATAGACAGTAATCCTTAGTACTAAATGGCGAGAATTTGATTTTATAAATCCATAAAATCAAACTCTTTTTTCTATGGGTTGACATTTATTAATTTTCAAGCAAACTTCACCAACTATTGAAGAAAAAATTTTAAAGGGAAAAGAAAACGATAATCTCTATGAAAATGATTCCATATTTCCGACGATCTTCAGTTTTGTCCTATACTTTGTTTTTCGAAATCATAGAAATAATGTTTCCTACACTTTGGGATTATCTTCTGCCCTCCAAGGGTTTCAAGTAATTTGTGAACTAATTAATAAGACATTTTTTATGCTAATATAATTTGAAAATAAATATAAGTAAACATGCAAGTGATATAATTTGAAAATAAATATAAGTAAAAATACAAGCAAAAGAAAATATAATTTTGAAAAAACTTACATAGGTATTAAGCTGGCGGACGAAGCTTGAGAAATTGTTGTGCTTGAAATATTTAGGCAACATGTCCCTCGCAAAATCCACTGTCTTCCAAACCACAAACGTCGTCCCACTTTCATTCCACGATATCACGTCATCCGAGCTCGGATCATCCACAAGTTGATACGTTTTCATCAGAAACGGCGCCGGAACGGACCTTTGCGCCATTTTTTCCGATCGGAAAAAACCAGAAAAAGGAAACAAAAAAAAATTGGCTATAACAGTATGTAACTGATCTGCAAACCCCACCCCCTTTTTTTGGTTTTGGGATTTAACTAAATTATGGGTTAGTTAATTAGGATTTAGGAGGAGGTATTAGGGCAACTGAAAAGGAGAAGGGCAGTGAGGAACTCCCAATCCCAGCAGTAAAAACCGGAAAGAAAGAAGCGAGAGAGAAGAGTGTTGGTTCGAGCTTTGCCTCTACCAGCTTCCATGGCGGTGGTTGTGGTTGTTTGGAGGTGGAAGAAAAACCAAGATCATAACTCTCTTCTTTCAATCGCTTCCTCAAGACTCAAAACAAACAGAAGTGCAACTTCTTTCTAGCGCGTTCGTGGGCATGGCTTTATAAAGGAGAAGAACCCACAGAAAAATTGAAAGTGACGTGTGATCTAGAAATTCGAATAAACAAAACTCTCTCTTTCTCATTATAAAATATAAAATATATATGGTAATTAATTAATTAATTTTCTTTTTTGGCTTTTGTCAGCGTTACGAACTTATCTTGTCAGACCAATTCGGGGTACATGCTCAATATTAACAAAAAATTTATTTTTGAATTGCATTTTAGCCTTCTTTTTATTTGTATTGGGAACAGTGTGTGTCAGACTGAATCTAACTAACCTCACGCTCTATGCTTGAAAAATTTAATATCCTGATGAGCGTTAGTTGTCTTGCTCAAATAGAGTAAACCAGTCTAAAACATGTCGTGTTTTTACTAACCCTTGAGATTCAAGTTAAAACATGAGTCATGTTTTTGTTAATCCGTTAGATATGCTATTGACTCGTTAAAAAACAAATTAGTTTATTTTTCCTATTTACAAAACATTTTCTCTAAACTTAAAAAATGAACGTTCCGAGATAACTTCAATTGTACTCAGTTTTTTCTGATTTGATTCATTCATATGATTTATTGGTTTAGGTAGAATCAACATCTTGTGTTTAAATTTTTGAGTTCTAATTTCGTATTGCTAAGTCACTTCAATTTTGTCACTCATATAAGGAAAAATTATGTTAATTCTCTTAAACCTACTTAAAGATCAGTTGGAATAACTAGAAACCCAATACGTCCATAGAGAAAAGCAAAAAGGAGCTCATCCTTCGCCGCCGTCCCCTGCTTTCAGGCTTGGAGTTGGCGACAACCCTTCTTAAAAATCTTTCTTGGTCACTTCCTTCTCATACCTTCCACTTACTTTTGTTTTGTGTCCAATTGCTTCCGTGAAACGTTGTAGTTATCAAATAGTTGTCATCTTTTGGCCCACGCACACAACTAACACAAGTTTTTTTTTTACTCCCATTTGCACTTTTGATATAAGTTTGGAGCCACAGGGCGTGAATTCGGTCAGGTTGCGCCGGGTTAGAGTTTAGCCGGTTTGGTACATTCTTTTCGCGCTACCTGGAGGATGTAGATTCTGTGACACTATTTTGTTCTTTTTATTTTGATTATGTTTAATAATCCCTAGATTCTCACTAGGAGTTTGCTGGTTTTGATTTCTCTCTTTAGGAGAGGTGTTTTTGTTTATTTTCAGGTTAGATTTATGTATAATAGAAGTGAAGTTGTTTGATTTATTGGATCTACTTCACTTGGTGTTATGGAGTCATAATAGAGATTAGGTGATACGACTAGACCTATGATCTACTTCACTTGGTGTTATGGAGTCATAATAGAGATTAGGTGATACGACTAGACCTATTGGTATTGTAATCTTATCCCAATACATTTCAGAGTTTCTTTTTTATCACATAATATCTATGTGATATGAGAATTAACAATTCCATTGGTCCTTGTAATCCTACAGTGTCCGGTGAGTGCGGCTTTCAACGAAGTGCTTGAAGTCGGCTTATCAGTTTGCAATTAATTAGTCATGATTACTGTGATACTTTTGAATCTAATTTGCAAGTACTATTGTAGGGTTGAATTGTTCATGAATATGTTTATGTAATGTCCGTTGTTCAATAAATGAAGTATCGTACTTCTTTTCTAAAAATAGTTTTATGTGTCCAATTTGATATGCGATACTTGAAACGTCAAAAGATCTAAAGGACTATTCCATGAACTTTATCCAAAATAAAAACAAATCTAAATGTAAATTTATAAACGAGATTTTCTCGAAAGTAATGTCTATTCTTTAATTAATAGGAAATTAGTCATACAGGAGAATATTCTACGTTCTTTGAATGTTCTAATGCAATGGTTTTGTGAATAGTTTTTGTGTATATTTTCTTTCCACTTTGTTCAATTAGAGAGTCGTGTTCGATGAACTAATAATTACACAATACAAACTACAAAAAAACTGACTGAATTGTTACGTGGTTACATGCACAACGAGATATTTAGTGTTGGATTGCATTTTATCTGTCTTGTTTACACCAAATTCAATGTGCCAGATTACAATTTGAATAAGATGACACTACGAGCTTAAAAACTTAATGTCCGAATGAGTCTTAGTTATCTTATTCAAATCGAGAAATAAAAAATATAAGGTTATTCACAACCGAGTGAATTCATTGTTAATCAGCTAAAAACGGGTGGTATTTTTGTTAACTTATATAATTTTTTGGTTTGTTATTTAAGAAGTCCGATAAGATAGCATTGTGCAAAGAGGTGCATACATTAAAGAAAACCCACCAGATGAACCCCACTTTAGTCGTGTTCAAAGATGAGATCGACATTGGGACAAAGGACAAACAACACGCTTTTTCTTTCTTGAAGAAAATGATGAAAGGCAGTTTGAGGGAGTTTTATTTTAATATTTTTTCTAATGGGAAATGGGTGGGAGTTCTTCTTTGAGGGAAGCTTCTACTACATTTCTTAAAGTCTGGGTCTCCCTTGTTTTTTGTGTAAGCTGTGGAAGAAGAAAGAAGCATTTTCCTGAGAAGGACGGACACGAAGGACATGTTCAACATTAGACTAATTATTGGCCACCTCAAGAGCCTTGTCTTTCCCACCTACTGCTTTGAGACTTTGATTAATTTTGTATTTTTTTTTTTTTTGATAAGCAAAACTTGATTAATTGCTTCTATTCTTCAATACTTATTTCTTTTTCCTTTTTTCATTAACCTTGATTTTCTCAAGAAAAAATATACTCGGTAATCATCTATAAAATTAGGAAAATATTTGGTCAATCATATGCACCGAATGTTAACTGCATAGACTTATTACTTTGACTTTAATAATACACATAAATTGTCACAGCCCTACCTGAATATTTAATTTTCGAAGACGTGAAATGATAGTTTTATCCTTGGACGTGGAAATTGTAGTGTGTATGTGTGACATATTGAGACTTGGATGTTATTTTCTTTGGATTTGGGTTGGTGACCCACGTGGACCACACACACGCACACTCTCCCTCTCTCTCGTGGACTTCTCTTTCTCACTCTCTCGGATTTCCTGCAACTTCCGTACAAACTGTACGGACAGCCTTCGAACTCTCCATTTCAGGCACGGATCGAAGTTTTAAAGGTAAGATTCTTGCCCATTGTAACCTCCTGAGTTCATTGGTACCTTTGTTTGGACGTGAATGCTTCGAAAAACCCTAGAACCCGTAACTCAGAAATTTAGCATTGTTCATGTGGACGTAAAAATGATTGTTTTAGGGAATTTCAAGCTCATAGGGAGCTTAAGGAGGTCCTTACGAAGCTTGGAGTACTTCGTTTAAAGAAATTGGACGTCGGAATCGTGAGAACGAAGAGTTTCAAATTTGACCGAAATTATCGAGGCTTTTTTGGACGAATTTTCGACGAGTGGAGGTCGAGGTAGGTATGGTTTTGTTTGTCTTGTTGAGATCCTTAAAATGGTACCAATTATGTTGAAAATGGTGCAAAAATGAAGAAGTTAGGACGATTTATTTAGTTTTCCAGAAACCGGGGAAGTCATCGGCGACTGGCGACTCGCGTGAGAAGACAAAGAATTGACGGAATATGCTAACGGCGTTGGTTGACGCCATTAAGAATCTAACGGTATATGCTGGGATTTGATGGAATATTCCTGACGGCGTTAACTGATGTCGTCAACGTGCCTGGCATGTGCCCGCTCATGGGCGGCCCGTGTTGCTGTGCCTTGGCCGGCGCGTGGGTGGTCCAAAAATTATTCTAAAAATTTGGGGATGATCCTGAGGTTGTGTAGGTCACTGTGGTATATTCATATACCTAATTTGAGCTATATATGATAAGTTATTAGATAGTTTTGTCTATGTGCTCTAAAATAACGTTTTTATAGTTAATTCGCATATAGGTGAGACTTATCCCTAGGACGAGCGCGTTCAAGGGCGACTCGGGGGCTACGACCCTTCGACATACCAATGAGTGGGCTTTTGTTTTTCAGTATATATTTATATACTTGATATTTTCCCAGAAATATGTTTTTTAATGAAAGTATGCCTTAAATGCCATGCGTATGAATTTATATGTCGTATATGAATTGGTATATGATGTTATATGTATAAATGTGGTGATGTGGATGCTCAGGTAAGCTCAGGTGAGTTATGTTTCGTTATGTGAATTGTCAATGATGCGATATGTGATTGAATAATGTTGAGCTCATAAAACTGCACCTAGGGTGATTGTGATTTAGCCAGAGTTATGGCACATGCCTATTTATTATGTCACCTCCTGTACCATATGCTCATATTGGATCCAATTTAGGAGCACATTCTTATTGTACAGACCTTTACTATGGTTCCGACTCGTAGGTGACTAGTGATTTATCGCCCAGCTATTATGTGGGAGTAGTATTGAGTATAATTATATTACACCCAGTATTGTTGTACAGACCTTTCATTTGGTTCCGAATCTTGTGCAGTATAGTGCCGTATAGGTCATTGTAATGACTTCGGCTAGATTAACTTTTGAGCTATGAATTCAGCTGTACAGACTACCACAAGGAATCCGGCTAGCATGTTATATTTCTATGAAGTTATTCTCACCTGAATTGCTTACTCTATTATATCTTGGCATAGCATACATATGAATATGATTATGTGAAGCATGATATGAATTGATATATTTACATAATATTTATGTATATGCTTATATTTTGATTCTGAGAAAAATTACATATGTTTTACAGCGATGAGTTAGAAATGTTGATAAATGAAATGGTTTTGTAAAACATTTTTTTTTGCCCACTCACGTTTTCTGTTTTACGCCACTCCAGGTTTTAGTTTGCAGTTGCTAGGTATCTAAATAATTGTAGGACATCTTATGGTACTGTAGAATTAGTACTTGTCCTACTGGACTGCACCTAGACTTTTTATGCTCTAATTAGGAGTATTTACTTTCGTATCTTACCCCTAACACTTTATGTTTAGTAGTGCACTCTAGTAGTTCAGTTTTTAATTACTCATATATTTCTTATCTTTATTGCTTCCGCACTGTGCACATGGCTACGTCACCCTCACGTAACGGCCATCAAGCCTTGATCTCGGTCGGGGTGTGTCAGTTTGGTATCAGAGCCTAGGTTTAGCAATCCTATATAGTTCTTGAATATTCTAATCTTTGTGATGTCTTATGTCAGAACTATGCCGCCTCGTAGAGAGCCTCGTTACTCAGCTGAGCCTAGTTTCCTCGATATTGCTCAATTAGGGGAAGCTATAATTACTGCCATTTAGTATGCATTATGTCCTCCTCAAAGGACACCTCTTGAGACTGTGTATAATCTGAAACTGAATCACTTCATGGGTAATGAAGGACATGAGGGGGTGGAGAAATGGCTTAATCATATCGAGAAAACCTTTCTTGTGATGCAGAGTCAGGGGAATCTTCCTCCTTATAGGTGGGTCGAGACGACTACCTGATTTTTGGGAGAGCAGCCTACATCTTGGTGGAGACATAAGTCTTACCAGTTGACCTCATCGGAGATTGCGGACTGGGGAGTATTTAAAGAGCTGTTTCAAAAAAGGTTCATTCCTCCTGAGTATATTGATCGTAAGAAACAAGAGTTTACCCATTTGAAGTAAGGAAAGATGTTAGCTAATGAGTATTACAAAATGTTTATTGATTTGTTGAGATATGATCCAGAGGTTGCAGCTAATCCAGTCGAGATGCTTCACCGTTTTAGATTGGGTACTAAGAAGAAATGGCGTTCCATAGCTACATCGACTCCCTGTGCCACTTACCAGGAGTTTTATGAGGTTTTACTGTGGATTAAGGAATCAGAGAACATGCCCAGTGAAAGTAAGGATGAGGAAGGAAATAATGGGAACCAGAGGCGAGATGATAAGGGAAAAGGGTAAGCATTTCAGGGACCTTGTATGACCCAGAATTTTAAGAGAAGCGGTGGCAGTTCCAGCTCTTCTAGAGGAGGATTGAGTTCTAATATGTAGAGGAGAGGTGGTAGATTTACTTAAGGCCATAGATTTCAGAGACAGAGAGATTTTGGTAGTTCATGTGCTTATTTATGCCGCATGTGTAATAATAGGCATTTTGGGGAGTGTATGAGAGGCAGCGGTGGATGTTGTACTTATGGATAGATGGGTCATAGGGCTACTCAATGCCCTCAAAATCAGCAGAGACCCTAGCAACCTTCCTTTCCACCACATGCACCAACCCAGCAAGCTTCAGGATCTAGTGGTTATGCCCAGACTGGATGAGGATGTGCCTATCATTATCAGGGCGACGCCACTCCTTACATCTCAGGACAGCATTAGTACTATCAGGATCCTCAGTATCAGAGTGGGTACCCTCAGTATCAGGGAGGTTCTATGTTGTACCAGCTGCATTCAACCGGTGGATCTCAGTGGTACCAAGGAGGACAACCTCAGCAGGGAAAGATTGTTGCTAGCAGTGCAGGATCTTCGAGGCAATCTGGTCGGGCGAGACAGGTACGTGGTGTTCATGCTAACAGAGGTCATGGTGGACGACAGCAGAATCAGGGACGTATTCATAACATGTCACTGCAAGATGCTCAGAACAATCCTGATTTAATCATGGGTACGTTAACTGTTCTTGGTCATTTTGCTAGAGTACTGATTGATTGTGGTGTTACGCATTCTGTTATTTCTCATACATTTGCTCAAGTGATGCAACCTCATCCTACACCTCTAGGATATAATTTAAAGTTTTCTATGCCTAGAAGGGATCGACGTTTTGTGGATCGGGTATATCCAGGATGTCCAGTGGTAGTAGTGGATGTTATTATGTCGACTAATCTTATGCCATTGGATATTATGGATTTTGATGTGATTTTGGGTACTGATTGATTGCACTATAATCATGCCAAGATAGATTGTTATGGAAAGATAGTCACATTTCATTGTCCTGGATTACCTGAAGTTACATTTGTAGAAGAGCCTAATGGGGTGAGACATGGTATTATTTCTGCCATGAAGGCCAATAGATTGTTGTTGAAAGGTTGTCAGGGATATTTGGCTCATGTGGTGTTGAATGATGATGCTTCTAGTAGTGTGGAGGATGTACGTGTGGTCAGATATTTTCCGGATGTATTCCCTGAGGATTTGCCTGGATTGCTGCCAGATAGAGATGTGGAGTTTGTTATTGATCTGCTTCCAGGTACGAATCCTATATCTTTGACTCCTTATAGAATGACTCATGTTGAATTAAGGGAATTGAAAGTTCATTTGCAAGAATTAGTGGATAAAGGTTTTATCCAGCCTAGTACTTCACCTTGGGGAGCTCCAGTCTTATTTGTGAGGAAGAAAGACTGAACTTTGAGGATGTGCATTGATTATAGGCAGTTGAATCGGATAACCATTAAGAACCATTATCTGTTACCCCGTATAGATGATTTGTTTAATCAACTCCGAGGTGCCTGTGTATTTTCTAAGATTGACTTGAGGTCGAGTTACTACCAGTTGAAGATTAAAAATGAAGATGTCCCTAAAACCGCATTCAGGACTCGATATGGTCATTATGAGTTTCGTGTGATGCCATTCGGGTTAACTAAAGCACCAGCAACTTTTATGGATTTGATGAATCGAGTATTCCAGCCATATTTGGACAGATTTGTTATTGTCTTCATTGACGATATTCTGGTATACTCTAAGTCTAAGGCTGAGCATGCTAGACATCTGAAATTGGTGTTGAGCAGTTTAAGGGAACACCAACTATATGTTAAGTTTAGCAAATGTGAATTTTGGTTGAATCAAGTGGCATTTTTGGGACATGTCATTTCTGCTTAATGCATTCAAGTGGATTCTCAGAAGGTGGCAGCTGTAGAGAATTAGGAGCAACCTCAAACTGTCACCGAGGTACGAAGTTTTCTTGGCCTAGCGGGCTATTATAGACGGTTCGTTAAAGATTTTTCAGTGATTGTTTTGCCATTGACGAGGCCGACTCGAAAGGATGTTAAGTTTGAGTGGGATAATAATTGTGAGCAAAGTTTTCAGCAGTTGAAGTATTATCTCACTCATGCATCTGTTCTAGCACTTCCAGATGATAACGGTAATTTTGAGGTTTATAGTGATGCTTCATTGAATGGTTTGGGTTGTGTATTGATGCAACATGGTAGGGTGATTGCTTATGCTTCGAGACAGTTGAAACCTCATGAAAAGAATTACCCTACACATGATTTGGAGTTAGCAGCTATCATCTTTGCTTTGAAGATTTGGAGACATTATCTTTATGGTGAGAAATGTAAGATCTTCACAGATCATAAGAGTCTTCAGTATCTTTTTACTCAGAGCGATCTTAATCGGCGGCAACGGAGGTGGATTGAGTTACTTAGTGACTATGATTGCACGATTGAGTATCATCCTAGTTGTGCAAATGCAGTGGCAAATGCACTTAGTAGGAAGACTCCAGCCAGACTTAATGCCATCTATGATTGTCATGTTCCTCTTCTAGCAGATTTGAGATCCACTGGAGTGGAGTTAGGAGTGGAAGATCGAGAAGAAGCCTTGCTTGCTAATTTTCAAGTTAGGCCAATTTTAATTGATCGTGTGCTCGAGGCTCAGATGAATGATGAAGAGATACTTCTAGCAAGGAATTAAGGCAAAAAGAGAGATTTCGGGATTCAAGAAACTGATGGTATGCTTATGCAGGAAAGCAGAATGTATGTGCCAAATAATGCAGAGTTAAATAAAGAAATTTTGGATGAAACACATATTTCGGCATATGCGATGCATCCAGGAGGCACTAAGATGTATCATATCATTCGACCATTTTATTATTGGTCGGGTATGAAAAGAGAAATTGCCAAATATGTGAGTAGGTGTGCCATTTGCCAACAGGTTAAAGCTGAAAGGAATAAGCCGTTTGGGTTGATGCAGCCACTTTCCGTTCCACAGTGGAAATGGGAAAATATTACTATGGATTTTGTGTACAAGCTTCCTTGTACACAGAATGGTTATGACGACATTTGGGTGATAGTTGGTCGGCTTACTAAGTCAGCACATTTTATTCCAGTGAGGGAAAAGTATTCGTTAAGCCGATTAGCTAAGTTATTTATATCAAAGATTGTGAAGTATCATGGCGTTCCAGTTACTATTATCTCAGATTGGGATCCTAGATTTACTTCTAAGTTCTGGATAGCATTCCAGGAAGCTTTTGGTATAAGATTACTTTATAGTATGACATATCATCCCCAGACCGATGGGCAATCTGAAAGGACTATTCAGACATTAGAGGATATGTTGAGATCTTCAGTGCTGTAGTTTGAAGATAGTTGGCATGATTGTTTGGATTTGATGGAGTTCGCCTACAACAAAAGTTATCATTCGAGTATTGGTATGGTACCATTTGAGGCACTTTATGGAAAATTTTGTCGTACACCTCTATGTTGGTCAGAGGTTGGCGAAAGAGTTTTAGTGGGTCCTGAGATTGTGGACGAGACTACTCAAAATGTTCAGGTAATTAAGTCTAACCTGAAAGCGGCCCATAATCGACAAAAGAGCTTAGCAGACAAACATGCCACTGATCGGAAGAATAATGTAGGTGATTGGGTATTTCTGAAGCCATCACCTTAAAAAGGTCTTGTACGATTTGGAAAGAAAGGAAAGTTGAGTCCTAGGTACATTGGACCATATATGATCACCAAGCGAGTTGGTGAGGTTGCCTACAAGCTTGAGTTGCCTCCAGAGTTATCCAAGGTACACGACGTGTTTCATGTTTCGATGCTTCGACATTATGTTTCAGATCCTTCACATGTGATTCCTCCTCAACTTTGGAAATTAATCCAGATTTGACTTATGATGAGGAACCAATAACTCTTTTGGATTGGAAGGATAAGGAACTAAGGAATAAGGCAATGCATTTGGTGAAAGTGTTATGGAGAAATCATTCAGTGGAAGAAGCTACTTGGGAGACAGAGGATTGGATGAGAGAGATGTATCCACGCTTGTTTTATGATTATTAATGGATGTATTTGTTGTGTATAATTTTGAGGACGAAATTTTATAAAGTGGGTAGATTGTCACAGCCTGTCCTAAATATTTAATTTTCGACGATGTGAAATGATAGTTTTATCCTTGGATGTGGAAATTGTAGTGTGTATGTGTGACATATTGAGACTTGGATGTTATTTTCTTTGGTTTTGGGTTGGTGACCCACGTGGACCACACACACACACACTCTCTTTCTCTCCCGTGGACTTCTCTTTCTCACTCTTTCGGATTTCCTGCAACTTCCGTACAAACTGTACGGACAGCCTTCGAACTCTCCATTTCCGGCATGGATCGAAGTTTTAAAGGTAAGATTCTTGCTCATTGTAACCTTCTGAGTTCATTGGTACCTTTGTTTGGACGTGAATGCTTCGAAAAACCCTAGAACCCGTAACTCAGAAATTTAGCACTGTTCATGTAGATGTAAAAATGATTGTTTCAGGGAATTTCAAGCTCATAGGGAGCTTAAGGAGGTCCTTATGAAGCTCGGAGTACTTCGTTTAAAGAAATTGGACGTCGGAATCGTGAGAATGAAGAGTTTCAAATTTGGCCGGAATTATCGAGGCTGTTTTTGGCGAATTTTCGACGAGTTGGAGGTCGGGGTAGGTATGGTTTTGTTCGTCTTATTGAGATCCTTAAAATGGTACCAATTATGTTGAAAATGGTGCAAAAATGAAGAAGTTAGGACGATTTATTTAGTTTTCCAGAAACCGGCGAAGTCATCGGCAACCGGCGACTCGCGTGAGAAGACAAAGAATTGACGGAATATGCTAACGGCGTTGGTTGACGCCATTAAGAATCTAACGGGTCATTATTGGATTGCAACGTTATCGAGTCAACCAATTAAGGTAACAAGTTTGACACAATCGGTTAAAATAACGAAGTTGACACGAAAGCGACACTAACACAACATAAAAGGCCCGTTTCTCAGGTCTACCCATTAGGCTTGAAGATTTTTTGCACGACATGCTAACCCACATGAAACAACATTAAAATAATGGGTTCCTAGTCACCCGTTAGCGGGTTGGGTCGTTATCAGGTTAACCTGTTAAGATAACAGTTTTAACATGATATGACCCATTAGGATAACGAGTTTGATACATGATTACGACAAACACAACTATTTATTAGGTCTAAAACTATCTGTAAAAAAAAAATGTACATTTAATCATCTTGACTAGGAAAATGATTTCACAAACTGTACGGACAACCTTCGAACTCTCCATTTCCGGCATGGATCGAAGTTTTAAAGGTAAGATTCTTGCTCATTGTAACCTTCTGAGTTCATTGGTACCTTTGTTTGGACATGAATGCTTCGAAAAACCCTAGAACCCGTAACCCAGAAATTTAGCACTGTTCATGTAGATGTAAAAATGATTGTTTCAGGGAATTTCAAGCTCATAGGGAGCTTAAGGAGGTCCTTATGAAGCTCGGAGTACTTCGTTTAAAGAAATTGGACGTCAGAATCGTGAGAATGAAGAGTTTCAAATTTGGTCGGAATTATCGAGGTTGTTTTCGACGAATTTTCGACGAGTTGGAGGTCGGGGCAGGTATGGTTTTGTTCGTCTTATTGAGATCCTTAAAATGGTACCAATTATGTTGAAAATGGTGCAAAAATGAAGAAGTTATGACGATTTATATAGTTTTCCAGAAACCAGCGAAGTCACCGGCGACTCGCCGGAGAAGACAAAGAATATTCTGTCAATTTTGACGGAATATGCTAACGGCGTTGGTTGACACCATTAAGAATCTAACGGTATATGCTGGGATTTGATGGAATATTCCTGACGGCGTTAATTGACGCCGTCAGAGTGCTTGGCATGTGCCCACGTGTGGGCGGCGCGTGGGTAGTCCAAAAATTATTCTAAAAATTTGAGGATGATCCTGAGGTTGTGTAGGTTACTGTGGTATATTTATATACCCAATTTGAGCTATGTATGAGAAGTTATTAGATAGTTTTGTCTATGTGCTCTAAAATAACGTTTTTATAGTTAATTCGCATATAAGTGAGACTTATCCCGAGGATGAGCGCGTTCAAGGGCGACTCGGGGGCTACGACCCTTCGACATACCAGTGAGTGGGCTTTTGGTTTTCAGTATATATTTATATACTTAATATTTTCCCAGAAATATGTGTTTTAATGAAAGTATGCCTTAAATGCCATGCGTATGAATTTATATGTCGTGTATGAATTGGTATATGATGTTATATATATAAATGTGGTGATATGGACGCTCAGGTAAGCTCAGGTGATTTATGTTTGGCTCTGTGAATTGTCAATGATGCGATATGTGATTGAATAATGTTGAGCTCATAAAACTGCACCTAGGGTGATTGTCATTTAGCCAGAGTTATGGCACATGCCTGTTTATTATGTCACCTCATGCACCATATGTTCATATTGGATCCAATTTAGGTGCACAGTCTTGTCGTGCACAGTCTTGTCGTATAGACCTTTACTATGATTCTGACTCGTAGGTGATTAGCGATTTATCGTCCAGCTATTATGTGAGAGTAGAATTGAGCATAATTATATTACACCCAGTATTATCATATAGACCTTTCATTTGGTTCTGACTCTTGTGTAGTATAGTGCCATATAGGTCATTGTAATGACTCCAGCTAGATTGACTTTTGAGCGATGAATTTAGCCGTACAGACTACCATAGGGTTTCCGGCTAACATGTTATATTTCTAGGAAGTTATTCTCACTTGAATTGCTTACTCTGTTATATCTTGGCATGACATACATATGAATATGATTATGTGAAGCATGATTTGAATTGATATATTTACATAATATTCATGTATATGCGTATATTTTGATTATGGGAAAAATTATACATGTTTTACAGCGAGGGGTTAGAAATGTTGATAAATAAAATGGTTTTGTAAAACATTTGTTTTTACCTACTCACGTTTTCTGTTTTGCGCTCCTCCAGGTTTTAGGTAAGTTTGCAGTTGTTGGGTGCGAGGACTTCGGCGGTTCTGACCTATCTAAATAATTGTAGGACATCTTATGGTACTGTATAATTAGTACTTGTCCTACTGGACTGCACTTAGACTTTCTATGCTCTGATTAGGATTATTTACTTTCGTATCTTACTCCTAACACTTCTTGTTTAGTAGTGCACTCTAGTAGTTCGGTTTTTCATTACTCATATATTTCTTATCTTTATTGCTTCCGCACTGTGCACATGGCTACGTCACCCTCACGTGATGGCCAGCATGCCTTGATCTCGGTCGGAGTGTGCCATAAATTTAGGCCTAGCAATTTCTTGCAAGAGCCATTAACGTGAGAATGAGACAAATTAAGATAATATGTATATGGTTAACCTGTTAACAAATCAGTTCGTTATTGGATTGCGACGTTATCGAGTCAACCAGTTAAGGTAACAAGTTTGACACAATCGGTTAAAATAACGAAGTTGACACGAAAGCAACACTAACACAACATAAAAGGCCCGTTTCTCAGGTCTACCCATTAGGCTTGAAGATTTTTTGCACGACATGTTAACCCACATGAAACAACATTAAAATAATGGGTTCCTAGTCACTCGTTAGCGGGTTGGGTCGTTATCAGGTTAACCTATTAAGATAACAGTTTTAACATGATATGACCCATTAGGATAACGAGTTTGATACATGATTACGACAAACACAACTATTTATTAGGTCTAAAACTATCTGTAAAAAAAAATGTACATTTAATCATCTTGACTAGGAAAATGATTTCACAAATCCTATCCCTTCATGCACTCTCCTATTTGTTTTTGTCCCGTAAGCATCTTTGATGCTTGTTGAATAACTCATCATTGCTAATGTTTTTATAAATTATTGTCTAAAATTATTATTGCCTCATATAAGTTCTCTACCTATTCATTTGAAACAGTGGTCCCAATCGCTTCCCTTAATTTGTTAGTTCCGAATCCTCCCTATCAATTAAAAATTTATAGTCATAGACTCATATATTGGCTACCTATATTCTCTTTCTTCTTTCCTTTGTTTTTGTTTTTTTGTTTTTTTTTAATTAGAAAACAAATACATATTACACAGTTACAGTGTTGCCACGCAATGTTGAGAAATGGATTTTATAACAATCCCAAACTACAAGGACGGAGATTAATAGTTAATTTGAATATTTCAGATAGTTAATTCACTAGTTAGCATATAAAATTATGTCAAGAATAATGCTAGGCATATAAAAAATTTAAACCAAATTTACAAATTAAATTATGTGTCACCAATAGAAAATAAACATGTTAATCAACATTTAAGTAATAATCCGATTATCAATAACTACAGGGGTGGAGCCACCAAGGGACTAGGGTAGTCCCTGGCCCATCCTGACTTCATATGAGGTGCGAACCTCATAGAAGAAAATGAAGCAAACGACGTCGTTAAGTTTTGATTTTAAATTTTTTCGGCTGTCTAATGAAACGATAAGTTTGGCAGGGGAGTTTTAAAAGAGATGTGCAATTTTAAATGGAAAAAGCAACACCACTTCTGGTTCGATTCTCTCACCTAACAGTAATATATACCCTATAATTTTCTAAAGCAACTCACCTTCTTTATTTGCAGACCTCTCCCCCTTGTCCTTTTTCTACTTCTTTGTATTTTCTTTAGCCTTCCACAACCTACCTCTTACTTGGTTGTCTGGGTTTTTACATTTTTTTCTTCTTAGTATTGAATTTAAGAGAATTTTTTCAGTTTTGTGAGGATTACACAAATTGCATATGTCAACATGTTATGAATTCAACTTTTTACACACACTCATATATATATATATATATATATACACGTATTTGTGAAAGGTCCCTCCTCATTCAGAATTCTGGCTCCGCCACTGAATAACTACATCATTCGGTTTACAAAGTTTTGTCTCCTTAATATTACCCTTATATCAAGTAGATTACCAAATACCTTTGACCTCTTGAACCATGCAATTTGATAATAATTATTGGAGTATTAGTGAGACATCTTCTTTCTTAAGTTAAATAGATGCCGACATGTCACTATATAAGTAAGGAATTTTATCATGATTAGATAGATAGATACTGATCTTTATCAGGTTCATCTGTCTCAAATTGATTTGAGTGTTTACTGGATGCAAACAACCTTATCAATAGCCTAAGTAACTTCATTACCAAGTTAGAATGCAATGGATATATCTTTTTTTTGAATCTTAAACCAGTACGAAATAAAATAGAAATGGATTTGTGGAATTGAAATTTAAAGTAACTATACATATACTAACTAATCTTTCGGTCAACTGACAGTTGTCTCCAATGTTTGATTTACATAAATTCAAGGCTGATATATTGTATAAATTCAGTACCTAATTGTAATAATGTAACTTTGTTGTGTTCCGCTAAAAATGTCTTTTTGTACTTCAATGTATCTTTTCTTTCTCTCGTTCTCTTTCTAATAACTAAGATGCATCCATATCCACCGCTAAAAGAATGAAGTTCACAGTCTTTGCCCGCACATCACTTCTTTGTAATGATTTTTGTTCTTCATTTGAAGAACCTTCTGATCTCTTAGCAGATCATTTACTTAAGAGGAGGGTCTCTCTTTTGTGTAACTAGTCTCTTTGACGTGTTTCCCTCTTCCAACTTTTGGTCTTTCAATGTAACTCTCCCCACTATGGGGAAATGTTCTGTATTGTATTTTCTCTTCTCCGTTTGAAGGCATATATAGTATGCTATACAAGTTAAGTTGCATGATTGCCAGAACCAAAATTGTTAGGATAAGTCCAAAATTTAAAATTGGTGTAAACATTTGAATTCTAATTAAGAAAAAAATTTCAACATTTCAATTTATTTCCGGTATCAATCACGAACAAAAAAAAATCATCATTTGAAGAAGTTTTCTTCAATGAAATGTATAAGTAGCAAAATTAGAATTTTGTCATGGAGAAGGTTGATGAAAATGACCGCCATGTTGCTCTGTGAATCACAACAAAGTTATGTAGCTGTCACAACTTAATTAGAAATGAAGAAGCAGCCCAGCTTTCGTTTTCCAGGAGCTGAATTTTTTTTATTGAATCATAGGTAGGCTAACGTGACGTGGGCGAAGTGTCCCATATTCATATTTTCGTGCTTGTATTGTACCATTGGAATTTAATCAGATAATATTAATTTGCATCTATCTTCTCTTTGACCAAGGGACAAAGGACAAATGACCAAGGATAAAGGAAGGACATATCTGAACATTTCTGTATCTACTTTAAATAAGAGCTTAAAACAAATCACAAATGAGATTATTTTTGGAGGAAAATAGAATAAAAAATATATTGTCAATTGATTTTATGGTGAAATAATAAATTTTTTTGGTATTACAGGTTAACTTGTGTATGAAGTGCAAATGTCACATGTGTTTCATGTTATTCAATATGTTGTCCACATATATTGTTCGAAATGCGTCAAGAAGCGTGTGTGTAGATGTGAAGAAATGTGCTCAACTTCTTTTCAATTTCACGTCTCTCATTATTCATCTACCTCTCTCAAATTTCTTCCATCCTCCATCTTTTCTTCCCTCTTTTTCTTCTTAACAATGACATGTTGTGGGAAAAGCATGCTCTGCCTTTCCTTGTGTTGACACTTTATTATCTCTTGGTGCGTTTACACCTAATTGGTAAAGCTAATTATTTTGGGTTCGAGTCAAACAATATCGGCCCCTTAAGTACTTTCGAAGATTTATCAAAAGCACAAAGAATAAGCAAGAATTAATAGGATTTAAATTGTGAAAATACAGTGGGAGTCCTTCACATAGGATGTTTCTAAAAATTTCTCTATGTTACACGTCCAAACTTTTTCGAGCAACTAACTGTTACCAATTTAATCAGCGTGTTATTATTCAAACTGTCATAGCTTCCGTGAACAACTAGGTTTTTCCTATTTCATTTTTTGTTGGAGTTTATTAATTTATTTAGATATTTAATTAGAGGTTTGATTTGATTTTGTATCAGGATATAGCTAGTATTTTGCACGTTAGGGTTTCTTAGGTTTTGGTTTTTATAAATATAGCTTGTAGTTTAGTTTGAGAGGTTAAGTTAGTCAAGATGTAGACCTCAATTTGTAGTTGTCTCAGCATTCTTTGTTATAAACAATATTTCATAGTTTCGTAGTTATTGTTCGTTTGTTATGCGTAATTTGATTTTCAACTTAGTATATCAGAGCAAGTTTGATCATTTTCAATTTAATCTGCTCTGGTGGATATCAATTTATTTGTTTGTTTGTCGTTGCATATTTGTTAATAGTAGCCTGTTTTTCTTGGTTTGGCCGTCTTGTAGTAGTTAGGGCTTTGTTGTTTAAAAAAAATATATATATATTGAATCAGTTTTCTGTATGGAGTCTCAACCGCGTCCAGTCGAGTCATCGTCTATTTTTTAATATGATACATTTCCTCCTAGAGAGTACCTATCGGTGGTTTTCCATGGTCTGTCTAGGAGGTAACACATAAGTTTGTTTAGCAATTTCAGAGTTGATACCAACACTACTTTCCAATGCACTTACATCAAGAAAATCCGTTGGACAATGGGCGAGTACTAAATGAGCGTGAGGCGTGAGGGGAATGGACTTCAGTGGTGCATGATGCACTTGCATCAAGTTATTTTGGGCCTGTGTCTCCCACCTGTTCGATCTTGGCGACGTCTCTGAGCCCACGTCTCGACGCTCCTGGCCTACTTCTGTCACATCACTGCGGTTACACCCAGAGCTGGTAAATCAAACCAGCCATGGTCTTCACAGCTGATCATCTCTATTTGAGGAATATGGTTGGGTTGATTACAGAGAAAAAATACTTCATCAGATAAAGTTACGTCCATGGTAACATACATATGCCGTGTTGGTGGATGGTAACACTAAAACCTTTTTTGTTCGGGACTAATGCCAAGAAAAACACACTGCGTTGTACATGGGTCAAGTTTGCTTCGTTAAATTTATGGAGGTAAATATAGGCTACGCAGCAAAAAACTTTGGGTTCTAAGTTTAGGGATGAAGACAGTGTGACATGACTGAATAGCCTTCACCTTGCTATTATTACTACTTCAAACTTGATTAACACGGTCGGGGGCTACATTATCCACATAGTAAAACCCCATCCTTTTAGTACCACGCCTAATGGTCACCTGAGTTCAAATATCTTGAAGCAATAAAAAAAGGAACAATAGCACAACACAATCTAACTACTCAATGACTTGACCACTGACAATAAATTATTCAAGAGTGCGGGAACAAGTACATAGTTGTGCCTTAGAACCCAATCAAGTAAGTGGAACAACACCCTAATTAGTCGTGACAGTACTGTCCCATGGTGAGGATGTTATAGATTTAATGAGGTTTTGGTCATAGGTCAGAAGGTTTCTGGCACCCGAATCAATGATCGAGCCCATATCAGAAGTGGTCATATTACCTGTATCTTTAAAAAGAATTATTTGAAGAGATCATGTTGAGAAGTGAAAGTTGTGCAGTTAAATCATCTTGATGCACATCTTGCTCCGGTCCCGCTAATGGAGTTCGGACATCACTCTAGCTTGGTGAGTTAGGTCAACATCGAGCCCAACATGGCTAGCAGCTACGGCAACAACTCCTACCCAATTTTTGAGAGTTTGGCTTATGCTGGACGTTTGTGAGCCTTTCCCTTGTTTTGCTTTCTTTCCCTCCATGAACTAATCTAGATAACCATGGATTTCAAAGCATGTTTCTTTCGTGTGACGAATTCCATTGCAGTGGCTGCACCAAAGCTTATCATTTTCAACTTCATCCAAATCCTCAGAGAATGCAGAGGTCCCGTTGAGGGAGACTTACTGACCATGGTCATAGAAGAACTACTGTCAGCATTTTTACCGCCAAGAATAGTAGTTTGTCGTCATGCTTTACGCTAAACGGTGTTGAAGCACTATTCTATTACTAGGACCGGCTTCATAGGGAGAAGGTTGCTCTGAATTGGATCGAACACGTCATCAAGTCCTATGAAAAAATCGTACACCCGATCTTTTTAAGTTCGTCTTTCGGGGTCTTCAAATCAGCAGCATACACCATCTTATTTGGACGCCGTTCATCCATCTCCTACCACACGTTTTTCAACTCCACTAAATAAATGATTTACTGGACGCCTACTTTGCTTTGTCCTCGTTGTCTTGCCTTAAAACTTGTAATATTGAGATTGATCAACCCCGTCATAAAACATTTGGGTGACACTTCCAAATGTTCTTGGTTGTCCGCAATTTGATGAACATCCCAAGGATATATAGATCTATGGTTTTCAGCGTAACCAAGCTCGTACAATTGTGGCCTTGGTAAGCCACTTCGAGTAACCATGTTCCGTCTCATCAACCATCGTGGTCTCTCCATTAATCAAGTATCCAAGCTTGTTTAAGCCCGCAACATGAATCTCCATCATCCTCGACCATACCTTGTAGTTCGTAGTTCGTATCATTCAACTTGAACCCGAACGACAAGCCATGGATGTTGAAAGACTCGTTTGAAGCAGAGGTCTGACCCAAGATCGGGATAACAACCTTGTCCTTAGCCATTGCAGCAACGGATTTGGGGTTTTGAAAATTAAGGTTGCGAGAAATGTGATTGTGCAACATATATAAATACTCAAGATTTAAGAATTATACCTAGAGGAAAAACCTTGAGTCGAACAACCCTCTTGTTCTTACAACCGTCTCGAGTGAAGAACCACGAACACAGTCGACTTGGGGCTTTCGTGTACAGGTTTGGGGCATGGGTTGTGGGTTGGCTACCTAGAATTGCTTCTAATAAAGAGTTTCCTTTTGAGTCTCTGCCTACACCTTGGTGTACCGAGTGTTTGGGAGGGTTTAGTGAGTGAGGAGGAAATTTCCTAGAGGAATTTCGGCTATGGCTCTTGAATTGGATGTTGCGGATTGCTCTAACCCTCTCCCTAAGAACTTTATTTATAGTGGTCTAGTTACGATTAGGTTGGAGGCTTTGGAGACTAAGCCAAAGCCACTATACCAAACATATTCCATATCCTTTGATGGATAAATAATTAAAGACTTTACCGCCACTTAGTACTACGGTCTAGTAGTATTTCTTTTCACTTGTAAGTGAAAAGTCTTAGGTTTGATTCTCGCCAAAGACGAATTTGAACCATATTATTGCTAGCCCATTGTGAGGCTAGGTCCACCCCTCCCTTAGTGTAGATAATATCGTTTGTGCAAATATATATATATATATATATATATATATATATATATATAATTTACCAAATCATAGTCCACCTCCTATTTGGGTGGATTATAAGTGGTTTATATTGTTTTACTAAGTTAAATAAAACTAACAAAGATCTAGGGTTTGGTGTTTGGTATGAATCTCATCTCAAGACTAACTAGGATTTGGTCTTAGGTTTGGTGTCAATGAGAGTTTCAAGTCGTCGGCTAAAGTTTAGAGAAAGAGACTGGCCGAAACTGCTTTGATGTCAAGATAATTTTTAGAGTTTAATTTGTTGTTGTATACTTGTTTGGGCCCAAAAATATTGGTTTAGGCCAAGTTTAGATTTGTTCTCGGCCCAGAGGCCGTGCTTAGGAGTTGCTGGGGGGCGTCCGGTTTATGGGCCATAAAGCCAAGGCCGACCGTGTTCTATTAGGAATCCATGGGTGGTTGAATACTGATACGAGAAGGAGGTTCGACAGGATAAGAATGTAGAAGTTTGGATTGAATGCGGCTTGATAAGGGGGTTAAGTTCAAAGTCCTAGTAGGAGTATGACTGACCGAGATAATGTTAGATCAGGGGAAAGAGTTCTAGTTCGAGTATGGTTGTGATTCGAGCGGAAGCAGGTTGACTATTATAAATAGAGGGATGATGACATCATTAAAGCTCTCTCCAATTCAACACACAAACTACCCTGCGTAAACCTTCGCTTTCAAAAAAACCTCTCAACGACCTTGAGATTTTTTATTTTCCTTTTCTGCTGGCATATCTTCAGTTTGGATAAACAGCACTGTGAAGGCAATCGGCGACATCTTCAGTTTGGATAAATATCACTGAAGCCGTAGAATCAGGCGACCGCGGAACACCTTTAGTTTGGATAAACAGTACTGCGTCGAGGCCGACGGTTATCTATCCAAGTCTCGATTGAGAAGGATTTCTGATTCCTTATTGACAGAGGTCATCTCATTAGCCTTCTCGGCGAAGTGAGGTGTCACGAGTTACTGGGCTCGGCACATTGAACGCCGAGTTGTTTATGATTGGTTATTCACAAGTAGGTTTTAGAGTTCGGCATTCTGACGGCCGAACTACTTTCACAATCAAGACGTACATTTGTTTTGAGTATTTGTGTTCATATACTCTGGTGTTGATTCGGCGTGCTTATACTCTTACAAATATAATCACTGTGACCGAATTCGGCACTGACAATTTGTGAACTTTGTAGAACTAGTAGCCTTGTCTTTAAGCTTTAGAACCCGAAGGCTGAGACTTGGTCATTCCTCGGTCGTAGTCGCAGGATTCAGAAGTCAGCAGCGCACCCAAAGCAACATCAACAAATTTTACTCCTCGGCCGAGCTCGGTCGACAAGTTGGCACGCCCCGCATACAACCGAAGAACATAGTTAGCTTATTAGTTACTCGGCCTGCACGCCACATAGGCTTGGTAGTTTTTAGGGTCAACATTTTGGCATGCCCAGTAAGACCCAGTGCTAAAACTATGAAGTTCATGACCATCGAGACATGATTAGTAAAAAAGAAAACAACCATAGGAAAATCAGCAATCGATCTACCGTTTCAGAGTCCTGGACAAGAAGTGTCACATGCGCGAAATCCTATCATTGCTGTGACCCTTGAGGCTGCAAGTGTGACACACCGAGAAAATGAAGTGTGCCTCGGTACCCAGCCTCTAAACGCAGAAGTACCCAACCGAACCGTAGGCGTTTTCATTGAAGGAATAGTGAAGAACTGCGATGAAGATGGTAGTGAAGGCTCTGACCCTCCAACTAGGTCGTTTCTTCGAAGACGACTTGATGAGTAATCTCGACAAGTTGAACAGATAGTTGTTCAAAAAATGAACAATTTGCTCAAAGTGATACGAAGCGATGGTGAGACCCATACCAGATTAATCGAACTATTAGTTAGCAAAGTCTTCGAATGAGGACCTGTTGATCAGGCTCGGCAGCTTCCACTTAAAAGTAATCCGCTATAGGCCGAAGTAGTGTCTACTAGGCCCAAAACAATTGACTTAGAAAAAAATGAGAGGATCAAGTAGTAGGTCAAATGGATCTGACCAGAGAATGGAAGCAACATCCGTCGATATGATCGAGGTCCAATGGATGATCTATTCGGCCATGAAAAAGGGGCCGAAGTTCCCGAAATTATCCACCGATATCCAGCTTATGTGGAAAAGTTCGAATATCCTAAAGGTTTCAAGATTCCAGATTTCAGCCTTTTTGCTGGAGAATCGTCCTTATCCTCGTTAGAACATGTGGCTCGTTTCACTGCGCAATGCGGATATGTCAATAGTGATTTCCATAAACTATGGTTGTTCAATTTTTCGTTGACAGGCTCATCATTTGCATGGTATATCAACCTCCCACCTAATTCTATCCAAAGCTGGGAGGAGTTGGTCGAGAAATTTCACGAACAATTTTATCGGCCGGGGATGGAAATGTCAGTTTCTTCATTGGCTATGATGGCTTAAGCATTTGATGAGTCACCGATGGACTATCGTACAAGGTTTAAATCGGCCATGAATTGGTGTTAAGTACATCTTATCGAAGTCGAATTTGTTAGGTTTGCTCTGAATGAGCTCAATGTGAAGTACAAAAAGAAATTCCTGGGGTTAAACTTTCGGGATATATATGAATTAGACCAGCATGTCGAGCAATATGATTATTTGCTCGAAGAAGAAAAGATCTCAAAATCCCTATCCCGAGGAACGATTTACAAAAATCCCACGGTCAGTTACGTATCGGCCAAAGGCGAAGATTCCCAATACGTCAGTGTGGATGCGGCCGAGATAGTAATAGATAAACCATATGTTTGCAAGACACTGACTCAAATTAATTCCAAGGATGCCAAAACCCTTTCGACCACTGAAGAGACGGCGAAAACATCGAAAGTTTACACTTTTGATATCACAAAGGCCGAGACAATTTTTGACCAATTGTTGTTAGCAAAGATTATCAAACTTCGGCCATGATATAACATTCCCAAGGCCGAAAAGCTTAAAGGGAAGACGTATTGCAAATATCATAACTTGACTAAGCATGCCACGAACAATTGTGTCGTATTCCGTAATGATATCCAGAGCTGGATTGACAAAGGCAAGCTAAAGTTTCCCGAAAAACAAATAACGGTTGATGTTGATCCATTCCTTTCGGGAACAGTTGGCATGGTCGACCCCAGCTTGCCCAAAAGCAAAGGGAAAGGGAAGGCCGAGTTTGCCCCAGTGCAACATGTCCTAAAGAAAAACTCCTAGCCACGACTCAAGATCAACCTATTTTCCAATGAACCACTTGAGTTTTCGGGACCAGTTGCAGTCGAATCGATGTCAGAATCCAATGTAGAATAAAGTGACGGGTCAATAGTTTTGTGCAGCAATTGTAGGGCACGCATCGTATTAACTGAACCCAAGGAGAAATCGCCTCAGACTCAAACTCCAACATCATGGCAACCATCTACGGCCGCGGCGACACCTCCAAAGGAACTTAGTGAAAGCCAGCGCTAGAAAGTGTTTAATAGGCTCGGCGCTTAGAAACTGACATATGGCTCTACCTCGGTCAGACGGTGCCTTGATTTCAACGTGCCGTTTTATAACGAGGATTATTATTCGCATAATTCCAGTAGCTCAAACTCATCAACGAATCCAAAAACCTTCAAGCTGCCTAAACCATGCGACCAACGTTGGTACAGTTACAATTCTCCCACCGGTATGTATATTGCGCTATCTAAATCTCAAAAACGTCAACGTTAGTGTATAGACTGCATGGCTTGACGGCAGGCAGCCTAGACTGTTTCGGTCATTAAATGGCAGCCGAAAGAGGCAGCAGGGAGCGACGATGACCGGCCAACCCCAACAATCATGTCTAAATTACAAGGGCAAAAAGAAACCAATCACGACTTCGAAACCACCATTGAAGAGTCCGAGAAGCGCATCAAACTCCTCATTCAGCCCGGGGAAATGAAAGCTTGCTTCGAGTAGTTTAAGAAAAAGGTCGAAAGCTAACTTCCCTCGTTACCCCTGAAAGAGCCGCTAATAAGAGTTCGGTGAAATCTACACCCTCCATTCCTCGGTGAATTCTTGGAATACATGAAAGAGTTTCACAAGAAATATTCTACCAACGATTTGTACTGACTACCCAAGGTGTGTCAAGAAGCTCTCGACCTGGCACTAACTTTCCCCGATGCTAAACAGATCATCCCAAAAACCACTAATTCAGGAATGAAAGCTAGATTCTAGCACATATGAGAGGTTAGAGTTCTTGGCTTAAGGTCGACCCATACACAGACATTGATATAGCTCGATTTTTCCCTCAAAGACCTTCAACACCTGCGATATCACTTCGAAGTCTTCTCGGCCGTATCCTTATTTGGTTTAACGACAGATAAGAAAGATCGGGTGGCACGTTTGGACGTCTACCTAGACGCAAGGGACGCCCAGATCGCCTATGAAGAACGCGCCCGAAAAACACTGCAGGAGCAAAGTCAGACATCGGAAACGAATTGGCTCAACAACTACAGTCATAAGGAAACAAGGTCGGGTTCATTGGCACAAGAACAAATACCTGTTGAGACACCTGACCATCAGGTCGAGAATGCTCTAACGCATGATGCTATAGTCCTCAATAACCCGGAAGATAACAACCAGGATCCAATGGGCCCTTCAGTCATTGAGAACATGGAAATCAATATGGTTCATGTCCTATTTGCTGAATTCCAACCAACTACACACCAACCAAATTCTTTGGATGGTGATATTGTCTCCAAGGAAGCAACGCAAGTTGATTTCATCACCACCACTGAAGATAAACAAGCAAACAACGACGAAAAACTTACAACAGCCCTGGCTATCTTGTTTCCTCGCTCATCCTCAGCTAATCTTCAGCATTTAAAGTCGCTGTTTGTCACGGCCCACATTGAAGGTTACCTAATCTCTAAAATTTTTGTCGATTACAGGGCGACGATCAATATCATGCTCGTATCCATCATGAAAACATTACGACGATCCAACGACGAACTCATTCCTTTAGGAATAACCATGAGCAGCTTCGTTGGTGACAAGTCTCAAACTAAATGAGTACTCCCTTTAGAGGTGAACATTGTAGGTCGTAATCACATGACCGAATTTTTTATCGTCGACTCCAAGACCAAATATAATGCTTTGCTCGGTAGGGATTGGATTCATTAAACAAATTGCATCCCTTCTTCTCTATACCAAGTTTTCATTTTTTGGGATGGCAAATCGGTCGTGGTCCACCTAGTCGATAATCAGCCATTTGAAACGAACATGATTCAGGCCCGCTATTATAACGATCACGTCGACTACATTACCCTGCAGGGTTTTAATGAAGATGGATGGCTAACTCGGATCTTAGTCCAGAAAGCTATCGAGGTAGACACCAAGATCGTTTATCAGGATTTGGCAAGACTCGGCTTGGCCAACTTGATTCCTAATACTGATGATTGATGCCAAAAGTGAGAGGCGTTAGACTGCGATTTCATCCACGATGGAACGTCTGCTGGCCCATTGGTATGCTCTTTCCAAGCACCCACGTTCGGGCATCAATTTAATCAAAATTTTGGCCGATGAAGATAACGGCCTAGTACTATTATTAGACAAAGTTTAGGCCACACTGGCCGAACTTGAAGACAATCGACCCCAAGTTAAGGACCCCTTAGAGGAAATAAATGTCAGAATGACCAATGACCCTCGACTGTTATTTATTAGTGCATTGTTACCGCATTCCATGAAAGTTAAACTCTGTCAATTACTCAACGAGTTTAAAGATTATTTTGCTTAGAGCTATCATGAGATTCCGGGCCTTGATTGGACCCTTGTTGAACATGAATTATGCATCAAAGCTGGTTGTAAGCCTTTCCGCCAGCCCCCTCATCGATTCTCGATCGAAGTACAGCTCGGCATAAAAGATGAACTAGTTCGACTTTTAAAAGTCGAGTTTATTCGGATCGCTCGATACGTTGAGTGGTTGGCCAATATTGTCCTGGTGCTAAGGAAAAATGTCGCCCTACATATCTATATCGATTTTCACAATCTGAACCTGGCAACGCCCAAAGATGAGTACCTGATACCGATCTCTGACTTGTTAATGGACGCCGCAGCATATCACGAGATCTTATCCTTTATGGATGGGCATGCCGGTTATAACCAGATATTCATCGCCGAAGCTTATGCTCATAAGATCGTTTTTCGGTACCCTAAGGCACTCGGCACATACGAATAGGTCGTCATGTCCTTTGGCCTCAAGAACGCTGGTGCCACATACCAACGAGCTATGAACATTATTTTCCATGATTTAATTGGTACCATCATCAAAGTCTACATCGACGATGTGGTCATCAAGTCAACACATCGGCAGACGCATTTGGATGACCTCCATCAGGCGTTCTTACACATGCACCGGCACAATCTGAAGATGAATTCCGCCAAATGTGCTTTCGGCGTATCAGCTGGAAATTTTTTAGGCTTCCTCGTACATCACCGTGGTATTGAGGTGGATGACAACAAGGCTCGCGCAATCATTAATGTTCCACCCCTGACAACTAAGAAACAATTACAATCGTTGCTCGGCAAGATCAACTTTCTCTGACAATTTATTGCTAATTTGGCCGGGAAAATGAAAGCCTTTTCCACGCTTTTGAAACTTAAGAACTCCTACACCTTTGAATGGTGTGTCGAACACCAAGAGGCATTTACACAGATCAAGGTCTCTTTAACGACTCCACCCATCTTCGTCCCACCATGACGGGGTCGACCTCTTAAGTTATATATCTCAACGACCGAAAAATCCATCGGTTGCCTTCTTGCACAAGATAATGACGCCGGGCGAGAACAGGTCATTTTTTACCTTAACCGAAACCTTAACCCACTAGAGATTAATTACTCCGCTGTCGAGAAGCTCTGTCTTGCCCTATTTTTCACTGCGTTAAAACTCAGACATTACATGCTCCCGTCAGTCACTCAGGTCATTGCCCAGACCGATGTCATTCGTTACATGCTCATTCGGTCGATTGTAAATGATCGAATCGGCAAGTGGACGATGGCCCTTTCTGAATTCAGCTTGCAATATGTGCCCAAAAAAGTTGTCAAAGGTCAAGCTCTAGCTGATTTTTTGGCCCAGCACCCTTCCCCGTATGAGTTCGGGGGCAATGACGTTGACATCGGCCTAATACAAACACGTGATAATTACTAGACGATGTACTTTAATGGTTCCAGTACTTCAGTCTCAGCTGGCGTTGGGATCGTAATTCAATCCCCCACTCATAATCGTTGGTATTTTTCTCTCAAGCTCGATTTCAATTGTACGAATAATCAGGCCGAATATGAAGCCCTTGTTATTGGCCTCGGTATGCTACACAATTTGCGGGCAACTTATGTCCTTGTTCTTGGTGACTCCGAACTTGTCATTAATCAACTTAATGGGACTTTTCGTTGCATGAGTTATACTTTGTCACCTTACCACACGAATGCCAGCTATTTGGTCGAATCTTTTGACGGCGTAACTTTCAAACACATTTCACGAGTTCATAACACTGTTGCCAATGAATTGGTTCAAATAGCCTCTGGAGCCCAACTCATAGGGGGCAAATTAGGCCGAGAAATACATGTGTCACGACAAGCACATTCGGCCTTGATTAATCAGCAAGTTCTCCAACGTTATTGCGTGATCCATACACGGGTCATGTCTTTGCCTTCGTTGTTAAAACGGAATGACACTATTGAGGTTTTTGCCATCAAGGCTTTACCAGACGATTAGAGAATGACGATTATGCGATATATTGATAACCCCAACGAAAAACACGATCGACGGACAAGGGTTCATGCCACAAACTACGTATTATACTAGAATGAGCTATATCGAAAAGGTGGGGATGGGTTACTGTTGCTGTGCCTTGGCCCATAAGAAGCTGCTCAAGTAATGGCAGAAGTACACGAAGGAATTTACGGGGCCCACCAATCTGGACGAAAAATTTGTTGGCTACTTCGGCAGCACGACTATTTCTGGTCGAGTATTCTGAAGGATTGTATTGAATACGTAAAGGGTTGTGTACAGTGTCAAATCTATGGGCCTATACAGAGAGTATCGCCCGAATCATTACATTCGGTTACCAAACCATGGCCATTCCAAGGATGGGCCATGGATGTCATCGGTAAAATCATACCATCTTCTGGTGCAGCCAAACAGGCATGGATACTCGTCGCAATGGACTACTTCACCAAATGGGTCGAAGTCAAGTCATATGCCGAGCTAACATCTAAATAAGTTTGTAATTTCGTTGAAGAAAACACTATGACTAGATTCGGCGTGCCAGAAATAATCATAACAGACAACGGTACGATCTTTACATCCAACAGATTTAAGGAATATATGGCAAATCTAAAGATTCAACTCGAGCAATCTATACCATATTACCTGCAGGCGAATGGACAGGTCGAAGCAAATAATAAGGTTCTGATTGATATGCTTGAAAAGATGATAAAAGAAAGGCCAGGCATATGGCATTTAAGGATAAACGAAGTGTTATGGGCTTATCGAACTTCTCTACGGACAACCATTGGAACGACTCCGTACGCGTTGACTTAAGGACACGATGCAATGTTACCAGTCGAGCTAAGTATAAACTCATTGCGAATAATTGAACAAGGTAGTTTGTTCAGTGCCGAGTACAGTCAAGCCATGAGACAAGAGTTAGAAGATTTATAAGAAGGTCGGCTTGATGCTTATAACTTATTAGTGGCACAAAAGAAAATCACCGAGCAAGTGTATAATCAACGAGTTAGACAAAAAACGTTCAGCGAAGGAGAATTGGTTTGGCAAACCGTACTACCCGTAAGAATTAAAGACCCCAGGTTCTGCAAGTGGTCGCTGAATTAGGAAGGGCCATTTGTTATTCACAAAGTCCTCGGCAATGAGGCATACCATCTTAGAGATCGAACTGGTATAGGTCACAAGTTGCCAATCAATGGGAGGGTTTTAAAGAAATATTATCCAGTCACATGGGAGATGCGAGAATAAAAGTTCATTTCATTAAGTTCGTAAAAAGATATACATATAGAGTTGGTCGATCAGTTTACAATCAAATAATTCTAGGGTGATGAAGGTAGGAGAGATTCAAGAACAGCCTTCAACTTTAACCACCTCACCTCGCCTATCGTGACCTTAGTTTGTCGATTCCTCTTGTCCATCTTCAGCTACTCGACCCGCTTCACGTTAGCCGCGTATTCGGTTAAGCAGGATTTGTCGCTGGACTCAAAATCCTTCGTAAGCTCGGAAGTAATGGCCAACCTTCGATTTTGAAGTTCGGTAATTTAACGGTCAAGGTCGGCCAGTGTATTTTTTTCGCCTTTAAAACTTCGACCTTTGGATGAAGAGCGTCTCGAGCGGCTGTTGCAGTTTTCAAGTTGTCGTCAGCCCGAAAAGCTTTCTCGAAAATACTGAAATATTCTCGGGTCTGTTTCAAGGTAGAAGATGCTTGAATGATAGCCTTGGCGCTCAATTGACCATCAGCTTCTAGATCGTTCAAACATGCACCCACCGAATCAAGGCCTTGGCGCTCGAGAACTTGCAAAGCTGAGAGAGACAACAGTTCTTGCAACTAAACAAGAGCAGTTAATTCAGCTGGCTCAGTCGTAGCTGTCGAAAATCCAGCTGCTCTCGAAGTACTCGATAGGAGAGCATCAAACTCGACTTCCCATGAAGGTTGCACACGAAAAAGAGTTTAGGCGCAAGGAAAATCATAAAAGAATGTAGTAGAGAGGATTTGTTTTAGACCTGCCGAGAGGAGACTTCGGCCATGTCTCCAGGTTCATTGCTCAAACCTAGAGAGCTTAATGGCCGAGCCTAGTGTTTCAGATTGCTTCTTAATTCACGCGGCTGATGAACGTTATCTACGTTTGATGACCACTGAGGTGGCCAGGAAATATAGATAACACCCTTTGGCATACAGAATTTTTTATGAATGAATAACTAGGCAGCTGACATTTAATATTTTTCTCGGTTCAGACTTTTTATAACAAAATTGACAAGAGAAAGTAATTGAGCCTTACAAAAGTCGAGGTCACTGCTTGAAAAGGGGATGATGAGGTCTTGGTCCAGCAGGTGAATTAAAGTTTCTGATGTCGCTTCAGGTTCAATAATAGGCATTTTCCCATGATCGGCTGTAGGAGAATCAACCTGGTCGGCCGTCTTAACCATATGAGGAGGATCAACAGAAGGAGTTTCGGTTGGTCGAGAGAGACTTGCCGGTAGAATCTCGTGACTCTCGTCATCTTGAAACAAAAGAGTTGTTAATACATTTGAATTTAACAAGTGAAGGGAGTTGCCAGCATAATCATACCTTTTCTAAGATGATCGCTGATTGTTTTGGATTCTTGAGGAGATTTTTCCTGATCGAAAGGGTTGCCTCCCCTAGTACGGGTGCTACGGTCGGCCCCGGAGCTGCAGACGTTTCGACCAGCGGTACAATAACTAGTTCGACCGTGACTTCGGGGATCTCAGGGCCTGGTTGAGCTTAGGTTACCAGGGTAGTTGAAGATGGATGTTTCTCCGCTAAGGCCTGAACAACAGGAGCAGGAGGAGAGGCACTCGGAGCAGTTGTTCCGGTGGTGTGGCTAGAGATAACGTGAATCTCCCGTGCTCCCTTCTTCGTCAATTTCTTGACGTGTTTTGTGGGATGAGGGCCTTCACCCGCCGTCTCGACGTCCAGATGCCATTTGCTCGGTGTGTTTTACGCAGTGATTTTAGATTTCTTGGATGAAGGGGCTAACTTTTTCTTGGCCATAGCCGGGGCGACCACGTCTGCCTATTTCAATATCCGACTGCCTGAGAAAGCGAAATCTAATTAGTAAAATCAATTATGTGTTTTGAAAAACAAAGGTAGAGATAGTCATATATACCTTAGGGCGTCTCTTTAGATTAAGGGGCATAAATTTTCTTGGGTTGGTCACCAAAAATCTTGTTAACTATGTCCTCGACCAAAGCGCCAAAAAAGTCGTGGGTATATGCATCCCACCAGTCGCCGAAAGCATCGGTGCCGAGAGATTCAGGAACAGTTGGTTGAAGGTGGAATTTCTTACACAGTTCCTGAAGCTCTTTCTCGGTGTCTCTGCACTCTCTTTCTGAGAAGCCAGATTGGCATCCTCGACTTAGAAGGGAGCGGGAAGTAAGTAGAGGTACCAGGCAACCTTGGAGGTAGCCAAGTTATCGGACATCAAAATAGGGGTGGTAGACTTCCCAGTTTGCTTGGCAAGCATTGCAACCGAGGGGAAGGTCACGAGTTAACATGAATGACCCCCAGTTTTGATGAAAACTAGCATCTTCGTTTTCATTCCAGGTTGATGTGGGAAGTATGATGGAGTGTGGGTATTCCTGACGACGGCATACCAAAAATTCATTGTCAGAAATGACGTCTAGGCCAAAGAAGTGTTTGAAAACTTCTTCAGCTCGGTGAGGAGACACTGGTTGAGGAGCCAATTGAAGGCCGAGTGTTGCAATAGATTGAAGGTTGGAGATTTCTGGCCGAATGGTGGAGAAATAAACCTGTAGCCAAAGTTGGAACACCTAGAGAGGTCCATTCTGGTGCAGGTCGATCTTATTGACAATCGTCTCAACGAGGTAGAGCAGAAGATTGGCAAGGATAGCTGGACTGAGCGCCAGAGAATGACTACTGGCCAGGGCCTTTGCCACCAACATATTTTCAACTTGACACTTATTCGACTTGGTACAACAGATGAACTTGTTATACCAGTAAAATAGGAAGGCTTCATGTTCGTCCTTCCACAGACTCGTCTCCCCTCGACCGGTAAAATGGAGGATTCTGAACTTCCTCTTTTGAAGGCTCTTGACCTTCTTGGCTTAACGCCTCAACGGCCCGTTCGTCATACAGCGTTTTGAGGTCGAAGTTTTGACACGCCCCGACCCTGATATTCCTCGAATACCAGGATAGACACGTGCTGGCCGATACCCGAGGGTGACGAAAGCCATTAATTGATACAAAAGCTAAGAATAATAAATAAATACGGGTTATGAATTTAAATACAATGAATTAACAATTTAGGAACGTGTTTAGAGCATACAACTAAACATAATCACTAAAAAGAATTAAGATAAAATTTAATGAATAAAGAAGTGGATCCTACATCGAGAGGATTCAAAGATGCTGCTGCGGAAGTGTCATGACGCCAGGATTAGGTGCCTTGATCCTAAGTCTTGAATGGGGGCGCAAAACAAAAGTGAGTGGACCAAGTATATATATATAATAATAATAAAACAGTTATCAACATACTAACCCCCACAGTTTATATATATAAAGAAACTACTAACATAATAAGTGATAGCTTTTTAGAAACACTAGCATGCCATAAAACATCTCAAGAGGTATAACGCGGAAAACATCACAAAAGATACATCGTGTAAATCATCTTGTAGATAATCTCGTAAGCGCGGTGTACTGCTAGTAAGATCATTGAATAATAATAACTCCCAACCCAATGCCTGCACCTAAGTCTTTGTGCCCGTAGCCAGAGATAACTCCCTCCAGGCCTAATGCCTGTCTCCGTGTCCCTCAGCTTTCGCTAGGGATTATTTCTCCCAGCCTAACTGCCAACACCAGATCCTCGCCCAGCCGGCATAGTGTCCACTAGGTATGCACAAATAGTTACGTCTTTCAAAAATAACCACTTTATAGTATAAAGTCATCCATCGTTTATACTATAAAGAGGGGTTTCGAAAACATGTTCTAGCATCCTATCGTTGTCCATCAGATAGTCTACCAGTTCATGGTTTTTATAGAAAATACGATATATTAAAATATAGCTCAATATAGGCTAACAATTAATTCCTCACCAAAAACATGACACAAAAATCAACATAAGGACTAAAACCATTATTATTTTTTTAAAAGGTAAAAATATCCCCAAAATTGGTGAAAATACAAAAATACCCTATTTGTTCTGTAAATCCCAGGACGGGTTATTATAGGTTTGATGGGCATCCTATAAGACCGAGGTTTTCGGGGTTTGAGGATGCAAGATGGCATGTTGCGGCAGGTTTAGTGCAAGAGAGACGTTTTAGCGGTCGCATGTTTTCGAGGATCATGATTGAGGGCTGCTAGGTTAACCAGGGGCTGACATGTGGCAGGACAGTTGGGAAATCGAGATAGTGGGGTTATGTCTCATAAATGCGCATGGTGGTATTTCTTAAAAGGATTCAATGATTGTCTTTAGGTCAATTTCACTTCTTCAAGGTCGAGGCTCGAACCAATGAGTACATGTCGATGACCTCAGAAGCGAAGGGGCAATGTTTGGGCCTAAAAATATTGGTTTGGGCCGATTTTAGATTTGTTCTCGGCCCAGAAGATGTGTTTAGGAGTTACTGGGGGCCATCCGGTTTATGGGCCACATAGCCAAGGCCGATCGTGTTCTATTAGGAATCCATGGGTGGTTGAATCTTGATACGAGAATGAGTTTTGGCAGGATAAGAATGCAGAAGTTTGGATTGAATGCGGCTTGATAAGAAGGTTAAGTTCAAAGTCCTAGTAGGAGTAGGACTGGCCGAGATAAGGTTAGATCAGGGGAAAGAGTTCTAGTTCGAGTATGGTTATGATTCGAGCGGAAGTAGGTTGACTACTATAAATAGAGGGAGGAGGATATCATTAAAGCTCTATCCAATTCAACACACATACTGCCATGTGCAAACCTTCGCTTTCGCGAAACCTCTCAACAACCTTGAGATTTTTATTTTCCTTTTCCGCCGGCACATCCTCAATTTGGATAAACAGCACATTGAAGGCAACCGGCGACATCTTCAGTTTGGATAAATAGCACTAGAGCCGTAGAATCAGGCGACCGCGGATCACCTTCAGTTTGGATAAACAGTACTGCGTTGAGGCCGATTGGTTATCTATCCAAAAAGTCTCAGTCGAGAAGGATTTTCGAATCCTTATTGACAAAGGTCATCTCATTAGCCTTCTCGGTGAAGTGAGGTGTCACGAGTTACTGGGTTCGGCACATTGAACGTTGAGTTGTTTATGATTGGTTATTCACAAGTAGGTTTTAGAGTTCGACATTCTGACGGCCGAACTACTTTCACAATCAAGACGTACATTTATTTTGAGTATTTGTGTCCATATACTCTGGTGTCGATTCAGCATGCTTATACTTTTACGAATATAATCACTGTGACCGAATCCAGCGCCGACGATTTGTGAACTTCATAGAACTAGTAGCCTTGTCTTCAGGCTCTAGAACCCGAAGGCCGAGACGTGCTCCTTCCTCTGCCGCAGTTGTAGGATTCAGAAGTCTGTAGCGCACCCAACGCAACATCAACAAATTTTACTCCTCGGCTGACGAGTTGGCACGCCCCGCATACAACCAAATGACGTAGTTAGCTTATTAGTTACTTGGCATGCTCGCCACGTAAGCTTGGTAGTTTTTAGGGTCAACAATACTTATCTTTGTCGGAGGCAATATATACCAGGCTACACATAACTTTAAAGAATAAGAGACAATTAAAGAATCCTATTACATACTAAAAACATTTGTCACGCCAACCATTTTGGTTGATGGAAATGAAATCTATCTAGAGATGGATGGATGGATGGAGATAACAAGAAAAAGGCCGAAAATCAAGAACAGACCTATGACTACTGAAACGGTCTTGTGGAGACCGATCGACGCGCCTTGAGATAACAAAAGTCACTTCTTAATTAAGTCGTCGTACCCAGTGCACAAGGCTCCCACTTTACGCAGGGTCTGGGAGAGGTGAATGTCGGCTAGCCTTACCCTCATTTATGAAGAGGCTGCTCCCAAGTCTCGAACCTGAGACCTACCGCTCATGGGCGAATGCACTTGCCATCGCACCAAGTATATAAACAAAATATGCTTTTAGGCCATAGTATAGACAGATTTTTCATATGTAATTAGTAATTAGTTGAATGAATTATAGTAGCTAGCTGCAAACTGTCAGATATGTAATGAAATTCCAAAAACACATAGTTAGACGCGTCTTTGAACAACAAATTATTAGCCTTCATTAAGAACAAAAATGACCAGTTTAAATTGTACCATTATTTTCCATGATCAAAATACTAATAAAAAATTTGACCATCTTTTTGGTACCCTGTGTGATAAACAGGAGAAAAAAGAGTTAATCTGAATCAGTCTATAAGAGAGCCAAAAATTGGGATGAAGGTTCAAAGATATCTATCCTAATTATTAGGATCGACAAGAAGTTCAACTTTGTAGACTATAATAGTTTCACAAATATTTTGGAAAAAAAAATTGTGTTTGAGGATGCGGGTGTGACTTTGTAATAGCATAATTGTCAAGGATGTCCTGTATATTTGAAACTTTGTTGAAGTAAATTTTGGTACCATGTATTGGTTCCAACCAAAGGAATAAATTAAGAAACTAAGGAGAGAATGTCAACTCGCACCAACTTTGAAAGTTTTGGAAAATGATTTAAGCCTCTAAAATTAGCAGTAGGGGTTATTTTTATAACAACTTGAGCAATTTTATACGAGGAAAAGAAAACTTTCTTGCACAACTTTGAATCTATCCGTTGATTTGTAAATAAAACAATACAAGTGTGAAATCGGTAGTTAAATTCAATCGTAGAGAGTCACGTATGTATTGTTAAATTGTCAACTTTGAAAAATCGTATTCATTTGTATTCTTAACTACAACTGGATGGCTTAGTAGTTTTAGATTTGTCTAATTTTTCGTAAAGATAATATGCACTAAAATATAGACGATTTAGATCATTGAAAAAAGCTAAAGAATGAGCATCGTAATGTGTTGAGGGATCTCTCAACGAAATGGAACTCTATATATGTAAATGTATGTATAATTTTAGTCAACTATGATTACTGAAGCATGAATATTAAAGGGCAGAAAGATGAGCTGCTATATACAGTTGTACACGACCCGCACACGCTTGCCGTCTTTGAGTTGAGTTCTGCTGAATTAGGTCTGGTCCTCACTGACCTAAAAATATGTGTGCTTCTCAGTTGCACTTACACTTTGCTCAAATTTTTATGCCCCTTCCCATTAATTATATCAAAAAAGAAAATATAAGTTGGGGGCGCAAGAGGAAGATCAAACTCAATAGGGTAAATCTATTACTTGAAAAAATATTATGAACACAGTAATAAGACACATAAAAAAGGTGGGAATGATATTTGTTTCGCAGAGGATAGAACTTAATTAGTACCATCGATCGCTAATTAAGAACAAAACCCTAGATCTTTTCATGTCACCTGAGCCAGAACACAGATGGCCATGGGCATTCATATATATGATCTTATAATCAAACGCATGTCGAATGTGTTCAAAATGATCACTGCAAGTCTGCAACCGCCACAGCAGGAACTCAACATGCTGTTCCAAGTTTTAGTGTACAATTGTGTCGCAGAGACTCTCGAAGTAGGCAAAAACATGACGACCAACTATATACATGGATATGGGTTTTATGATTAATACCAGGTGATAAACATCTTGTAACAGGTCACAACTCTGGGCCCAGGTCGGCCTACGCACAATGGCAAATTGGTTGGAAATTTTAATGAATGCACCACTGATGATAATTACATTTAGATGCGATCTAATTTTGTAGGGTAATACTAGTAATAAGCCCGCGCGATGCCGCGGGACTTGAATTCACCAGCCTTAACTACATGAATAAGACAAATTTAACCTGAAAAACATTCAACATAATCATGAACGAACAAAAATGATAGATCTAGGAAATTATAAAAAGTATTGTAACCGTAGATCCAAGAAATTATAAAAATCCATCCAATCAAGAGACTAATAGTTGTGGGAAGGTGGGTATGCAACCAAAAATCTTAAGATATACTTGGCTTGCAATTCCATTATAATTTCACACAAAAAAAAAAAAAAAAAACTAATGAAAAGAGCTTGAAAACTTTAAGTTTTAACGATAAGGACAAAATAAAAGGTAAAGTGAATAGTACTAGGATTGACTTTTTAGTGTAAAAATATGGTTTTTCGTTAAAGTGAACAGTACCGGGAGTTTTTCGTTAAAGTTCCCAAAAAAAAAAGGATCAAATTTTGATTGAAACATCAAACAAAACAATCTCATCTGTTACAAATTGGACCAACTAAATAAAGAATATATCGATAAGATTTTCAACCTAACTATAAAAAAGAGCTTTATAACAGTGCAATCAACATTATTTGAACTCAACTAAACAGAAACTAATTGCATGTTATAAATTCCATAGGTAATTGAATGGCAGCGCAGCCCCTACAGAATGTTTTTTAATCGATTTAGTAGTTAACACTGGACAATTGCACAATACAAATCTTAGAAACTATTCCAACTTAGAGCAAAAATTACCTCTAATCTTTGTTTCTCTTGTACTTTGGTATTGCAGGGTTGACTTGTAAAGGGTGAATGAAGTCCTGAAAACACAGAATAAAAAGCCTCTGTTTCAGTTAACTAAAAAAAAGCAAACCATAAACAAAGTGAGATATCTGATAACCAAAAAATGAATCTCGGAAAGCAAACATAAACAAACTTCAATCAACATTACTTTAATACATTTGGATATCAAGGAAAATTAAATTTATTCAATTTCGATATAAAAAAATTAATTAATGCAGGAACAACATTTGTGCCTCAATGACGTGAGAAGTACTCAAAACAAACATTGTTTTCTTTAAGTCTTTAGTCTATCTCTGCAAATTGCAATAACTCATATCCATTGAGAATCAAATTAACTAATTAACTTACTAACCCGTCCTGTAAATTTCACATCTATGCTCTAAACAGATTTTGTTGCAGATTTTATGGCTCCAAAAGAAAATATATCTGGCAGCATTAATATCATTTAGACTGACATATTTTTTCCAAGTGAATACACATGCAAAGTATCAAAAAGAGAGAAAGGAGAAAAAATTATCAAAATAAGAATTACAAACCTGTCCTATAATATAAACAAAAGGTATTACAGAAAAATAGTTGGAAAACACAAAATAAGTAGAAGAGACAACAGACAATCAACATAATCTAAAATTACTTAAACAATTAATCCACATTGAAAAGCATAATTTACAAATCCAAACCAAATTACATCATCCAATAGATTTTTTTTATACATTTGTTATTGTGCCTTTAAATTGATTTCAGCAAAACTTGTTTCTTTTTCCACAGTTTGTGAAGCTCAAAATTTTCAAAAACCTACAATCATTACACAACATTGTCACATTATATGTGTAGAAGAAATCACCGCTACCAAAATTTATAAAGACCAAAACAGTTAGCACCCAAAAACAATTAGCAAAGACCAATTTGCCAACAAAAGTTGAATAGGAGATACCCAGAAAATTTCCTTCGTTTTTACGATTCTTAAAAATATGAGCTAACTTTAACCAAGACTCAAATTTTATTCAAGGATCGTGTTAAGCTAAGCAGCAAATTATAAATTCACTAATCTTGTTCTTAATTCTGGTAATTTAGAAATCAACAGATACAAAAAAAAAAGTCACAAAGCTTAATAAAAACTCATGAAAAAAAGAAGTTTTAAACAGAACACCTGCACATGACCCTATAATTTGGCTAATTTACAAACGCTCAACGTGCTCAGCAGATGTTAAACTTTTCAGTAGTATATAATTTGAAACTAATAAAACCATCTCTAACTTTTCAGAAATATTTAAACTGAAATGAATTGATATTTTTTTCTATACACTGATAAATCAAGGTTTGCTACAGAAAAGGAATCTATAATTTAAGCTTCAAAATGCATTATAACATCAATTAATCCAAAGAGAGCAAGCTGACAATAACAATTTGATTAGCTTTGGAAATCTCTTTGCTTTATCACTTCAAGATACTAAATTTTTCAAGCCGTCTTCTCTCTCTCTCTAAAATGCCTTTTTTTCTAGCAACTGGCCTAGAAAAGACTAAAACCCAAATGCATGGGGTAGAATTTCACCCAAAATATTGGGAAAACTAAATAAACAAATAAAATTAAAAGATAAGTGCATGAAAAATCAAATCTTTCACTCCTATAAAATAAAAGCAATTTTTTTTGTCGTTGATGAGTCTAAAATCCCATCCTCATAATACTCAAAGGTAAAAGAAATATAGCAAAAAGATAAGATGTAACTACGGTCCCTGATGGTGCGCAACTAAAGAAAGAAAGACAGCACTCATAAAGAGAGAAAGACAGAGAGAGACAGAGAAGAGAAAGATGATATCTCCATATGGTATTCTGGAGCCAAAAGAAAAGCTGCAGACGGAAATAAGCTGGAAAGAATCAATTTAAGATAAACATTCAACAACAAAAATCAAGAAATCAATTGAAGATTACTGACCCAGGTAGGTAAGCTGCTGTGAAGGTAAAAGAGGCCCAATAAGCTCATATGAATGAAAGGATTTTGCTTGCTGCACACATAGACCTGTAAACTTGGGTAAACCCAACGTCAATCAGACCATAGGCCAAAAATCTCAACAAACAAAAAACTGAGCATAAATTCAAAAATCAAAAGTCAGAGAAATTTGTGACCCTAATTTGTGAAACTGCAGAGATCTGAGATGTAGAGAGGGGAACATATCCCAAATGATCCCATATTTTGGAACTGCTTTAAACCAACCTACCATGAAATTATAGCCACTTGAGAAATCTTCAAATCAGAACAGAACAAGCAGCAAGGGGAAGAATTTGCAAATCCCTGAAATCCCTCCATCTCTCGCTCTGTCTCGATCTCTCTCTCTGTCTCTCTCTCTATCTCTATCTCAGAGGCGGCATAGCCTCTTGTCTGCCCTACAATCCCCTCAACATTAATCCCAATTTTTGGCAGACCTCCCTCTCCCTTAGTCTCCCTGACATTCCACACCCTCATCCCCTTCTCTGTCTGTAACTAATCCAGCCTCATTCCACAAACCCAGCTCAAGCCTTACCCCCACTCCGACCCCCTCACTTTCTCTAAACCAACTCTCAAACCCTAGAACACAGCACTCTCACTCTCTCGCAACCCTCTGAATGACACGGATGCAACAACCCTTGCCCTCCCTCTCGCCGTCGCCTAACCCCAAATCGAGCATCACCACTCAATGACTCTGTCTGCCTGCAAGCCGCATGCCTTCCTCTCACCAAATCCATCTCTCTCTCCCTCATTCCCTCCCTCTATGAGTGACACAGTTTGAGTTACTTTTACTGTGTTTGACCATTTTTCTTCAAATCACATAATAAACATTTTTCATCATCGTCACAATCATTTTGGGAACCAAATCTTAAGAAATATAAGAATCACCCTATTTATTTCACTTCTTCATAAAGGATAATCTTATATAAAAGAACTCGAAACGTATTCAAGGTAGAGCAAGCTAAGGATTTAGAAGATAAAGACCCTTTTTTAGCAATATCTAATTTAAGCATTAGTCTATACTGCATGAATACAATATATAACACTACCAAACAAAGGAGATGAAGTGGAGAATGAAACACATACAGACTGATTAACAGAATAAGAATCATTTACCCTTCCATATACCATGTAAGGTGCTTATGGGTTGCCAAAGAGCGGAAAATGTGATTCCAATGCTAAACAAATGCACTATACTCCCAACCATCCATATCATGAAACCATCATCGCCAAATTCTTGAATGGGACCTGTGCAACTTCCCAAGCTTTCTGCTAAACACAAAGAAACCATGAGATGATGAGATCACATAAATCCAAACCTTTAAGAAATCAGGTTATACTGTATTTTATAATTATTTGCATAGTCGAACTCAGAAATCAGGTTATGCAAAACCCTAAAAATTAGCAATTAATTTCGTTGATCCTAATTACAAAATGTATTGGCATATGAAGTGGGATCCCAAAATATAGTTTGAAAACTATATTTGGAATCCTGAGATCATGCACCAACAGTGTCACAGATTACCAAACGCTTTAATTGAAACACAAAATAACCACCAAACATCAAAATTCCAGAAACCTAAAACACAAAGCAAACAATTACGGTAAAATTAATATTTAGAAAAATAAAATGAACAAACAATGTATTCAAATTCCTTTTCCTAGCTTCTTGCACATTCTAAATCTGTGGGAACCATATACAAATTTTTTTATTTTACAAAATTTATTAAGCATTTAATTAACATAACAACATTCAAAATTATAGTGGTTCTCTATAGTGCAATTATAAATTACAGTGGAAATGTAAACTTGCAATTCAAGTCTATGCACCTGGTTGAATTTAAAATGCTTACATGTTAATCATCTACAGTTAAGTTGTTAAACTCTAATTCCACCAAATTAAACTTTACAGTCCCTTATGGGATCAAATGAAAGCTGTATATGAAACCTATTTTAGTCTAGTATTATAACTTTTAACCATATTGATGATGTTGAAGTGAATAATTAAAACGAAGAGTAAACATTTTCATACAACAAATTAACAATGCCATGCAAAAAACTTGCTCGTTGGACAACTCAACCCTGTATTCCATCTCCTTATCTGTCATACCAAAAATCTGCACAATTGTTTAAATCCAAATTTAGGTCTTTCCAAAACCTGCCTGAATTATTTGAAAAACACGAATTTAGAACAATAGTTCAAAACCAAAGAAAAGAATATCCATTACTCAAAGTAAAAATTAACCATCTTGCTTCCTAGCTCTAAGGAAATGCCTAGGTTTCACTTTTACTAACGTTGAAACACCGCCATCATTGACCAATTAGACAAATAAGACCCAATTCGATTACGCCCAAACTGACAGAACACCCAGATTCCCAACACCCATTGAGCAATCTAACCATAATTCAGCACATGAATAAAGTGAAAACATAAAAGATACGTGGGATAAGCTGACAGCCAAGCATCCCTGCGTAATACATTTACTTCTGAACCCCAAACACAACGAAACAAAAATCCATACACATGAACTATTGCTCCCCTATGTAATAAGAATTAAAAGCATCTCAAAACAAAATGGCAAACTATAAAAGCACTGTAAAAGTAAAATTGCAAGAAATCTAATACTTAGAGGGCAAGTACTAATCAGACCAAAATGAAAGATTGAACTACCTTGAGTGGAACTGTGCCTTGGTTTTTTCCCATACTTACAGGAAGCTTAGCACTGAGCTCTTATAGCCCAAATTTTCTCTGAAGGGAAAAAACACAATTTTGAAATAAGATTTTCATATTATACCTTAAAGAGAAGAATTAGAAAATGAATAAGAGAACAATGAGTACTTTTCATCATATATTGTTAGAGTATGTGGTCCTCTGGTCCAATGGTCCTACAGCCATATTTACTTTATAACTCTTTCTTTTAGTTTAAAAAACATCTTGGATCTCTAATTAATATGAATACGGATTCATACTTTATAAATAAGATTTTACTGCTCCAGATAAGATGAACAAAATTTATCACATGCATTGCATTACAAACACAATGGAACATCTCATTAGACATCCCCACACAAAAAGTTTTTATTGCTACTTTGATTTTTGCTTATCCTTTTCCTGAAGCATGAGGGAGCTAATTTTTTATTTATTCCAATAACGTTATAGGGTTGCAAGGATATTATCAATTTAATTGATTGTATTTGATTGGTGGAACTTCTACATCTATATTTCAGGTTTTCAATTTTAGCACTGGGAGAGTCATTCAGAAAATGTTCGACATTGAGATTACCTCCATGGATTATGCTCACAATGGACAGCTCATGTTCTGCGGTGATGGGACAGTATTTTTCAATCATTCGCCATTCAATCAATTCAAACTGAGGAACAGGCAACATCAAGAAGAGGATATGCCATGTCAGGATCACTATCGTCCAATTAATACAAAAAATGGAGATAAAAACGATCAATTTACATAACAGCCTTTCATTTTCTCAACAACCAAGCAAAAGAAAATACCTATCCGTTAAACACTCGATTTGGGAGTAAATGTTGCTAAAACTAGGCTTCAATCCCCTCAACCGCAACAACTGAATCGAGATGTGCAAGTCATTGAAAAACTCACCCAAGATTTCAAAGCTGCATAAAGAAATAAATAAGCACATAAATTAGCCAACCCAAAAATCAAAGAAATCAAAATCCACCCAGATTCAAAGAAATCAAAACCCATCCAGAACCAAAGAAATCAAAATCACACACAGATACGCAAGACAACTCAAATTTGAAGCCTTACTTTTAGGGTAGCTTGGCGGCTGACATGAGTCTTCTTCAGTGTTTCATCCATCCATGAATCCATTTGTTCTGCCCGTCACTTCTGGGTCGTACAATCTTAAGATCTGCAAAAAGAATTTAAAGAATCAATTTTTACGATTGAAAAGCCAAAAGTGCTACAAACTCCAAATTAATGAGAACCAAAGTGGAGTAACACTTACAGGTCGCGAGAGGAGATGAGGACGTTGTCGGATTTCAGGCGAACTGGATTATGGAAATTGCATCTCGGATCGGGCTTTCGAACTTCATGGTGGACCCAAGCAACTCTCTTTCTGTCCCCCTAATCATGCATCTGCCCTCACCCTCTCTCTGCACCCAACCCCCTCCCCTATCTCCCCCAAATCACGCCCCCACAACATGAAGAATCAAATCCAAAAGTAAATTGTAGTTACCTATTATGGTAGGATTTAAATAAGAGTCTCCAAATAGAAAGACAAAGGATATAATACAACAGATAGCTCACCAAAAAGCTGCAGCCCTTTCACAGCAGTGATACATTTCCGCTTATTACGCATGGCCTTTTCAATTGTAATTTCTTGCTTCTCCTGCAGAAAAAACACAACAGAACATATTTCAATAACCACTCATACCTATTCCATCTCTGGAACTAAAACTTTCAGTTATTTATCTATATATAAATATTGATTATGATCACATTTTGATCATCGACATAAAATACAAATCATTGTATATTTGCACAATCAAATATTTATGGAACTCACAACCGAGAGCCAAAGCTTCAATTCCGGTGAAACCACCCTTCTCTCAAACCCTTGGCGACCAATTCTTACATCATCTATACGGTAAAATTGATCAATCAATCAAGGATTTAAAAAACTTTTGAACTTTAACCTCAATTACAACATGCAGACCCAAAATCCATCCAAATCAAAGTTGAAGAATCCTAAAAAGAACAAAGGCACTAAACTATAGAACTTGGTATTTCTTAAAACCTCTAACCCATGATATTTTAAATCCTTAAATTTTCTGAGCATCGAAACACTATCAAACTAACATGATTAAAGAAATTGCTAATTACAAATGGGGGAAACTACAGCCCATGGGTAGTTCCTAAAATCCCATCATGTTTTCAATTCCAAAATTTCTTGTCATTTAGGAAAACCACTAAGCTTGTCTACCCTGTACTGTGCACCTAATAATAGCGCAAGGAAAGAAGAAAAATAAGATTAAAAAAATACATAGCTATACGGCCATAACTGCATCCTATCTAAAACGCACTAAAATGTTAGAGATAAAGTTTGGAACTCAACATTGTATAACATTTACAGATGACAACCAGTGTAAATTTGTGAAAAGTGAAATCACTCCATTATTTTGAATGTTGTTATTTTGGGAAACCTTGCAAATCACATTTTTAGGCGAGGGAAAACTACCAGAAAGGAAAAGGATTTATACCTTTTATCAAAGATCTACAGCCTTGGTTCCTCCGCCATTGCTTGTCTTCTCCGGTCTGAGTTTCACTTTCCTCGCAGTCTCTTCCTTCATTGGTAGTTTTTTGTCCTGCAGAGAGAAAAAAAATTAGGGTTAAATTCTAAACGCAAGGTTCCTTGATTCTAACGCTTCAGAAATTTGTTGTCGCATAGCCAAAAATTAGAGAAAATAAGCTTTGGTTCAGAACTTACTCTCTGCAGGCATGGGTTCCTCCTCAATTTTCGTCATCCTCCTCTTTCTACGATCTCTCTTTCTATCTCTCTCCTTGTCTCTGTGCAATCGCTCTCTCCCTCTCTCTCTCTCTCTCTCTCTCTGTTCTTCCCTCTGTGCAAGCCCATACTCACCAACTCCCTCAATCAACTCTCTCTCTCTCTCTCTCTCTGTGATCTTCCCTCTGTGCAAGCCCATACTCACCAACTCCCTCAATCAACTCTCTCTCTCTCTCTCTCACTCATTCCCTTCCCTGTCTGTGAATCCCTGTGCATCAATAATCTAAAAACCTAGTTCGATTTTTCATTGCTCGGATGGAGAAAATTGAGGAATGAAAGAACAAATTAGGGTTAGGACTAAAGTTGAGAGAGATGGAGAGTTGGGAGAAAGGGAGGGTTTGAAAGAGAGTGAAAGAGAAAGGGTTAAAGAGAGGTTGAGTGTGACAGAGATGAGGGGAAAACACGAGATGGGATTATCAATCCCTGTAATTTCTCTTTCTATCACTGTCACTCTCACTTTTTCTCACCGTCTCCCTCCCACTCACCCATGCCAGGATCAGCATGGCCTTGCCTGTGCCGAAGACAGACGAAGTGACGGGGAAGGAACCTAACCCCAATCTGAAACCCTAATGATAAAAGGACGATTCTACTCCTTTAACTCACCATCCTCACCGTGGGATCTGAAGATGAGATGGGTAGTCTCGTCATTTAACACAATAAAAAAATTCTGAAGCCCAGTGGCAATTTTGCAAATTTGGTGAAACCGATATATCTGTTTAGACAAAATTACCCCCCTAACTTTTAATAACTACATTCCAACCCAGCCCCAAATCCCACGGTTTTATTGTAAATAAAGCGAATTCGAGGGGGGAGGAATTGACCTCAAAAGACAAAATCACCCTCTGAACTTTTGAGAATTACCCCCAACCCAGCCACATTCGGCCGGTATTGTTGTAAATAGGATGAAATCGAGTGGCAAAGAATGAGGCATCTACAGTGTCGTCCCCCCTTCAATTTTAAAATAGATAATTATGCGAGAATTTTTATACTAACAGAACAAGAGAGGGTTTAAATTCGAGATGCAGCTGGTTGTAAAGAAATCCTATATTCACTAATATAATGTACCAATTTCATATAAGGATAATTAAGTTATTCTATTTGTTAAAAGTGAAATACGTGCATTTCCTTAAGAAGGGATGAAAGTATTATCCAAACCTGAACGGCTTTTAACGCAACTTTCGGCGTTTGAAGAGGGTTAAGAGGCAATTAGTTGCTATCTTTTTTTGTGTGGCTTAATTGGATTAATAGTGTAAACACAAATATTCCTGCGATGAAACGAGACAAGAACACGTGTACAAAATAATATTTGTATTAATGATTTTGGGGTTACAATCTCTTCTACAAATTTAGCCTCTGATTTGATCTTCGTAAGGTGTTGATTTGTGGATGGGTTGTTGATCCAAAGGGCCGTCGAGACTTGATATTTAGGATGAACAGTGGTGTACATATGGTTTCTTTAAGGGCCGTTGGGCTTGATCTTGACAAACGGATGAACGAATCTTCAAGGGGCTTTTGGGCTTGATCTTGAAGAACGGGTGATGAACGATGAACACTTTCTTCAAGGGTTGTCAGAACTTGATCTTGAATTGGTGGAAGTTCTTCAAGGGACATTGGGACTTGATCTTGAAGGATGATTTGACAAAGAACGAAGAGAGCTTTCTTGATTATTCGGGATTTGCTTGGGAGCTTTAGAGTTTCAAAGCTTCAAGGTTTTGGTGTGATGTGAATTGGTCTCCCTAAATGGATGAAATGACCTTGTATTTGTAGAATTTTCGAAAGTCTAATTTTGAATATTATATTCAGATGAAATAAATCATTTCTGCTAGGTGTTGACACGTGTCATATTTGATGAATTTTCCAATGATTTTCGATTTTTCGTTGAGTCACATGCTACGTGTAAAATTTATGTGACAGGTGAACGTTAGAATTTTAATTATTGATCAACATTTATTTCACTGAAATTTTTATGTCTACAAATAGTCCCCGTGGTGATGTAGTAGTTGGAAGATAGCTTATGTGGTAAAAAAAAAAAAAAAACTAGGATTTAAGCCTCTGTAATGAAGTTTGTTAGAATTTATGCTCAAAATTAAAAATTCTGCAAATTTTGGTAACAATTGAGACCACAAAAAATCATATAGTTGACAAGCGAGACCATATCACTTGCTAGGCAAGACATCGCCCGCGTCTACGCGGTACAAACAAAACCTACAGTAATCCGAAAATAGAATCCACCCATCGGCTCATCTCCACCGGTTGGTTCATCTTAGCTTGTGACTTTATTGCTTCTGTGAGATTGGCAGGAACTGCAAGCCAAGCAACGCGGAGCCGCCACGATCTGGCCAGGTAAAGCAGTGTCGCCACAATTTGATCAAGAAGAATATTTCCAACCTGAAAAATCAAACCTAATGAGGGGATTCTTACCCACCGATAACCAAAAAACCAGCCCAAGTTCACAAATCCAGCGCCAAATCAAGGGATCTTGGGTGGCCAAATCACGAAATTGGAGTGAAGGCTCCAACAAGAAAAAATGGCTGCCAAAGTGGTAGGGGAGAATATAAGTGTTGGGCAGCACCCATGGGGGGAGAGAAAAAGGGTGGGACGCCAGCAAGGGCGGAGCTAAGAACAAGGGGCCCGCGGCTGGGCTTGGTTGCAAATTTAGGGTTTGCTTTTGGAGAGAGAAAGGGAGGCTTCCCCATTTTCAGTTATAGTAGCATGTGTTAAATCAGAGTGCATATATACATCATACATAAAAACGTAATTTGCAAGGTTCATGTTTTTTTTAATGCATACGATATTATCAATATGATAGCTGACCCCATTTAGTGGGAAAAAGCTTTGTTGTTGTTGTTGTATGCGATATTATCAACATTAATGAATAAGGAAGTAGACTAAATCTCATAATGAGCTAGTTATAATAATTTTGTTCGAATTTATCGTTGACAAGAATTAAAACTAAAACATTTTATTTATAAATAAATAAAATACCAATAAATTATAGTGCTAAGTGGCATGATGCATGTTTTAAAATTCTCATACTACTGGCAAGGATCAAGGCCACGCTTAGTGCTTTTAGTGGTGCTTGTTGGAGCCAGCTTGTTTTTTGCACTTTGATTTCAGTCCACCCCTAAATTCATTAGTTATAATAAAAGGCCAATGCAGCATGCACATGTTACCATTGAGATTGAAATTCAAATCAAACACTTGAAACTCAGTTCATTGACTTTGGTTTTTTTTTTTCTTTCTAATTTCTCTTTTATTTACGAACAATAAGATAGGTTACATTAAATATAAAAGAAAGGATTTCAATAAAACCTCAAGTGCAAAAATGCAATTTTTAATTAACTAAGTTAAAAACCACTTGCAATTTTGATGACATTGTTGAAGTGAATGGCTTTTTAAGCATTGTTGAGTAAATTAATGTAAAATCCACGACAAGTAGCTAAAATATCCATACAGTAGACGCTATATCATCCCAATTAAAATGATATGTTGAAGGTATCCTAAACTTTAAGGATTAAGATGAAAGTATATATGAACATAATTAATCTTCTACGGTTCTACTTCCATTGCCTTCCTCTTCAGGAAAGAATATGAGTAGAACTGTATAACAACAACAACAACAAAGCATTTTCCCACTAAGTGGGGTCGGCTAAAGTAAAAGACAAATTTTATATAAAAAGTAGAGCTGTATCCATTAATAAAAAGTATGAGAGGTAGAGCTTTCTTGTTCAGTTTCCCTAGTATACCATGCAAAAGTAAAAGACAAATTTAATATCCCTTGAGTTAAAAGTGTCCATGCAATTTACATATATTTTAAGGCTATATAAATTTTATACCCTCTAATTTAGAGATGATGTTTTAAAATGCATCCCAAGAGGTCCGATTTTTTCACATTACACTATGAGGTTTTGAAATTGTATCAATATATACATTTTATTTGTTTGAACATCTGATCCTCCAATAAATTAATGAATTTTGTTTTGTCATTGTGATTTACACGTTATCCCATATATAGGTCTGATGCTCATCATGTCATTAATTTGTTGAAGGGTTAAAAATGAATTGATTCAATTACAATAACTAATGATGCAGTATGAAGATTTTAGAACTTTGTGGCTCATTTTGAAAATGATTCTAAATTAAAGGATGTGAAATGTAGTTAACCTAAAATTTATTTATTTATTGTCTAAAACATGAAAGCTCACTGAAAAAAAGAAGTTTTAGAAATCTAAACCAGATTCTGGAAGTGCTATTTAAGCTAGAGTTGGCGTGCATTAGTTGAAAAACAAAACAAAAATAAGGGAAAAGAAGACATGTTGTAGGAGTGTTTTGTGTTATAATTTGTTATTACAATCAAACAGAATCAAAGTGTCGGACGTAAACATTCAAACAAACATCGAATTGTGACTTTTTTGTTTGCCTTCAGACACTAATTCAACTAAATGAGAAAAAAAGAGAGCAGACAAATAGAATGAGAACATTGCCAGATTACAAACTAAAGAAAAACCAAAAGCAAAAAGTCAATCCATTCCCAGTACAAGTTGGTTCACATTAACAACTACTTTTTAGAATTTTAATCCCTCTGGTTATTAATTTTTAATCCATGCAAGCAATAAAGTCGGTGGGGGTGGGGAATTTGGAATCATAAACAACAATCATTGACAAGTTTGACGTTGACGTTTTGGTTACTTTCTTAACTCTGGTTTGGTACATTAATCACCTCACGAACTCTGCCTCACCGTGCAAGCAACCACCTGTGCCCACTGCCTCAGCCGCGTCTTCACCGTCTGCGGCGTATCTCCTTCACCCAACATTCCAATTTTCCCGAGAAACAAACAGAAAGTCAGGAACTTGATTCATAAACATGATGAATAGTTGAAGAAGAAACAAAACCAAGTTTTTAAAGTCACGTGAAAAATGAAATATACATACCGGGTCCGAAAATGGTATGGGGGCTGCCGATGGGGGAGAACACCGAGTCGCACTCAGACGGCGTCGGCGAAAACAGCGATGTTGGAGTCGCAGTAGACTTATTAGAAACCGAGTCACAGTAACTCTTGTTAACCGCGTAGTAGAGTCCCAACGCGGGAAAAGTGTTAGCGAGTCGCTGATCGGACTCGGGCGAGTCAAACCCGAACCCTAGCTCGATGCAGGCTTTCAACTCGTCGAGATCTTCGTCGGTGACGCTCTTGCTCCGCTGGAGGTTCGATCTGCCGTTGATTTTCTTGCGGCGGTGCCATGCCTCGTCGCGGTATGCGTCCGGGGACCACGACCGCTGCTTGTAGAGCGGTGGAGGAGGCGGCGCGTGGGGTTCAGACATGGGCGCATCCACCGCCCCTGGCGTGGTGGGTTGGGGGGGGGGATTTGCGGCGGAGGTCGGAGGACCTCGCGCGCTGGGGGCTCTTTGAGAGCGCTTATGGCTTGGTTGGCGTTTTTTGGTTTGTTACGAAGGAGGGTTTAATAGGAGGGGAGGTAGATAGTAGGGCCCAGTGGAGACTTTGCTTAGGTTGGTCCTCGTCATCATGACCTGTGCCCTTTGCTGATTTTTCACTAGTGTTTGGAAACTTCTCATTTTTTTTTCTTCTTTGTTTGAGTGTTTTGGTATATTATGTATTTTCTGTTTGATTCGCGGAAAAATGTTCGGCGGGGAAGGGGTTTGTGTGTTGGGGTGGGGTTGTGTTCGTCATTGATGCTTAACATGAGTGAAAATTGGTTTTTGTGGTTATACCCACCACCTTGTAATTTAGTTTTAAGGTAATTACGATATGCATGAGGGATTAATGAGTGTGATTATATATGCTCTAAAGGGAAAGCGATTTTCAGACTCTATTTCCAATTTTTATATTCGTACAGTAGAATAAATCAAAGGGTAATTAAAGAAGTACACGAGGAAAAAATTAGAGTGTGGAAATTACTATTATACGTAGGGTTTATGGTTTTATAGAAAATTTTAAGGTCCTGTGCTAGTTTGAGTAGCCTCAAAAATATCATGATTAGATTCAAATGATTAATGTTGTAAAAATTAATTAATAATACTTAAGATGAAGTTACCCATATATATGCATGATAAATCTACCTACACAATGTTGTTGTTTTTTTTTTTTTAAGGGGGACAACTGTGGCAAGTCACGACTTTTTGGGGGCCGGGAAGACTCACAAAGGCATTTCATCCTCCTCCTGACCACAAGTCTGGCTTCCACATCAGCAACGAGTTTCAAACCCGAGACCTTTAATCTTTAGTTTTAAAGTCTCATAATCCGCTATTTACCACTGGACCACCAGCTCGTGGTTCCTATACAAAGTTGGTTGGCTTGGGATGGATGTCTAGGTAACCACACTGAAAGCCTCATAACTGGTGAAGCTGAAATTGTTGCAAAGCTGCAGGGTGGATTGAGCTTGAGGTGGGGTTGGATTCACAATGACGATAACTTGACACACACGATACATGATGGAACATGCCTCAATTGGTACATTCATTTATGACACTAATTAAGTAACTTGCTAATCAGTTTTGTTTTGTTTCATTTTCAATGTAGTTCGATCATCTTGCAATTTAGTTTTACATCGTTTTCATGTTGATGGAGTGGGTAACAAGGGTTGCTCAAAATTTAGCTACATTTGCATGTAAAGAAATTAAAATAGTACGTAATTAATTATAATTTTATTTTGGTTAGGAAACTATGGTTAATCCTGATTGTGATAATACATAATTAATGAGAACAATTAAATACATGAGCAGGCTTTGTATTATATAGTTGGTTGAACAGGCCATAATATTTTAAGAGTAATGCTAGTTAGGAAGACTAAATTTATAAACAAAATATGCAAACTAAATGATGTGTTACCAATAAGAAATAAACACATTTATTAACGTTTAAGTAATCATCCAATCCTCAACTTCTATGTTGTGGACCAAAAAATAATTCCAAAAATCATGGAGCTGACACGTGGATTATTTTCCAAAAAAGACAAGACTACCCCTATTAAATAAGCAGGGAGCAGCCTCATTCACCACGCTCAACTGAAGAATAGTAGACAGAGATCAACGACTGCTCAAGGCACCCTTGCCCATAGACAAAGTCAAAGGTATTTATGATAGAATGATATCTTATTCTTATCATAAATACATTCATAATTAAAGAAGACCCATTTCAAGTAAGTTATTCTAATCTCATTTATTTAGGATATTTACCTAATTATTCTAAGATATTTATTTACATAAATATCTTAGAATATTCTCACCCAAATTCCACCCTAGGGCCGGCCACCTCTAAACTAGAGGGCCAGCCCATCTCCTCCATTTCTCCTATAAATACTCCATCTATCTCCAAAATTCAGAGAAGCTTTAACTACCCTTAAAGAGGTTTTTTGCTTCCCACAAACATTCAAACACATTCTTTTAAGAATTCTAATTTTGGCATCAGAGATTCTTTGGCCAAAGCCCCCCCAATTCATCGTGGGCACCTGAGGCTTTTGACCTTAATCTTAGGTGTTATTATTTTGCAGGTGCAGATTTGTCAATCAAGGAAAGGCGAAAATTTGTATCCACAAATTAGTGCTTTCATTTAGAGTTCTGATTTGAAGACTCGAAGAAGACTTTTGCTTTCAACTTTTTTCGTTCGTAGACCCACGACTACGATGGCAAGAAACTCAGAAACTATAACCAATTGGACCCCCTACGTTGAAGAACATAGAATAACTAATGGAGATCGTGACGTGGCTCCATGCCGTCGCTCATCGAGGCTCACCATGGCAATGACTGCACCTTTGCCGCCACGAGACACCGTGGCCATGCCAGCAGCTGTTGAGGTCGCTATTGTGGCCAACGGGGCAACCTCAGCTCATCGCGAGGAAAGCCTATGGTAGGAAGCCCATGGTGCAAGTAACCAGCAACCGCAGGTTCAGGTAGTTGCTTGCCCTCGCCAATAACCTTTGACGCCTACCACTTTCACTTGGATGTGAATGACCCAGACTGAGGCAGCCCAAACCACGCCAACCGAGGTAGCCCAGCGCCTGACCTGCTCCTGTAGCCCTCCAGAAGGTCTAACATGGTCCCAGACCAGTTCAACCAACCCAGATCAAGATCCCAAGGCTGACGGTTGAACCAAAGGTATTTTCACCGCCACTTTATTGCAGATTTGACCTATCATGGCTCAAGCTTTGCACCTGGAGTCTATTACACTTCCACAACTCAAGTAGATGTTTACCATCCCAGCTCTTCCATCCAAATAACGAACAACACCTATCCCGATAGGTCGCCGAACTCACAAGCGACATCGCGTAACAGACTACCTTAGTGAGTCAGCTCTTGCAGTGTACCCTAGATATGGTGTCCAGAAGCAGAACCAGGGCAGACGATGACGTTTCTCTCTAACGATGTCTCGACAAGCAGCCCATCGACCAGCCACGAACTAAGTGTTCTAGCAATGTACACTCCTGTCTGGGCCCCTGAGATAGCGTAGACTCTCATCTTAGCGAGCGAAGAAGCATTCACTCTCGGTTAGGCCCCCGGACGAGCATACATTCACGGTTGGGGCCACACTCCGATAATCAACATGGACAACCTTCCAAGCAGAATGTTTATACGCGGCTAAGCCTGCAAAGAGCATCATCTACCTCACATCGGAGTAGGCATCACGATGGACGAGGAGAAGCAGTCGCACAATCCAAATCAAGTTCAACTGGCAGCTTACAAGAAATCAATTTGCCTGCCAAGAACGTACTACATGCACAGCAGCCGCGACATAGACGAGTTGAGTGTAGGGAAGAGCAGCCAAGACCATTAGGTCATAATTAGGGGCAGTTGGAAGCCCCGTTACCTCGATAGAAGTAAATTCAAGAAAAAAATAGAGAGGCTCTTGATTGAGCGATTGCGCGAATTCTAGCGTATCGAGACCATAGATTCGCAGGGACGTGGCATACATGGGCATATCACCTTTCACGGACGAGATCAAGCAGACGGAACCTCCACGTAAGTTTAATACGCTACATTTCACCCTATTCAAGGGAGATTGAGACCTGAAAAGACACTTGAAGCACTACCACAACATGATGATCATCTACAGGGCCAACAAAGCTTTAATATGCAAGATATTCACCATTACTTTGCAGGGCGAGCCAGAAGATTGGTTCTATATCTTGCCTCCATAGTCCATCTAAAGTTTCGATGAGCTTTCTATAGTTTTCACCAATGAGTATTCATCATACCGCTCAATAAAAAAAGAAGTCTAATTATCTCTTCAACATTAAGCAGAATCTAAATGAGTTACTCCATGATTATGTCAATAGGTTCAAAGCGGATAAAGCGAAGATAGTCAATTGCAATGACTCGATCACCAATACAGCCTTACAAAAGGGACTCACAGCAGATCATCCTTTATTCGGAGAATTAATCATGAAAGAATACCTGACTCTAGCATACTTGTTTGATTTAGCATAGAAGCATACGCTTTGGGATGAAGCCTGACGAGTAAATAAGGCACCTGAACAGCCTCAGAATAAGCTAGGTAGCCCAGAAGAAGGTGGACAATAAGCAGTCCAATGACCAAGGTAGCCAGGGGGCCAAATGCAGATACTAGTCCCTAATAAGGGGAGGTCAAGCCACCAAGAACTATTCTAAGTTCTTGATCCTGATTAACTAGATCCTCCGCAACTTCAAGAGTGAGCCTTGGTTCAAGCTGCCAAGACCACCCAAATGAGACAATTCCAAGCTGGATCACACCAAGTTTTGCGTGTTCCACCGAGGTCCTTGTCACATAAATGACACTTGCTATACGTGGAAGGACTATCTAGAGAAGTTAATGAAATGAGGTAAATAAGATAGATACCCAGACAAGCTAGCTTCACATCTTAGGAAGAACGCAAACATAGACGAATAGCCGCATGCCAAGACCATAAAAATTAACAGCATCTTCTCTGAGTCTGAATACTTGAGGGCCCAAACAACTCCAAGAAGAGGAAGATCCAGCAGGCTATAACAATTTCTTAGGTTCAGGCAGTCGACGTCAAACATGGGCCCATCGTTGGTTTCATTGAGTAGGATGCTGATGGAGTTGACTTCCCATACGATGATGCTCTGGTAGTATCCGTTCAACTAGTACACGATATAGTCGATAGAGTGATGGTGGACAACAGTAATGTAATAAATCTACTTCAGCTATCCGTCATTTAGAAGATGGGCTTGGAAAGCACGATAATATGCCCAGTATAAGTACTCATCAGATTTAACGGATACACCTCAACTGCTATTGGCAACATAACACTCAGTGTGAAAACACTACTAGTAGTTTTGAAGCATACGTTCATTAGTCAGCGACCTGTCTCTCTATAACGGGATTCTGGGAAAGCCTTGGCTAGGGAAATTGGGCGCTATAACCTTCGTCGAGTACCAAAAAACTATTCAGTATCCCAGAATGAGGAGTTGGAGAGATCAAGTTTGACCAGGCTACATCCTGATGATGCACAGTGCAAATGTTAAAGGAGTCAAAGAAAAAGTCATTCACCCTTGTGTAGACTAGCGAGATTAAGAAAGACAAGCTTACTACCAAATAACAACTACAACAGGCGGATCAAGATGATGGCATTCAGGAGGACATGCCGACAAAGGAAAAAGGATAAAAGCTAGAAGAGGATATTGAATACATCATTCTTGATCCTGAGCAGCCAGTGAAGATGGCTAAAATCGGTTCATGATGGAGCCCAAAGGAAAAAAAAAAGAGTTCACTTCCTTTCTTAGGGAAAACCGTGATGTTTTCGCTTCGTCACCTTCTAACATGCACGTTATCGATCTGAATATAGCCTACCACAAGCTATATGTCGATCTCGCTACCAAACCAGTGATCCAGAAAAGAAGACACTTCGCTCTAGAATGAGTACCGATCATTGAGGCAAAGATAGACAAGCTACTGAAGGCTGGATTTATCGAGAAAGTGGCGCATTCAGCATGGTTAACCAATGTCGTGCTGGTAATGAAGAAAGAGAATGGCAAGTTGAGAGTATACGTAGACTACACAGATCTCAACAAGGCTTGCCCGAAAGATTCACTCCCTGACCCCCGAATTGACCTACTGGTGAACTCAATTACAGGGAACCAGCTGCTCAGCTTTTTGGACGCATATTCCGGCTACAATCAAATTGCCATGTTTGAGCCTAACAAAGAGAAAACTGTGTTTGTGATTAAGCGAGGCACCTACTGCTACAAGGTTATTCCTTTTGGCCTCAAGAGCGTAGGAGCTACCTATCAAATGTTAGTAAACATGATGTTTAAGAAGCATATTGGGGGTTACCATAGAGGTCTATGTCGACGACATCATGGTAAAAAGAAAGTAGTGGTTAAACCACCTTAGAAACTTAGCAGAGACATTCAGTATCATTAGCCAAATGCACATTTGGAGTTTCCTCAGGCTGATTCTTAGGGTACCTCATAACCCAGTGAGGAATCGAGGCGCATCCCAAGCAGATTAAAGCAATCTTAGAGATAAAATCCCCAACCACTTTGAAGGAGATCCAAAGTTTGACTAGATGAGCAGTTGCGCTCAACCGTTTCCTTTAACGCTTAATTGATCAATGCAAGCCCTTTTTCAAGGCCATTAAGAAGACGCAAAGAAACAAGTGGGGCGACGAGTGCGAGAAAGCATTTCAAGACTTGAAGAGATATTTGACATCCCCTATGTTACTATCCAAGCCGGAAGTAGCTGAGGAATTATACATTTACTTGGCAGTCTCAGATGTAGCAGTAAGCTTTGCCCTTATACGAGAAGAGCTAAGGGCCCAACTACCAGTATTCTATACTTCTAAAGCTCTCCTCAATGTGGAAACATGATACCTGAAGATCGAAAAGCTAATTTTGGCACTACTTGTTGCAGTTCGGAAGCTCAGACCATACTTTCAGGTGCATACGATCGTCACTTTGACTTAGTATCCCTTATGGTATATCTTATATGGTCCAAACCCTTCTTAACGAGTGATGAAGTTGGTGTGTTGGAACTTGGCCAATACGGCTTGGTTTACCGACCTCATATGGCTATAAAAGCTCAAGTCTTGGCATACTTTATAGTAAAGTTCACTCCCAGCCTAGAAGACTTAACATCACAGCTCAAAAGTACCACTAAAGTAGCCGAGCACGCCCTGGCCGCACCAACCCTTTTTGACAAAGACTTTTGGCACTTACACATTGACAGTTCATCCAACTACAAGGGCTCTAAAGTAGGTTTGGTTCTCATCAACCCAAATGGCTCAATGATCGAGCAAGCAATCACTCTAGGCTTCAAGACATCAAACAACGAAGCAGCATATGAGGTCATATTGGCAGGCTTCCGAATGGCACAAGATCTGGCAGTCAAGAAACTCGCAATCCATTCCGATTCTCAACTAATCACTAGCCAGACTATTGGGCAGTATACAGCAAAGCATCCAAGGATTGTGCTATACCTCGAGAAAGTACGAAATCAGGTTGAGGCGTTTCAAACTTACACCCTCACACATGTGCCATGGGCAGACAATGCTCATGCAGACGCCTTCGTAGCCTTAGGCTCCGCTTTGGACTACTAGTTCAAACGTTCCATCTTAATCGAGTATTTAGGAAAGTCGAGTATAGAAGAAAAACCAGTAGCCAATGTGTTACAAGTCAATACAACCTCAAGCTAGTAAGATCTTATTATTGACTACCTAGTCAATGTGACACTCCCAACAGAAAGATTGGAAGCTAGAAAGCTTCAAATAAAGGTTGCACGCTACTATACGTAGAACGATATTCTCATCCGAATGTTCGTTTTAGGCCCACATCTTCGTTGCTTAGTGCCTCCTGAAGACTTAAAAGTTTTGAATTCGATCAACGAAAAAGTTATGGAAACCACTCAGGAGGTCAATCCTTAGCACAGAATGTCTTCAACGTTGGCTATTATTGGCCCACCGTGCATCAAGAGGCTAAGGAATTTGTTTAAAAATGCGACAGCTGCCAAAGCTTCAAGTCTTTACTCACACCACCTACCAACGTGCTCCACCTACAGACAAGCCCATAACCATTCATGCAGTGGGTAATCAACCTGATAGGGCCTATGTCGTTCACTACTAAGGGCAGGGGCATAATGATCATGGGTACCGACTACTTAATTAGACATAATGCGCTTCATATAGAGGAACATCATATGTTAGTTCGGCATCCCTTAATTTATCGTCACCGATAGCGGCCTGTAATTCGTAGGCAAAAGCTTGGCGAAGTTCTTCCAAAAATATGGCATCAAGCAGCACATGTCTACGCCTAGATATCCCCAAGGCAACGGGCAGGCGAAGACATCCAATAAGACAATCCTGGACTGCCTCAAGAAATCCCTCACATACAAGCAGGGAAAGTGACCAAACGAACTTCCCGATGTCTTATGGGTGTATCGCACGACCAAACGACGGGCAACTGTCATTTCTCATTGGCATTCGGTTCAGAAGCAATCATCCATCCTAATGTCATTTTGTCGAGCATCAACACCATACTATCAACTTTGGAGCATAACATAAATGAGATAGCCACAAATCTAGATCTGACAAAGGGAGAATGCAAGAAGGTTATCACCAGTATTGCAGCCTACTAGCAGTAGCTCATCTCCAGCTACAACAAAATGGCGAAGATCTGACAATTTCATACTAGAGATCTGGTCCTAAGAAAAACATTCATCACTACCCGAAGAGAAGGCTAAAAAAAGATGAATTTTATTTATGAAAGTCCATACAAAGTCAGCAGAGTAGGCGGCAAGGATAGTTACACCCTCACAGGCTAAAAAAAGATGAATCTTATTTATGAAAGTCCATACAAAGTCAGCAGAGTAGGCGGCAAGGATAGTTACACCCTCACAACCATGAACGACATAAAGATCGGCAAGCAATGGAATGTCTACAACCTACAGAAGTACTACACATGACCTCCCACTTCTACCTTAGCTCTGCTCAAACCAAATAAAGCTTGAAGACTCAAACAGCTCGACGAGCCCTACCTCGAAAGTCGATGACTATCCAATTGTTATGAAATTTCTACCTTTCAGCTAAGTTCGATATCCTTCATCTCATTTTTCAATGAAGATTTCCGAAGTTATTCATCACTTGGCTCGATTGCGTATCTACAACAACTGTCTACTCTTTCTCTTATTGATGATCGTGCCTAATCAAGAACTTATCGCAGGAATTACGCCCCCCAGGGACCAACCTTGCTCTCCCATTGGGAAAGGGTAAACTACGCACTTCGAATATCCAGCCGTAAATAGGTCGGGCTACCCTGGTGTAACTAAAACACGATGGCCTGCACCAGCATCCCTAGAAGTAGCCATAATGGTCTTTTTCAAGGCTTAGCTGGATTTGAAGGATTTAGGCATTTGACTTGATCCACGGAGACGCGGGCTTCAAAGATGAAGGAGGCACGCTGCTCAATTCGCCCTTTGGACAGCTATCCACGAAGATGGTAACCCCAGCTGAGCATTCTCTATGTGACCAACTAGTAATCTTCATGTTACAGAATAGTATTCCATCTACCTATTAGAGGAACATCCCTTTTGAGCATCTGTGATATGACTAGTTAGCATTCACAGTTGAGCATCCCTGGTGTAATACGTAGATGATCTCTACAAGGATACAGAATTCTAGCTCCGGCTACACGCATAGGTGCACGCGGTTGAGCATGTTGATGTGACTAGCTAGTGTAAGGAGCTGAGCATCTTGTATATGACCAACTAACGATCTCTGTGTATCCCTAGAAACATAAAGCTACTGCCAATTCAACAAATAGCCCACAGATTCTGGAAGATCCCTGGGAACCTAAAGCCGCCACCAATTCAACGAGCAGCCTATTGATCTGGAATTATTTGGAAACTTAAAACTGATGCCAACTCAACGAGCAACCTACGGTACACCCTTCGAGCAATTAGCCGCATAAACCTATACAATCGCACAATCTTGTGAAATTTTAACAGGTTAATGTGAACATGCATTGCTTAGCGCAGAACAACCTATTAGGTTTACACTGATTCCTAAAGTGTTGTGTAACTTGTTATGCAGCCTGCATAATTAGTTATATAAAGTGCAAAGTTTTTTTTCAAACCACTGCCCATGAAATTTCATAGAACCATGCATTTTTTATGCAAAAGGTTAGCGAACTTCGTATCTCAGCAATCTTTAGTATGTTGTGATGCAGGCCACGCAACTCAAAGGATTAGAGAAAGGATGACCAACTAAGCAGCCTATGGTCAGGGGCAATAACATAAAATAAAGCTCATCAGTTCAATGCCCTAGAAGATCAAAGTTAACAACCGAGCAGTCATGTAGACTCGTCTGCTTCTGTAAGTAAAGCGCCAGGCTGCTGACTCTCTGGTTAACAGCTTTGTAGAGGTTCTAAGCCTAGATCGGCAGTCACATAGGTCAGGCAAGTCTATTTGCTTATTAAAAAGTAGCGCGCTTCACTAACAACCTTATGATTAAAGATCTAGTGGACCACTAATACGAATATGCAACTACGGAGGTTATTCGACCCTGCAAGTTAGAAGTTTCAAAAGACGCCTCAAGCCAGGGAAGATTCGTACTCGATAACCTAAAGTTGACGCCTCAAGTAAAGCAAAGAAAAACAGTTTATTAATTTCTAGCAAATTGGTAAACTAACACGAAGGCCAGTAGAGTTCAAGCAATGGAAAAAGCAAACCAAGAAAGGAAAACAAAGTAAATCCTAAAGTCTATCTAAAAAGATTACTCGTTAGCAGCTTGGACATCTTCAGCAGCTGCATCGCTCCCAGTAACATCAACCTCTCGCGCTTTATCTATAGCTACCTCATCCTGGGCAGCACTGTCATCAGCTGTCTCTACCTGGGTGGCATCACATTCGGCTGCACTTACCTGAGTAACTTGATCTTCAGCTGCTGCACCAACGACGCTCTCAAATGAAAACTTAAGCAGATCCTTAGAAGAAATAGCAAAAAGCTCAAGGTTCTTATTAGAAAAGGTGTAGTCAGACGACGTGACAAAAAAATGATTAATATAGCCAAGCTTGTAGAAGTCAGCTTAACCTTGGGTAAGGACAACCTCAAGACTAGACTTCTCGCTTATCAGCTGCTTATTCTCCTCCATCAGGTTAGTACGAGCATTCTGCAACTTATCTAGTTCCTTCTTCAGGTTCTCATTAGAGGACAACGCTCCCTGTAGCTCCACTTCCTTATACTCAAGTCTACTGGTAACTTTCTTGAGTCGAACCACGTCATTATCCATGGCGAGTGGCTCTACATCCTTGGCATAATAGGCAGACTGAAATTTTGAAATGGCACGCTCAAGGTCCTGCGCTAACAACGCTTGGACTTTAATCTCATTCTTTGCAATGCCATACTTCCCTCAGATCACGTCAAGCTGAGCCTTCAAGTTACTGATCTCTTGGTGAGCGATCTCAAGGTCCCGAGCAATAGGGGAAAAAACATCAAGTCCCTTCAAAAAGGCAAGTTTAGATTCTAACTCTTTAATTTTATCAGCAGCCAAGCAAACCTCTGCTACAATGGCTGTCGTTACCTCCCTAGCAGCCTTGGCGTCATCCTGCTCCATACGAGTGTACTCAGCTACCAAGATCACATATTTATGCATTATAGCAAGCATAAAACCCATTCGCGACTGAATTTCACGCCTCACAAAGAAACTGGAGTCGACAACTTTGCTCATGCCATCAACAAACTTGGCATATACCTCTACGTCCTTAAGCAGATCAAGCTTCAACAACGTATGGATCTTGAAAAACTCTCATAAAGTTGGTTTGGCAAGCTGATCACGTCTGCTCATATGGGCAGACGCTTCATTCTCAACAAGAATGGCCAGCTATGACGCAGTCTTAGCTATGGAATCACCATCCTGGCTCTTTGCCACTACACGCACTTCCGAAATCGAATAGAACTTAGGCACAGAAGGCTGCCTCGGAATAAAACCAGGCATAGAGCGGCAGAACTCCTCCGATGCGCAATCCAGTCAGCAACTGTTCTAGTAACCCTCGGAGCAGCAAGCTTCATAGGCTTAGATCCAGCAGCCTATTTCTTCTTTTTGGAAGAAGTCAAGTTAATAACAAGCCTCTAAGCAATGGACGAACCCTCGTGAACAGCAGAGGAAGTCTTCAGATTTTTCTCCACCGATGGCTTTCGACCAGGCAATGAAGATCTCTTTCTCTCCCCTTCATTTGTAACAAGCTCTACAGTAGCGATCAGATGAGCAAACGCCTCACCCATGATCTTCCTAATCTTTTCTAATAGGGGCAGCTCACATTTATTCCTACAAAGAGGACCAAGCAGCCAACGCCATTCACGATATTCAGCAAGGATCCCCAAACTGATGTACACCTTTTTCATGTCTAGAAAAGTCTTGGGAGTTGAACCGAATTTTGAATCTACATAAACAGTGGAAGACAAATAAGAAGGCAACTCAGCAAAAGTGTAAAGCATCTTAGAGACTAAGCAGCTTACTTACCATCGATGAAGGCAGTCAGAATGCACAGCCTAGGGGATGTGTCGGATTCCCACTCTCTGCTGATCTCAAAGGTCTTCCTAGACCAATCATGATCTCCTTTGCTCGAGTGATTGAAGAGCCTATAATGGGTTCTCAGCTGCCTAACACCATTGATGTAACCTATGTAAAATGAGTACCAAAAACTTGTTGGTAGTCAGGCCCAAGTAAAAGAACCTGCCGAAGTTGTGGAACCCCATCATCACGCAGACCACGTTTGAAGAGCACTGAGCAGGAGCACACTTCATGGTGTAGATCAACTGTTGGAAGAATCGAGGTATAAGAAAGGTGAGCCCCAACACAAAGTAGTAAGGGTGAAACTTGATAGCTCTTCTAGAACCACATAGCCCATGGCTGTAACCATCCTTGGCCCGCTTCACGTTAACCCTAAACAGAATTACGTGCTTAAACATCTCAAGGAAATCCCTGAACTGCTCATCGAAACCTACCTTGACATGAGCATCCCTGAAGTAGCCTAGCTTACCTACAATGACGCAAGGAAAAATTATTAAATGGTTGTTCAAAGAAGAAACCAAAAAAAAAAATTGCATGAAGCAGCGCACCAGGCCACAGCCCAGCTGGCTGCCTCATGGACCCAGCACATCATGCCTTTCTCTCTTGGCCCAATAGGCAGGAGGCATGCCATCTTTTATCACCCTCGGCTTAAATGGCTTTACGGCCCAATTCACCTGGAAAGGGCTAGTACCCCCGTGCCTCATTCTCTCTCTCTCTCTCTCTCTCTCTCTCTCTCTCTCTCTCTCTCTCTCTCTCGTATCTTTCAATATTACATGGGCCTGAGCACAGCAGTCCAAGACCCAAGTAAAGCAGCGCACGGGCCCAAGCTCAACGCCGACCTTCCTCTTCCGTGCCTAGCCCAACGCGCTGAGCTGACTCAACCACGTAAGCCCCAGCGGCAAGCCAAGCCGACCCAGCTGCTACGGCAGCAGCAACAACACAGTAGCCCAAGGTTGCATTTTTTATCACCTTCTCGACCCCCGTAGATCCAAAATTTGAGCCCTGAGGCTCTGAAAAATCAATAAGAGAATTTTTTTTTTTTTTTTTTTTACCTTAAGAGAAAATTAATTTTTTTCTTACCTTGGAGAAGAAAAGCAACTGAACACAATTCTTTGCACGGGCAAGCGAAAAAGATTGCTAAGGGAGGGGGAACAAATATCCTCTGGCTTTCTTTCTTTCTTGTCGATTTTAATTGTACTCCAAATTTATTTAACCCCTGCTTGATGCTGACTTAAATAGGTTTTGGTGGCAATTACATTCCCTTTCCTAGAAGAATTTAAATTCCAAATTAAAGATGGAATCTGCATCAAATTGGGACACAAACTCCATTACAGCTTTGGATTCCTACACCTCCTGCACTTTCCTGCGAGCAGCCCAGTAGGTGTGGGGACGTTTGTGGAGCCAAAATAATCACAAAAATCATAGAGCTGACACGTGAATTATTTTCCAAGAAAGACAAGACTATCCCTATTAAATGAGCACAGAGCAGCCTCATTCACCACATGCAACTAAGGTAAAGCAGACAGAGATCAATGATTGCTCAAGGCACCCCTGCCCGTAGAAAAAGTCAAAGGTATTTATGATAGAATAATCCCTTATTCTTATCATAAATACATTCCTAATCAGATAAGACCTCTTTCAAGTAAGTTATCATAATCCCATTTATTTAGGATATTTACCTAATTATTCTAAGATATTTATTTACACAATTGTCTTAGAATATTCTCACCCAAATTCCACCCTAGGGTCGGCCACCTCTAAACCCTAGAAGGCCGGCCCATCTCCTCCCCTTCTCCTATAAATACTCTATTTATCTCCAAAATTTAGAGAAGTTTCAGCCATCCCTAAAGAGACTTTTTGCTTTCTACAAACACTGAAACACATTCTTTTCAGAATTCTAACTTTGGCATCGGAGATTCTTCGGCCAAAGCACCCCCCTTTCATTGTGGGCACATGAGGCTTTTGGTCTTAATCTTAGGTGTTATTATTTTGCAGGTTCAGATTCGTCAATCTAGGAAAGATGGAAATTTGCATCCTCATATGTCATTTAGTTTACAAAATTTTATCTACATATTTAGTCTTCCTAGCGTTACTCATAATTTAATTAGATGAATTCACAATACGCAAACCTCTCTATAAATTACCAACTAATCAAAGTTAAGCTATATTACAATTTACATGTAATTTCCTTCGTGTATCAGCAGCCTACAAGAGGAAGGGCGGGTCTCTGGCGGCTTAATTTCCATTAGAATATAATAGAGATGCTTCATAGATTTGTATATTGACCCAATTAGTCGTATAAGTTCCAGAAAGTTTGGACAAATATATAGTAGAGGGGTGAATCCATGCAACTTTCCTTCATTCTTTGACCACGAAGAGAAGTTGGATGCCGATTTGCTAGTGCCAAAGTCTCAACTATTACCGGTATTTTACATCCTCGTTATAGCGTCTTATGCTAATAATATAAAGATACATGTAATTTTTTTATCTACATAATATAATAAAATTCATTTTAATACAAGACGTGTTGATATATAATTGTGTATTGGTATCATGTAAGTTACTCTTCGTTTCCGCTATCTCATATGCTAGCATTATATTACATCATTGCATGAATAATGTCCTTTTATTTTAATTGGAAATTTGACCGTGTGTGAGTTGTGACTTTGGATTCCCATATCTCGACCCTTCCATGCCAAACCCTAAACACACAAAACTGAGAGAATGATGGCATGGGAATAATGCAGAGCCCGGATCATCATGTCAGCTGTCCCATGTCTTTTGAATTTTAATCCAAAAGCACTTGTAATTAGTAGTAATTAGTCAACGCAGCAGTTCCAAGTCGGCGGAGTTGTTTAAAGTAAACGTGGGGTTTCCACTTATAATTTTCTAAAGCCAAAAGCCATTTTGATATCTCAATTCAAGTACTTTTATTATTTGTTTTTGAATTAAAACATTTGAGTTGAATAATTAACGTGAGATTTTTATTGTAATATTGGGTTACTTACTGTAAGTTCCCGCTCTTTTCAAGTCGCCACATTAACAGCTAAAACCAAGTAATCATACTTTCAATAAATAAGATGGTGCCTTGTTTATAATGTGATTATACGATTATTTATCTTTATCTCTATCCTCGTGCGATGACTTACCACGTCATAAGCAAGATAGATAAAAACCAAACGGAGGCATGAGGCCTAAGAGATGGAAATTTAAGAAGGCCTTCTTAATAAGAATATTTATGAAATCATTTTTAAAATTTCATTGAAAATTTGTTCTTCTTGCTTTTGGAAGAATCATTATTCCCTTCTCTCAAACAAAAATACGAAGAAAAGAGAGTGTCATATTAAGAAAAGGCTGGAGGCGTGATATGGGTTTTTTTTTTATTTTTTTTTAATATTAAGAGTATCTCCACATGTTAGTGGAATACAAAAATAAAGGCATGTAAGTAGCCTTTACTTTGAATAGGCAAGGGCAAGCAATGACAAGTACTATTCACAAATGTTATTTTTTTTCTTTTTTGAATCTTTTATGCTTTGTTGGCCTTATCTAGTGGAATTACAAACCAAATTAACAATCCCACTATAGTATCTACTATAAGCAAAACACAAGCCGTAATCACCGTCTTCTTCCAAACTTCGAAAAGAAGTAATTTTGACCATGGACTTAAGCATGAACTGTTGACAAATTAGACTTTGGGCATGAATTAGCAATGAAGATCGGAAACAATTGTCAACTTTGGGCATTGTCTACATGTCCCACATCCACCTTCAGCACCTAAACATAGTGCTTCATTTACCTTGCACAAACCTGTCCCATTGATTACCCCTTGAAACCCACTTGCTGGTCAGCATTTCTGTTGTGGGACCCATTTGCTGGCTGATCACGTCGTAATGACGTTTGCCAGTGGGCTCAAGGCTTAGCAAAAGTTTTTGCTCTTACCTTTCATTAACAGATGGAGATGCTCTAAAAACGTTCCAATACGAAGGTGTGACCTAAGGCCTTGCTCACAAGAAAAAAAGCTTAAAATTTTTAAGGGACGAAACATGTTGCACACGTAATCCGTACAATTTATTCGGAATTGTTGGATTTCATATGAAATTTTTATATATATATATAAAATTAGAATTTCGAATCCAACTTGTAACCCAACATAAAATAAATTTTCAATTTGATAGTGTTGGGCTTGAGTAAATTTGGGCCAAAAACCGAATATACACAAGTCTTCCATACCCCATATAGAATTATAGTCACCATTTCAATTTTATGATAATTCTAACCAAAACTTGATGTAACAGTATTAATATACCCTTAATATTAGGGTTTCTCACAACAAAAACAAAACCTTCATGGCAATCAACAGCAATCAACCAAGAATGAAAAACTGAGAGAGATTTTGACAAAAAAAAAAAAAAAACAAGGAGATTTAAAAATTGAAGAAAATCATAAGAAGATAGGACCTGCAAGTGGGTTTTGGAATCAAGGGGGAGCTTTTGCTTGGTGTGGATTCTTAAGGCTTTGGCATCATCATTGTATACAGGGAGGTGTCCATTTCACCATCGAAACCCAAAACCCAAAACCCTAGCAGGTTAGTTATATGTGCTAATTAATTTTTCTTTAAAACCTTTTCCTAATTTTAATATATTTACAGGTTAGTCAGATGCGCTAATTCATTTTTTTTCCTTCAGAATATGACTCAATTTGTGACTGTGATCCATTACGGATGGAGGAAGGTTGATAGCCCATACACAGATGGTTAAGTGAAAGCAATGGTAGTGTCAACCAAAGTTATTCATCAAGATCTTATACATGGTATATATAAACGTCTTCGTGTTAGCCCGAGTGAATTTAGAATCTCAGTACATTATCAATGCATGCGCAACTTAGGGATGCAAAATATGATGGAGATTGTAGACAATGACGATGTGACTAGTTGCGTATGTGAAATTCTTTATGCAAAACCGAACAAGATTTCGTACAACATATCCTCTAAATGAACCTGAAGATGAACACCCAATTGCATGCAGTTCCCCATCACCAACAGTGGCAATTCAAGAGAATGATGACATTTTGGGTGATGAACAACCAAGTCAAATTCTTCAAGACAATGCCCAGATTAGTGAGACTTCAATTTATGTGAGTTTTGAGTTTACTGATGACTATCATGATTGTCACATCCCAACCCAAGCCCCCACCACATCATAGGCTCGACTCTGCCGTAGCACGATATTGTCCACTTTAGGCCCTGACCACGCCCTCACGATATTGCCGTAGCATGATATTATTGTCCGTTAGGAACTCACACGAGAACTTCCCAGTGGGTCACCCATCATAGGATTGCTCTCGCGTGAACTCGCTTAACTTTGGAGTTCCTACGGAATCTGAAGCCAGTGAGCTTCCAAAATGCCTCGTGCTAGGTAGAGATGAGAATATACATATAAGGTTACAAGATCCATTCCCCTAGGTGATGTGGGATGTTACAATCCACCCCCCTTAGGGGCCCGACGTCCTAGTCGGCACACTTCCGGCCAGGGATTGACTCTGATATCAAATTGTCACATCCCGGGCTCGACTCCGCCGTAACACGATATTGTCCGCTTTGGGCCCCCACCACACCCTCACAATTTTGTTTCTGGGAACTCACACGAGAACTTCCCAGTAGGTCACCCATCATGGGATTGCTCTCGCGCGAACTCGCTTAACTTCAGAGTTCCTACGAAATCTAAAGTCAGTGAGCTCCCAAAAGACCTCGTGCTAGGTAGAGATGAGAATATACATATAAGGCTTACAAGATCCACTCTTTTGGGCGATGTGGGATGTTACAATGATAGTACCCATTTTGATAATGTGTAGTCTAACGATGCCAATGTCAATCTATCGCCGTCTCGTCGTAACAAACGTAAGAGAGCATACAAGGCTATGATAATATTGCAAATTTGAATATAGATGGAGATATTATGGTCGGACAATTGAACTCGTGTAAGAAAGAGTTGCAAAAACAATTAGCTATTATTGCAATGAGGAAGAATTATGAGTTTAAAGTGGAAAGATCAACTAAGGATCGTTTGGAAATTAGATGTGTGGATGATAATTGCAAGTGGTGACTTCGTGCAACCAAGTTACAAGTGTCAGAATTTTTTGAAGTAAGAAAATTGGAAACTAATCATTATGTTCATTAGATGTTGTTCAGCATGATTATCGGCAAACAAGTAGTTCTGTTGTTGGCCAATTTATAAAGTCAAAGTATAAGGGGGCATCACGTGCATATAGACCTAAAGACATCATTGAGGATACAAGTTGGGGTTAATATGAGCTGCAAGAAAGCTTGGAGAGCAAGAGAGCATGCATTTGACATGATCCGAGGATCGCCAGAGGAATCTTTTGCCGCACTTCCTGCCTATTATGCCATGTAAGAAAGTAAAAATCCTAGGACAGTAACACATATAGAAATGGATGACAATAATCACTTTTTTATACTTTTTCATGGCAATGAGAGCCTCTATAAGGGGATTTCGTGGTTCTATAAGGCATGTGGTAGCAGTTGATAGGAGTTTTCTAAAGGGCAAATATCTTGGCACCTTATTTGGCTGTATGCCATGATGGACAAAATCAAATATATCATTTGGCATTTGGAGTGGGTGACTCAGAAAATGACGCTTCACGGACATGGTTTCTTACAAAATTGAGAAGTTCCATGGGAGACGTAGCATACTTGGTGTTTTTATCTAATCGACATGAAAGTATTGGTAAAGTTGTGCAAACTATGTTTCCAGAGGCATATCATGGAGCTTGTATGTATCATGTAGCTGGCAACATGAGGAATAAATTCGGTGATGATGAAACGATGTTTAAGTTATATTCCACTGCAGTAAAAGCACACCTTGTGTCAGAGTTTAATATTGTTATGACTGATATTTGGGCAATCAAAGATGGAAAACTAGGAAAACATCTTCAAGAAATTGGGTATCATGGATGGGCTCATGCACATTTTAGTGGAAAACGATACAACATGATGACAACCAACATTGCCAAATCCATGAATTCAAATTTGAAGGATGCTCGAAAGTTTCCTATCACTACTCTAGCGGATCATCTTAGAGCTATACTCCAAGAGTGGTTCAACGAACGTCGGAACACAGCAAGTTCATGGAATTCGGCCTTGCCAAAGTGGGTAGAGGAAAAAATGCACAAGAATCAAAATAGAGGCTTGCGTATGTCGGTATGTATGATTTTTTTACATTTTTATCCACTCTCACATTCCTAATGCACACTAGACACCTAAATCCACATAGAGTCCATACCAAGAATAGACAAAGAAAAAAAAAATAAAGAACCGACACCCCTCCATACTTGCAGTGTTGACAAAGATTTTATCATTTAGGTATAATAGTAGCTCTGTTTTTTTTTTTTTTCAAAAGTACTTCTTCGTAGTCAAAGGTTGAGGCCTCTGCCGAAGAAAAACTTCCCAAACTTGTTCTCCAAATTTTTCGAATAAGACGAACATTTTGTTCTTATAAGGATCACGATAATCACCTATTATTTTAAATAGAAATCTAAAAGCCAAAAGCTACAAGCTAAAATCTAAAAGCTAAAAGCATATCTTAACTCTTTATTTAATCAGTTGTGGCTAGGAAGCATGTAATATTTCGTGATTGAGTGAGCTGGATGATGGCCAAATATATGTGGTTAGTGCACATATCTTGTTAACAAAAAACATATTTAAAATGTTTCAAATAAATAAACAGGTTGATAAAAGAATATGATAATTATGATTAATTGGTCTCTTGTTGTTGGTTGTCATTGGTCAGATTATAAGATTTGCAATTTGCAAATAATTTGACGTATTCTAATAAGTTTTTAAGTCCCTAATTTTTCCCATTGGTGTTTCTTCAAGGTATTGTGTGTGCATTTTTTAATTTTTTTTCTTCGCGTGGTTGACAACTATGCAGGTATCTTCCATTAATCACTATGCATTGCAAGTACATGAGGTAGACTTATATCATATGGTTGATCTAAATGCCAAGTCATGCACGTGTAGAAGGTTTGATCTTGACCAGCTTCCATGTGTCCATGCAACTGCTGCATGTCGAATTCGCAACACATCGGTGTACACTATGTGCTCCAAATTCTACACAACCAATGCAATTGTGCTAGCGTATGTGGAGCCCATTTGGCCGGTTGGAAACAAGAGTGAATGGAGTGTGCCAGAAGAGGTGCAGAATACAGTTGTGTTACCTCCAATTAGACAAGTTGTATTTGGAAGACGCAAGACAAGCATAATCCCATCTCAGGAGGAGGAAATGATAGTGAAGAAGCAGTCGTTGTGGTGGGACAGGCCACAATCGCCAAACTTGCAAGAATCCAATTAGACTCCATTCCAGCTCATGATGTGAATGTTTTTCTTTGGAATTAATTACATTATTAGATTTTCTATTATTCGGGATTTATCACATTATTGACTTTTATATTTTCAATCACCAGTTTAGCAGAAAAACCTCACACATATTTTAGCTTAAAAGGGTTTTTGCTCCTCTATTTTTAGATTCAAATTTTGCTTCGGAGATTCAGTTCCTGATTAATTTTTATGTTTAGTTTACTGGGTTATCTTCAATTTTCACATTCTCTGATTACATTTGAATATCTATATCTACTATATATATTGATTATAAAAATATATATAAATAAATAAATAAATAAATAAAAGAGTAGGAAATAGAGGGGTTCGAGAGTAGGGGTATTGGGTAGTATTGAAGAGGCTACCTTTTTTATGCTTCAAGATCTCAACTAATTGTTGTTTTTTTCATGGTTAAGAGCAATGAGGAATTTTTTTGTCATTAAGAGTATATTAGTAGTTTTACATCAAATTTTTGTTAGAATTATCATAAAATTAAAAGAGATGTGTTATTTCCACCTCAATATCTTATATTCCCATCCACCATTTTATGAATTTTTTAATTACAAATTTGTCCATTTGTAAAATGACTAGTAAGGACCTTAGTTACCTCATTTTGCATTACTTTTTTTTTTTTGTAGAAAAGAAAAAAGAAAAGTTTCGGTGTGATAACTCTCACGCTATATTTAGAAAATTTGTCTCCCATAAACCTTAACTCATCATTCTCATCTCCTTTCATTCAAAGAAAGCAAAAAGAATGAACTTAGATGATGACATTTCTATGGAAGAAGTATATCATTATATTTCTGTGGAAGAGATAAAAGATAATTTTATGTGGGTCATCTTAATTTGTTAACATCGTACGATTGAAGCATTGCGTGACTTTTTTATTTGAATTTGTATTAGATTAGGGTGCAATTTGTTTCACGTTTTTCTATGAGAATTCCTGGAATTCGTTTTCACTAGGTTAGGGTAGATTTGTTTTTTTAATGAGTTTTCCTTGAATAACCGTTTCCCTCTTTTCCTTATTGTCCTTCGAATAACCAAAAGGTGAAACACAAATCTCACACCATTTGCTTCATACTAGACACACATTGTTTCAAAGCCCTTTGATGGTGATAAACTCCATGGCTTCATCCTTGGTTCGTTTTCGAACATTTGGTTTCAGTTAATTATTTTAACTTTGAAATCGAAGTGAACTCCGAAAATAAATATATATATTCTTATTTCTTTATTTCTGAACTTTTCCTCATATGAGCCCTTGGAATTTGGAAAGGGGAAATGCATATGAAAAAGAAAACAAAGGGGGAAAATCAACAAATGAAAATCCAGAATTCTTCATTCCCCACCCCCCTCCCCCAGTTGGAATTTATTAAGGAAACGGTTTTTTTTTTCTTCCAAGTGGTAGGATTTTTCCTTCCATATAACTTATGAAAAGCATGCACTGCAGTGAAACTAGACGAAGTCCAACATATGAAGCTTATCCTCGCCCAAGAAGGTAAAATCGTTATATCATTCGTATTCGTGTCTAAATCTTCCCACAAAAGGCCTTTGCTTGTTACCTCTTGTTGTTTGTGTGTGTAGATCAAGATCTCGATCATATTCACCATCATACTCACAGAGATCCTCGTGGATGACATTCTGATGATGCTCATCGAAGCAAACCAACAATTGCTAACTGAATTTGGGGGATCCGGGGACAAGGATGGATCAAAGCGTGAAGGGTTCTCTCCACCATCGTCTCCTCCCTCACAGGCCAATGTGTTAAACCGGTCGGAGCACTCGACCATTTATTCTTACAAAGATCCATTGGACACTCTTTACTCTGCTGCATCTTTTCACCCATTTTGTTACCTGAGCAAAATTTATTGGTTTAGAATAGATCAGGCTTAGGGGTATCAGCCTAACTGCCAAGAGGAAGAGGGAAGGAGGCTTCATTTCTAAAGCTCATTTTGTTCCCAGATATTGTTATTCCTAATGCTTCTTCTTTCCTGCAGGCCTTCAACTGGTCTCATACTTGAGGCTCTGCATATTGATCCTGCATCCGGTGCATCCCTTGAGAAGGATAAGGGTGCTAAATTGGTGAAACCACCAGCAAGGTATCTCAAGGAACCTGGTAGAAGTCCGAGAAGATGTGTTAAATGTAGAAGTCCGAGAAGGATAAGGGTTCTTCTTCACATTTGAAGTTTGAGGGAACGTAATCATTGGAGGCTTTATTAATCATTGTGATTATTATTTTCGTCTCAGCTTTTATCACTGTGGTTTTTCTATATCCTTGTAACTATATTTTTCTCACTTTTTAAACTTTGCCTGTTTCCTTACCTCACAGTACATCATCAGCATTAGCTAAGTTAACTAAGGGAAGTACTTCTGTTGGGCTGTTGAAGCAGCAACCAGTGGAGAAGAAAGAAACTCCTCAGGAACGACTTAAAAGGATTATGAGCAAGCAATTGAACAAACAAAGTATGTCCGATAACTTAATGCATTGCTTATGTTAAACAGCTTATTGTTATTGATTTTTGTTATCAGTGCCTGACTCATGGTATATAATATCATTTTGAACTTAATTGCTTTTTCAGTTAAGAAAGATACTGCTGCTGAAATAGCTAAAAAGCGAGAGCAGGAACGCCAGAGGCTGGAAAAACTTGCAGAAACAAGCCGATTAAGTCGATCTAGGCGTCGTGGCTGCAGTAGGAGCTATAGCCGCTCTCCTCCAACGTCGGGGATTTTTCTTTTTACATAATAAAGGGTGCTGGCTATAAGTAATTATATTGCCTTGGCCATGATTGTGAAAATGTGTTAAATGCAGAAGACACCAACGTGGTAGAAGTCCGAGAAGGAAGAGTTCCCTAAGACGTTATTCCCGGTCTAGCTCCCGCTCTCGAACCCGTAATCGTTCACGAACTTACTCCCGCTCACCAAGGTGACCCCACTGTGTACCTTTTCCTTATGTTGCCTGGGGCCTATTGGTATTCATGGGGATTGTTACCGAGAGCGGACCACCTTACAGGGTTAGGAGCCGTTCAAGATATTGATGGAAAAAGAGTTCAGGAAGGTGAGCAGGGTACTTGATGTACTTTTATTTGAGTTTTTCTCTGCTTCTAGTTCTAGACGGTAGAACCGGTCAATCATACTTGAATTTCTGGGTTTGTGGGATCTCGCTGTGAGTTGTGAAATCCCAAACTTGTTTGTATATGAAATATTATATTAAATGGATTGGAATGATTTTATGTTTCGTTCTCGAATTGGATTGGATTCATTGTATGCTGCATGAAGAAACGGATGTCAGCATCCAAATTTTGTCCGAGTTGAAGGTAAAACATGTTTACGGAGTCGTCAAGAATTAAACTTGGTTAAAATTTGAAAATTGACGTTCATTTCTTCTTGCAACATACGTTGAAAATCTAGTATGGTGAGTTATCTAATTCAACCATGGACACGAACTATACCCTTCCATATTTTGGTGCATATGGTCCAATAAAAGCTTCACGGCAACCAAAATATGAAGTAAAAGGGTACATAAACACAAGGGAACAAAATATACATGCGAGAGCACGCAATTGAATTGTAAAAGAAGATATCATGATTGGTGCCAAAGATGTCCGGAAGAAATCAAAGAAAAATGTTAATGCGCTGTTCTTTACATATCCTTGTCTAGTAAACTTTACTCCTATAAAGATTTTTTTTTTTTTTTTTTTAGCGAAAGAAATTTCATCTTCTTCGTCTGTGAGAAGTTTTTCTTTCGTTTGTGGGGGTTTTTCTCTCCGTTTGTGAGAGAATTTTACCAACTTCCATTTCTCACCCTTTCTACTGTTTTTTCCTCCCCTTTCTTCAATTTCTCTCTCTGATTGCTGTTTTGAGAGTCAGCCTGGGATTTCTCTTCTTTTTTTTCTCTTTTTTTTTTTTTGCGTTCTTTTCATACCTTCTTCCTCATTTTCAGCCCCTTTCCCTCAACCCAACCTACATATCAATCCTTTGCAACAATGAATTTTCTTCTCCTCCATCTTTCCTCTCCCATAACCAAGATCTTAAAGTTTCGAGCCCAATCTGGAATCTCAATTCCTACACTTTAAGATTTGATTTTTGCTTTGGGTATGCTTGTCATATTTGGGTTGATTTGGATGTGGGCTGCTTCTATTTAATGGGGATTAAGGTTTTATTGGCTGTTTTTACTTTTGGGCTAACTACTTTTGGGCTAACCGCTTTTGATGTCTTCTTGTATCTGTTTGTTGCTGGTGCACCTTTTGGTCCTTCCTACAGTTGTGGATTTCATGTTTGTGGTGGTTGTTTGGATAGTTCGAGAGTCAAGTTTGACATATCATTTGATCGCTTGAAGATGACACCTGTTTCTAGCTCCGGGAGGATGCTACAATATCGTCTTGTATAGATCTCCTGTCGAGGCTTCAATCTCCTCCCTGGCGCTTGGGTTGCTGGTGGCGGTGGTTGTAGGGAGATAGAAGAAGTTGCTAGGGTTTTCATGTATGTATGTTTTTTTCTTTTTCTTTTTCTTTTTCTTCTTGTATGGGCTCCAATTTCTTATTGGGCACAGGCTTACTTTGTATTTGTTTGTATGGAGAGTCCTTTCTTTTGTTTTGTGCGTACTTTTGTATTCGGTACCCTTTTTTTGTAGTCTTGTTCTGTTGGTAATGAAGTTACTTTTGACCTAAAAAAATGTTAATTGCCCTCAACACCAACCATTTTATAAAGAATTTCAAAAATACAAATAAATAAAAACACCTAAATACAATAAAATGAGTCATCAAATAAGGAATGTAAACCTATGCGGCAAAACCCTAAAGCTAGAGATGGCAAATTAACCCATTGAAATGTTAATGGGTATCTGTTAAGACCCGTTTAAATTGATAACATCATGAGATAAGGGTGTGAATGGTAGTAGTAATATTGTTGTAAGGTAAAATCAAACTAAATGGGTCTTAATATGTACTCATTAACAACCCAATAAGTTGATTTGTCATCCCTAGCTCAAGCAATTGACCATGAAAATACCCTAAAGCAAGTTTCATGTATATAGAAAAGCCTAAGGATTCTTTGCCGGTTCTTAGCTTGTTCTCTTCTATCTTCTTCCCTTTGGTTCGATTATCGTATCAGCAACGATGATGCTCTAACACTTGCCGGTGAAGTCAGTTATATAATCTCCACTCGTATACAAACAGGTCCCACGTTCCCTAACGTGTCTTGGGCTCACAATCTGATTTTGCTTATAGTTTCAACTTCAATCCTGATCGGAATGAATACTGTAAACACAAAATTTCCTACAACGAATAAGAAAAGAATAGAATATGTGTATAAAATGATATCTGTATTAATGAAAAATTAGGGTTACAAACTCTATTACAAATGTTTGATTCCTCTAATTCGATCTTAGTAATTGCCAAGTGTAGATGTAGAGTGACTCAATGGTTGTAACGACTTGTTCTCGAACGATAAACGTCACAAGGATTTGGCTTATGGCAACGTAAGAACTGGCACGTGTAGTGATGCTTGACGGTTCTTCACAAGTGTGGCGAAGAATACAAAGAACTTTCAAAGTCTTCTGAGTGTTTGAGAACGTTTGGAGGCTTGAGCGTCTGAGCGTAAAAATATGTTTTCTACCCTCTTCTTTATCTTGGAATCTCATATTTGTAGGATCTTCCAAGTCTTGATGTGGGCTTGATTTGATTTGGGCCTGATTAATTGACGAATGGACTGTGCCTCATTTTGGACTTGGTTCATGACTTGAACCCATCAAATAATTTTTAATCAAGGTATCTTTCACATTTCAACTTTAATTTGACTAAGCTAAATGTCGACGCGTGACACCCTTGATAACTTGTTTGGTTTTTTTAATGAGTCACATGCTATGTTTATAATTTGTAAGACATATGACATATGCCTCATAAGCCTTGACATGTCAAAAACTTAAATTGTTGGCGGACATTTATTTCACTAAAATTTTGATGCCTATAAGTGCAAGGTACTCCAAGCACGCTGGGTTTACAAGGATAATATGGAGTATTTGAATTTGAAACCTGGAAGGAGTAAACTTCTAGGTTTTGATACCTATAGATCTGTCTATTCCACGGTGGAAGGAAGTATACTTCGAGGTGTTAGCTATGCTTGTTTGTTGATTTTCCGTTTCGTTTGAATTGGCAAAAGATGTTTTCCGGATTTATTTATTTATTTATTTTTTGGTTGAATGTTTTCCGGGGTTTACTTCTGATTTTGCAATAACTTTGATAATGATATCATCGTCTACTTTTCTTCCATGTGTGAATTTGTTCTAGATGAGAGAGAGGGGTAAAGAGAGAAGATGATACATTCATACTCAATGTTGAAGAACAATTAAAAAAATAAATATAAATAACATAACTTGAAATACTAATTCTTTATTAATGAAAAATACTTGCAATACATAATGAAATAACACAGATAATTACAAGAATTAAAATGATACTAACTTGATTGAATCACAGATAGAGGCTAGCACAAAAGCTATGCCCTTCGAATAGTATTTCTGTCTCATTCTTGTGCTTGTGGTTCTACGACGTTTGTTTGATCAGGATACAACTATCTAATTCTACAATCCGCACTGAATTATAAAATTTTGGCAAATTGCTTTGTGTGTTTACTCTCTAGGAATTTTGTATAGAAGAGAAAGAGGAAGAAAAGATTATTCTATTGGAAACTGAGATTGCAAATATATAGGTAGTTTCATACCCTTTCAAATACCTATTGAACGTATTTGAAAGTACACAACTCTTTCTAAAAGTTATGTCACTAAATCAAAACGGTTTTTAATTAATATGTTAATTAAAAAATTTATCAGAAATTAAAATTAATGAACTTTGATTAATTTTAACTTCCAAGGGCTTGATTAATTAATATTAATTATATTAGACTATATTATATAAGTCTAATTCACACAACCATAAGACTAAAGCCTTCAATCCTTTTCCAAATGGTCCAAAGCCAAACCACTAGTATAAAGGACAAAACATATATAAAGACCATTGGGAACCATATGTTCCCTGATGTGGAACGTGGAGTCTCAAAACTCCAACACTCAACTCATGATCCTTAGAATGATAAGAATACAAATCACATTATTTAGAAATATGGAATACAAACAAATACAAAATATACGATATGCATACTTCTACACGGGCCTAAGTGAATGAGCTAATCATTACGGCTGGTATATATGGTTCTCATCAAGGATTGCAGCCGCATCTGTGCCTGGTTTTGTCAAATTTATATTGGTGTTAAAAAAACTCAGTTTCATAGTTTGTGCATTCTTCTCGTGCTCTTGGGTTTTTTTAGCAGTAATGAAGCAGTTATGTTGAAGTTCATTGGTCTCAACTCCTAAATGTTATGCTACAAGATAAAAATATATATCTCCAATGCTATAAGTTAGAAATTTATTTAAAATCTGTTGTGGTGGGAAGATTTTTTAATGTACTCAAAACAGGAGGCGATACACCAAGTGTAACGAGTGTCATCATACAAAAAGAGAACACTGAAAAATACATCATATCTTCACTTTATGACAAGTGGTGTACTGACTTATGTTCCGAGTATATAAAAAAATTTCTCATTACAGTAACAACCAAAGGGATGCATTGAATTTGAAGGTGCATTTTGTTTCCGGTGAAGGCAATAATTGTACTTCCTGTGAACCCTTTCATGGAAGTAATAGCCTTGTAAACAAATTATGTTGTAATTAGTTTTTGAAAAGAACATGGAATCATCAAACTATGTTCCACCAAAACCGTGAGCTTTCCAAACAAGTCCACTGTCCAGATTTGGTGATTGTTCTATTCATTGCCAACCTTAAACCAAGGGGCTTAGGTCAAGTTTCCCCATCGGTCCATCTTAATGCACATTGACAGGAAACAACTAAGCTAAAACAGCCTCTTTCATAATAAATACATTTTTAATAAATGGCATTATATTAGCACTTCACAAATTGTTGAATAAACCCCACATACTTAATACACCCCATATTTGCTTTTTCAATTACAAAATTATCTTAATACACCCCACATATTTCCTCATAATACCCTCACACCCACATTCTTAATATACACTTTACATTTTCTACATGCACCCCATATTTTCTATACAACCCACATTTCTCAAATCCTAGAAAGCTTTTAATTTGGACAAAAAATGCCGACTAGAATTTTGACAAAAGATGCCGCCTAAGATTTAAAGCATATGTGGGTTGTTTTCAATTCCACCATTAAAACCCATGTCTTCAGTTTTTAATATTTGATGGTAATTTTAGGTTTTTAATTCTTCATGTAATCCATATGATCCCTAAAAGATGAATACGAACATAAAAGCTTGAATAACACATCAAAAGCAAGATTCAATAATTATCGATGTCGTCAAAATCACCAAAAACAATAAAAAAATATGAAGTCTTACCTCATGTGAAGCTTCCAAAACATCGATTTCCTGTTTCATTCGTCAAAAATAATTTTTCTCAATTAACATGTTTGTAGTTTCATTGGTTAGGGTTTTGTTTAGCAATAGAGGGTTGAAGGGGTTTTGATAGTTGAAGATAAATAATACATTAAAAGTGATTTGGGGTGTATATAGAACTTTTTTTTTTAACCTAATAAGGTCAAAATTGCAATTGCATAGTAGGGTAAATAAGTCATTTAATACTAAATTTTAATGTGGGGTGCATTCAACATTTTGTGGGATGTTAATATAAAAAAACCTTAATAAATTAGAATAAACACGCTAACAACCATAAGTTTTATAAAAAAACACAGTTAATTTAGTTGGAGAAAAAAATAAAATTCCCCTTAGCTAGTCTCTTGTTATGTTCCAATTGATTTGTGATTGTGAAATTCTTTTGATTAATTCTTTTCATTAAGGTTAGTAGAGCTTGAGTTTTTCTTTAACATATTAAGTTTGAAATGTTTGTCTGTAAAAATATAACAATATTATCACGAGCTTTTATTTGAAAAACCTTTCGTTTTTTTGGAAGGAAGAAAATACCGTGCATTATATCATGTTCCCATTTGTTAAAATGTAGATGTCTAAGTTTACAGTTTGCCTTATACATATTTTTTTATGCTTATTTTGTTAGAGCGTGCATGCATTCATAACTTTATAAATCATTGAGGGCCTCCCGAATCAAATTGCCAATTGGAGATTTTAATGTTGTAAGGGGAACAAAGGAAGATTGTAAAGATGGATGAAGATAAAGGCAAAGTTCAAGTTGCATGGCATAGCATAGATGCATCCACCATCTTCCTTTTTATTGGCCACTTTATATCTTTCTTTGCATCCCGTGAGCCACACGGGAGTTGTTCTGGGTTTCTGTTAAAGCGTAGCCATCACAAAAAGCTCAGATTTAAATTAAACCTCCATCTGCCTTTGCCCTTTATTCCATCCGTATCACACGCACGCACGCACGCACGCACGTATCTTATATATCTCTCAGTGAAAGTGATGCCCAATTGCATATCATATATTCACATCAACTTTACTCTTTATTTTTTCATCAAACCCTACCTTTACTTGAATACCTTCCTTCCTAGCTACTTGATTTTTGGAGAGAAAGTTGTCATATAAAAATTGAAGAATTCTTACCACCACACGAGGGAGCCTCTAATCTAATTATAATCTCCCTTTAAAGTTTGTGATGGAATATGATAATTTGATGTCAAAGTAATTTCCATTCAAAACCCCACTACTCACGTCTAAGCTAGCGATGTAGATAGGTTTGCAATTTGGTTAATGGGGATGGTTGGGAAATATAAAAAATGCAATTAGGAATGTGTTAGGGTAGCCTTTGTCTCAATTTAGTACACTAATTGGCCGAAAGATGATTTAACAAATGTCAACTTAGTAAGCATGAAATTAATATTTTTTACAAAACGGTTTAATATGTTATGTCGTTCATTTGTCAATCAAATCCCGAATGTTGGTAAAGTAAGTTTTGTTTGAATATGATTGAAATTAACATCTTAACAACATAACATATCAAATTTTAAACCACAAAACGTTACTCTAAATATCATCTTCATTTTCCACAGTCTCATTTATCAGGAACAACAATAGTCTAGTTCAAACTTATAGTAAAAGAAACCGACAACAATCAATGGCCTCTTTTAGGTTTCTTCATTTATCAAATAGTATATGCTTAAGCCTTTCCCACTTTCTACCTAAAGAAATGAATCCAAATCTCATTCATTTATTTGTCTCCCTCTTATTCCCACCTGCGCCTATGCGCTAGGCTTAAAATATATGAATTGAGATCTTTTTTGAATCCCTGTGTACGGAGTCAACAGATGTAGAAATTCAAACCATTTAATTTAAATTTTGCGATCTTTATTAGCCCATCTCACTGGCTCACTCGCACAACACTAAGCCCTTAAATAGCCCGAGTCTCTTTCTTGAACGGTCAGAATTTTCGAGTCCATCAATTTTGGATATAGAGATCCAACAAGGATCTCTACTCTAAATATATGACCCCATTCTTCCTACAAACCTTAATTAGGTACAATTATTGTTATGTTGTTAATAACTATAAAATACATATCTTTGAACTTAATAATTAAGTGGCACATGAGGTGGTGTATCTCTCTTGGATCAACATAGAAATTATATTGAATCTTCAATCCAACATTGTATAAAATAAAATTAATCCTAGTCTAGACCCTACCCTACAAAATGATTTTATTCTTCTAAGCATGCAGTCCCATCTTTTAATCGCCTTCATATTATGTTATCATCCTAACCACAACGAACCACTGCAAATCTTCTTCTATTTCCTTCTGTCCCAGTTATTTGAACCTTAATTAAAATATATGACCTAAAACTCCCATTCCCTCCTCTCTCCTCTCCCCTCTCCCCTCTCCATGCATTTTCGACATCATAGTGACATCACAGATCTTCACATTTAATAATTAATTAAGTATTTAATTAAGTGTTGCATATAGATATATCTGAGTGTCAGATAAATTTTTTAACTAATATGAGGATGATTGTGAAAGTGGATCAAGCAGCCAGCAGAGTGAAGACAAAACTAATCGTTTACTTTAATAGATTGGTTTCATGTAAATATTCATATTGACATGTAATGAACTTCCACTTTGCTTAATTTTGTCACAACTAAAAAGTTTAGGCTGTATTTTTTTTTTAAATAATAGAGTTAATGAGTTTAATTGTTAGTTGTTAAAGAAAGGAGAATTGGTAAGAATCTATCCACCAAAATACATAACTTTCCTCCACTGGAATAAAGTATTATCTGCAAGCTTACGTTGTATTAAAAAAACTTAAGGGATACGAAAAAGAGATATGCTAATTAAGATTCCCTAGATGGGACCAAGCATCAATCCTATGCATGTTCATCCACTAAGGACTAGAAAACGACCATCTAACTAGAATTAGGCATATAGGGACAGTTACCTCCATGCTTCCAAGCTAACTTTCATCTTAATTACCCTTAGGGGTTCAAGCCTACTATTTTACCCCCATATAAATAAAATAATTGTATTGGTTTAGTGAATTTTTTTCTCTTCTTATAAATGAAGGATTTTAAGTTCGATTCTCATATAAATATAAATAACGAATTTAATATCAAATTATTACTGATCGATGGTGTGTTTAGCTCAATCTTCCACCCTTATTATGTCTCACACACTATTATACTTGTATCAAAAACATAGTGCTGATTTTCAGGCACTATTATAAGCCTTTCACACATCTTCTTAATTGTTTTATATATAGAGTTTAGGCTGATTTTCACACACTATTACTCTTTCATGCAACTTTTCAATTGTTATATATATATATATAGTTTTCTAGCTGATTTTTACATATATTTTATTTTTAGTCATAAGATTGAATAAATCAAACGAAAATAATGTGCAAGATTAAGCATGGGTGTCGAGAAGAAAAGAGATCATTAAGCTTCCATATTTACATGCACAGTTTGCATGATAAAAGCTATTAATCAATTGTAGTGTGTGAGAGTTTAAAAAGAACATTTGTATGTAAATTCATATCCCAAGAAGGGTAATGCTAGGTAAATTAAATTTACAAATCAAATGATGTATTACCAATAAAAAAATAAGCACGTTAATCAACACTTAAATAATAATTCAATTCTCAACAACAACATTATTTGGTTTACAAAATTTAATCACCCTAACATTACCTTCTAAAAATATTTTGACCATCTTACCAAATGTCCAAACTATTTAGTAAATTTCAAACGGCTGGCTTGATTCCATACTAGTCTCCATCAGTCCCTGTTGATAGAAAGGATTACGCCTTAATTAATAATAGTATTATTGCTTCTGCTAATATTTTAAACAGAGTATCGATTTTAATTATATCAAGCAAAATGTATCTTTGGTCTGACTTATGACAAATGTATTTCTATCGAAAACTTACATTTCATAACAAATAAAGATTACAGACAAAGCAAGAGAATTGATATATAGCTTGACTAATCAATGTTTAAGGGAACATAATGTGGGATTGAGGAAGACAAGCATGCAAAGTTGCCCACTTTATCGATAGGTCCACTGGACTGGGTAGATATCGGTGATTAGAAAGTGCTGTATATGGACCCTCACCATGTCTTCTATTCTACGTACAAGACAGTGGCATACTCCAATGGCTTCCATGCAAAGTGGCATCTTACATCCACGTTCAGTTTACCATTGAAAGACAAGACCTAGACATCTCTGTAATTTCTCGTATGGTTTTGTGACCAGGCTATATATTTGGTCCATGCCTTGCGATCGATCGAGGACGTCTCTATCAAAAACCCTACGAATCTAATTTCAACTTTTGTGTTAATTTCATGTATGTTAAAAGAGACCATGCTTTATGGTCCATATCTCAACTCCCACAAATCTTTAGCCAATGCCGACCTCCCTTTCTTTTTAAGATCCTTGTTAGTCAAAGATTTTGATATATTTGTACATATACAAGTTCTCTCTCTCTCTCTCTCTCTCTCTCTCTCTCTCTCTCTCTCTCTCTCTCTCTCTCTCTCTCTCTAGTTTAAATTCGTGAACTTCATTGTTGGGGACACCCCACAATGTAGTGGAATGACCATCCATGTTTTAGGTACCTATTGATTGATCTTTCCTATAATAAGTTAAATTGGAAATCTTTTGTGGTAAGATTCAAAGATAAGGATATTCTTTCGAAATGATTATGATGATAATCAATTAGCTCAATGATTTCATATATTGTAGAGAGTATCCCACGTTAAGAGTATTTTGTATGTATTGATAAGTAATTGAATTGCTATGGATGTTGCCAATTTATTTTAGGAAAAATTAGTATCCGGTCCTTAGTTTCTGTTGCTTATTGACAAAAATCTTATCAGTTTTTAGATTTAGATCAAAGTTCCTATCATTAATATATTAATAAATTACATGTAAGTTACATAATTTTATAATAAAAAATAGTAATTGATTTAGAGTTTTAATACTCACACCCTTATTAAACTCCTAATTAAGTTTGTACCCATTAAATTATATTAACAATTCTTAAATATACCAATTTGTTGTATAAAACTGTACCTTTTTTAATATAAAATGTACCCATTATTTATATTCTCTCAATCTTTTCTCTAATCCGTTTTTAAACTTGTATGAAGACATTATATTTTGTTGATTTGAGAACGTATCCATGTCAGGTACAATAGAAGAAATTTAATAATGTTAATAAGCTTAATATCTTTTTCTTTTTTTTTTGAAAAATGTACCAATGTTTTGGTACAATAATTTTTTAGTTAGTTTTGATGAACGTACCCGTATATATATTGGAGAGTATAATTCATCTTTAATATTTTTAATCTTATAAATTATGGGTTTTATTAAAACCTCATTAATATAAATAACTACAAATTTCATTTTGAATTTAAGAATATAATAACCAACATAGAAATACATTATTACATTTATGTCAGAAACTTCGATAAAAAACTAAAAACCACAAAGGTTTCAATAAAAAAACATTAATAGTTAGGAACCGCATCCAAAGTGTCCATTTATTTTATGATTGAACTTCAACATCCTTCATGTGGATATGTATCATAGCTAAGTTGACGCACATATTATGTCAAATGGTCACACGTGCTCAACGTCACTCAATTTGTGTTGCCCATGTGTTAGAATCAAAAATTCATCACTATGTTGAGAGTACAAATCTCACATTGGAGACAAAACGGATCTTACATATGAGCTTATAGAAGTAAAGCTACTCACCATCTTCCTATTAATTTTATGGCGAAACTTTAACTATTTATGATATTTAGCTAATTTTTGTGCATGCATACATGATTAGTAAGAGGGATCTAGGACATAATCAGATTCAAGCTTCAATGTCAAACACTACTTGAAAGAAAAAAAAAAAAGACTTTTAGTTACAACAAAGATTATTACTAAAAGTATAAAATGTTTACCTAAAACGTTTAGTTATGAAAAAGTTCTGTAACTGGGTTGTGACTGAAAATTTCGTGACTAATTGATTAGTTACAAAAAAACACACGCTTGAAATGTATTAGTCACAATATACCTTGTTATTAGAAAATTAAACAAAGTTCTAACTTTTATTCACAACATCCTTTTAGTTACAAGCACTCTTCATGACTAAAAATCTTAGTGACAACCACCCTTATAACGACTAATAAGTATTTAGTCATAACAACCCTTTATCATAAAAACCTTAATAACGACAGACTTCCATAACTAAGCTCTATAGTCACAACCTCATACATTATGCTGAAATCAAGATGCTTTGTGTCATTGTATTAGTGATTGGGTTCACTACTTTTCTACAACGTTAATTCTTTAAACTCTTCTTTTTTCACAAATTTTCTAATTTGGTGATAATTTTTTTAGATTTTTGTTTGGACGACTCACGAAACCGTAATTTTTTGGGGCTTATTATATTAACACCCCACAAATTGTTGAATAAACCTCACATCCTTAATACACCCCACATTTGCTTTTTTAATTAAAAATTATCTTAATACACCCCACATTCTTAATATACACCTTACATTTTCTATATGTACCCCATATTTTCTATACACCCCATATTTCTCAAATCTTATAAAGCTTTTAATTTGGATAAATAATGCCGACTAAAATTTTGACAAAAGATGCCGCTTGCGATTTAAAGCATATGTTGGTTGTTTTCAATTCCACCATTAAAACCCATGTCGTCTATTTTTAATAATTTTAGGTGTTTAATTCTTCATGTAATCCTTGTGATCCCTAAAAGATGAATACGAACATAGAAGCTTGAATAACGCATTAAAAGCAAGATTAAATAATTATCGATGTCGTCAAAATCACTAAAACAATCAATAATATGAAGTTTTACCTTATGTGAAGCTTCCGAAACATCGATTTCGTGTTTCATTCGTCAAAAATAAATTTTCTCAATCAACATGTTTGTAGTTTTATTGGTTAGAGTTTTGTTCAACACTGGAGAGTCTGAGGGGTTTTGATAGTTGAAGAAGATAAATAATATGTTAAAAGTGATTTGGGGTGTATATATAATTTTTTATTTATTTTTAACCTAATAAGGTCAAAATTGTGATTACATAGTAGGATAAATAAGTTATTTAATATTAAATTTTAATGTAGGGTGCATCCAACATTTTGTGGGGTGCTAATATAAAAAGTCTTTCTTGGCTTGAGATAATACCCCATTGTAATCACCTAATAATGACATTAGTAATTTAATGGTAGGAACATTTACAATTCAGTGATGAACTTATTTATAAAAAACAATCTCTCAATTAGCATTTATAGAGAGCGTTTTGCACTTCTGCATATTGCTTAACATTTACAAGTTTAGTAATCCCCCATTGTAATCACCTAATATTCACATGGAGAGCGTTCTGCACTTCTGCACATTGTTTTATAACTCACAGCTCCTTTATTAAAAATGAAGACACATTCTTATGTGGACCTACACTTTGTAGATTCCATGTGGTCGGAATTAGTTTAGTCTTTCACAAACAACATCCCTTCAACGTTTTTTTCATACACACTAATATCATATCCTTAGGACCCCTCAAGTGCTTAAGGATTGCCCATACGACATCCCAAAGTTTTGAATTTGAATATATTTATTTTGCCCAATGAAAAAGTAGATATCTGATTTTATACATAGCATACATTGAGATATCCCACAACCTGCTTGTGAGATTTTGTAATCTTATTTCAGTTGACCAAATTTTTTTTATATATAACTAAGTTCAAAGAATCCAATAGTAAGAATTTAGTCTCACTTATGTGAGATTAAATCCTAGGACTATTATTGTGGTAAAGTTTTTAATTAATGTAAAAGTGTGAAAAATATACAAGCTCTCGTAATGACAAGCTCTCGTAATGACAAGCTCTACAACTTTTTTGAAGAGGTCAATTATGAAATTCTGTTGATTGCCATTTATTTATGCTCTATTCTTCTCACCAAATTTAGTTTTTTTTTTTTTTCCTCCAGATTTTGTCTTTTGAAAACATGATCTTTTTGTGGATGTAGAAAGATGAACACTTTGGATTGTTGATATCATGTTTAGATTTTTACAATTAGTGAAAATATTACTCGAAGTTTATAAAGTCTCTAGAAACTATATAACATCAACTCATATTTCAATTAGCCATAAACATCGAAACATGATATCAACAATTCAAAATGTTCATTAGTTTGCATCCACTAAAAAATCATGTTTTCAAAAATGAAATCTGAAAAATGAAATATGGTGAGAAGAATAGAAAATAAATGACAATCGATGGTTAAATATAAATCTAGGGTTTATGGAGTATGGTGTCGGATTTTGAATTTGATTCCTTTGCAAAAGTTGTAAAGCTTGTCATTACAAGTGATATATATATATATATATATATATATATATATATTTACGTTTTTCGTAGTTCTAAAATAAATATTATTATGAATTTTTTATAATTTTTCACTCAAACAAAAACACTATTCATGAGGGTTTGGAGGGTTTTAAAAATCTAAATGACGATGTAAGTATCGTCTAAGCGTGGAGGATGCAATCACGAGTGTTTATATCTTTTTCACACTTGTACATTAATTATTACGAATTTTTATTTATTTTGAACTCCCCTAAAACACATTTCACAAGGATTTGTAGGGTTTTAAAAATTCAAATGACGAAGTACCCATCGAGAAAGCATAGAGGATGCAATCACGAGTGTTTGCATATTATTTTACACTCTTTACATGTATAAATGAATTATTATGAATTTTTTATGTGTTTTGGTATGTTAAAATTGTTTTAGTATCTTTAATATGCTGTAGACCTTTTGAATATATGTGAGTTTGAGAGGATAAAACATTTATGAGCATGAGAGAGCGTAAAAATCTTTTTAAATTAACTCTAAAATTGACAGTCTCCTAACTAGTGAAGAGGAACTATTGAAGAAGAACAAAATGTATAACCTAGCTAGGCAATGATCTTTTCTGACAATTATATGCCCTCATAAATAAATATCCATTTTTGAGAGCCATTATTGATTGCCCTTGAAAATAGATTGTTATTTTTACGGCCTCTAATTCCTATCGCAAATGCACAATCACTTCCGGCAACAACTAATTATCCTTGAAAATAGAGAAATTACTACTGACAACCACTTGTTGCCCTTGGAAATAAACAATTTCTGATCATTTAAACACACCCTCATAAAAATTATAACTATTACTGATGAATACAAGTTTCGATGTAAATAAATGTGGCACCAAAATTTCCCTCCAAAAATAGCTATTTTCGATCTTGTCGAGATGCTCACTTGAGGCCATGGATGGAATGCTGAAGTTGCATAATTTATGCTCCTCAACTTTAGGAATAAATCCTTTGGTTGTTACATGTATAGTTCTCCCTCAAGATAGTTGTTTAAGAAGGTAGTTTTCACTTCCATCTGCCAAATCTTATAGTCATAGTGAGCGGCTATTGTAAGCAAAATTAGAATTAGAATGTTTTTCATCATGGAAACAGGTGGAAAAGTCTCATCAAAATCGATGCCTTCTCATTTGTCTATACCCCTTAACTATAAGTCTAGCTTTGTATGTTTCGACTTGCCTTTGAATTTTGTTTTCTTTTATAGATCCATTTGTTACCTATGGGAACTAAACCCTCAGGAGATCAACCAAGGTCCAATTTGGTTAGAAAACGTTGAATCATTTTTGGGTTTCATGTTGACTTGCCATTTACTCGAATCAATGTCAAACATCACCTCCTCGTAAGTCCTAGGATCATCAATTATTTTATCATTATATATCCCCATGTAAAAGAACTAAACGATCTATTATAATTATCGTTCTAGTTGACTTACGAGTAGATGATATGTCAAACGATCTATTATAATTATCTTTCGTTTTTGTATGTCAAATGGCGCAAGATGAGGAAGTGCCAATTCCAGATTAACAAACGAAGACTTATTTTTCCTCTACATGCTAATCAGATGAATTCTTATCCACATTTGGCAATACAGAAGTAGCCCAATTATTTCTAAATACATGTAAGGTTTTTTCTATATTGGATGCGGGATTCATTTTCACACAAATCAAGTGACATAGTTGGGCTTCACACATGACAACATGGCACAGATACCATGAAGAAGTTGAAGTTTTACTATAAAACCAATTGACATTATGAGAGGAGTAGCTCAATTATTTAGAAACACATACAATGTCTCTCTTTTTTTTACGTGAGATTTATACTCTCAACACGTTTTGATTACAAATTTGTAAAGTATGCAAATATCCGTATACAAATGTATGTATGCGTGTATATTCATGCAAATATCCGTATGTACTAATTTGGTGGATGAGCTTTCGATGCGTTTATTGCTTAGTAACTTGGCTTCGCATGGCGTGTGGCCCATGCAAAGCAGCTTATATAACACGCCCATGCAAAGCAGCTTTCGATGCGTTTATTGCTTAGTAACTTGGCTTCGCATGGCGTTTATTCCAAACTAAGATGCTGCAAGTGGATATTTGCTTCATCGTGTCCTCCTCTTATTGGGTTTACCATTTCCGTACCTGCATGGGTTTTTTACAGTGAAATTATATAAGTATACTGCACGAACCGTTGACCCACTATATATAAATTATGTAATTCAAATTCTAAATTCTAAATTTTTTTACCGAAATAAACAAGGCCACCCTCACATGTCCTGAGAATCTGAGATGGTTAGGTGAATTATTTAAGCTGCCCAAAGCAAGAACAATAACCGTAACTAGCCTTCCTGAGAAAAGTTGCCGTTTAATAAGTTTAATTATTGTTTTGGTTGTCTAGGGCAAATACCAGTGTTTCCATCACGTGCTCAACTTGAGAAAGTAGCCGTTTATGTTGGGATAGGATCGTCTCCGGAGCATACCCATCCGGATCCTCCAGATCCTTCTTCGTTACAGTCCGAGTCGGCATCCTAGCTTCCCCGGAGTTGGCGTGGTGGCTTCCCCGGAGTCGGCGTGGTGGCTTCCCAGGCGCTGGTAACCGGCAACGTCATAATCGTCTGGAACGACGAACTCCGCTCGTCGTTCTGAAAAATAGGATGCGTAGAAGTTCCCCGGAAACAAGCAGAAAAAATGAAGAAGAAGAAGCAGGACTGAAGAAGAAGAAGAAGAAGAATTGAAGAAGAAGATTGAAGAACAAGAGGAAGTAAAAGCAAAACTAAAGAGATGAAAGAAGAAGAAGAAGGATCGGGAGGATCTGGATGGGTTGGATCCGGAGAGGATCCTATCCCGTTTATATCGGCCCAGCAATGTACTTCGCAGGATTAAGTAATTATGTTTTGTGTTAAGCATGGATTTAATTTCGTTTTTATTGTTTGTTTAGTGTAGAGGAAAAACAAAGTAAGATTCAAACTTTGCTATTAACATGAGAGTACGTAAAATGCTTTGGTCAAAATAAACAAACGTGAGAGTACATATTTAATATAATAAGATGGCAACTCGAAATCATTCATCCTTATATCTGTCCTATTTCTGTAGTTTCTTAAAAAGGGTACAAAATTTATTTTTCTGTCACTAATCTTATTACACCAACCAAAGTATTGGATCAAACATGACTTACATGTCCTTAATGGCATGGGAAATATTCAAATATGTCATTATTATTGGGAGAGAATATGTTAAATCCAATATCCAATGTTAGAAAAACCAGACTTTCGAATTTCAACATGCAACTGGCTTTGTCCTGCTTGCCAGGAAACCCTCATGGCCACTGTTGCTGACTTTCTGATCAATTTAGGTTGACTTTTGTAATGTAAATCCTTTGCATGGTACCACTTTTGGATTCTATTTTTTGGTAAGCTGCTATTTGATTTCGTTGCTATAGACATATGTAAACATGAGTAATGGTAATATGAGATTATCTAATAATTACACCATACGATAAAATTGTGGCCGTTAAATCTTGTTGGACTTTTTTCAACGATGCATTCATCTAGTGTATATATGCATGTCATATACCACAACACCCCAATCAAAGTCTGCAAATTAATTGAACTAATGACGTTCTTGTTCTTATACGAAAAGAAGTAGATTTGAATGATATACAATTATCTATTTTAAACTATTTCATTTTATAGAAAATAAACACACCAACTTAATTAACCAATTGACGGAATCCAGAATTACCACTTAACTTGTTACATTACCAAAATTGATAAGGAGAGAGCTTTATTTGGAGGGGACTAGCTAGGATACTTGTCCTGGCAACGAATGATCAAATTAAGCATGCTGTCACCTTGAGGAACATGTATCTATCTCCTTGTTGGTCTTATTATTCTGATGACCAATGATTAGGGATTAATATTTTCGCAGCAAAAAAGGTGAAAACTTGCTTTGTTTTCCTAAATAAAATACTTAGAAAGCAAATTAACGTCTATTGTACAGCAATGTGGTGGTATGATATGATGAGGTCTGCTACCCCTTTATCTCTTCTGCCAAGAATCAAACCAAAATGCATCATTATTTATGGGCCACTTTTTTTATCCTTTTTTTCGTAGTTAAAACAGCAATTAGCACAAAGAAAGCTCGTTTAATGATTAATTAGGTCAAGGAAATTGACATTTGTTGCACTATAATCCCGTTAGAAAAAGTGACAACCTCCCAGTCCCAGCACATCACAATCAAATCCCCAAATACCACACTTTCTAACTTTTAACCGTTGCTTAATAGTTGATAAAATTATAATTCTAAAAGAATGTAAATTTCTTTTCTCAAACAATTTACTAATCGAATTTAATGTGTAGAATATATCGAAGAATAATCCATCTAACAGATCACGCAACGATTTACCTCTATTATTTTTAGACTAGTATTTGGAGAAGCTATACCTTATAGATTATGTTTTAATCCAGGTGATATTAATGAACGAAAATTGAATTGAAGATTTCAAGTACAAAGAAAAAGAAAAAACTGAACTATAAACATACCTAACTTGATGGTTGATGCTCTAGCAGATCTTGGTCGGTTAAATAAATTGGTAAATTTAGAAGGTTAGTCATTATAAAACTAAATTCAATGAAAATTAATTAGTAAATTTAGTAACTGTGGTTAAAATACCATTGTGAATTTTTCCGGTATTCGAAATTGGTAGATAATCGAGATTTGATACTAGTTGTTTCTTTAAAAAAAAAAAAAAAAAAATTAGTTAATTGAGTAACGACTAGGCTTAGTTAAATAGTAACCTAGAAAATGAAAAAAAAATTAAAATAAACCAAGACCAAAATCTGAATGGGGTCCACTATAGAGCGGCTATAAATATACAATCTTGCTTTCCACAGCCCCAGTGTTCCATCTTCTCCTCTCCCACCAAAAAGCGCTACCACTCGGCACCTCCTCCCCTCCACTCCCCTCCCCTCCCACACTTCCTATATTTTTTCACTTCACACAGACCATTTCACAACATACGCCACCTGCATTCCATATCTCATCCGATTCCTCGCTCACTTCCGATTCACAATGGTCGACGTCGATCGGAGAATGACCGGCCTCAACCCGGGTCACGTAGCCGGCCTTCGCCGCCTCTCCGCCCGAGCCGCCGCCGGCCCACCAACCCCAACAACCGCCGCAAAATCCACTCTTCCCGTACGGAACGGCCTTCTCTCCTTCTCCTCTTTAGCTGACAACGTCATATCCCACCTCAAAAGCTCCGGTTTCCAGGTCCAGCCGGGTCTATCCGAATCCGAGTTCGCCCGGGCTGAAGCGGAGTTCGGCTTCGTATTCCCTCCAGACCTCAGAGCCATTCTCTCAGCCGGGTTGCCTGTCGGCCCCGGTTTTCCCGACTGGAGAGCCGCCGGTGCCCGCCTCGGTCTCAAAGCCTCGCTCGACCTCCCGATCGCTGCGATTTCGTTCCAAATCGCAAGGAACACCCTCTGGTCCAAATCCTGGGGTCTGAGACCCTCCGACCCGGAAAAGGCCTTGCGGGTCGCGAGAACTGCTTTGAAGAGAGCCCCGTTGCTGATACCAATTTTCAACCATTGCTACATTCCGTGCAACCCCTGTTTGGCGGGGAACCCCATCTTCTACGTCGACGAGAATCGGATCTTCTGTTGCGGCTTGGATCTATCCGATTTCTTCGAGCGCGAGTCTCTGTTTCGGAAATCGGAGACCGACCCGTATATCCTTAAGAAGCAAAGGTCAGTGAGCGAGAAGTCGGCCGGGTCGTCTTCGAATTTCTCGCGGCGGAGCCTGGACACTGGTTTCGGTTCAGGAACCAAAACCCCTAGATGGGTCGAGTTCTGGAGCGACGCCGCCGTGGATCGTCGCCGGAGGAACTCAAACTCTTCGTCGTCGTCGTGCTCTTCTCCGGAAAGGTTCTTCGATATGCCGTCGAGGTCCGAAATCCCGAAATGGGTGGACGAGTACATTGATCAAATCGGGTCGTCTTTGAGACATGGCGGGTGGAGCGATACGGATATATCGGAGATGGTTTCGGTATCGGCGTCTGGGTTTTTCGAGGGAGAGATGGTTATGTTGGACAACCAAGCGGTACTCGACGCGCTGCTGCTCAAAGCGGATCGGTTCTCGGACTCGCTCCGAAAAGCCGGGTGGAGCTCGGAGGAAGTTTCGGAGGCTTTGGGCTTCAATTTTCGCCCCGAGAAGGAGAGGAAACCGGCTAAGAAGCTGTCTCCGGAGCTCGTGGAAAAAATAGGGAAACTGGCCGAGTCGGTTTCCCGGTAATATTTTCATTTTACTATTCTTATTTTTCTTTGGGAAAATTGAAAGGGTCATGGGGCCTCGGGTTTCTGGATTTGGGTTTCCCCATCGGGTTAAAAAAAATCAAATACGTAGGGGGACGCGTTTGTTCTATGAATGTTGAAACAGAGCCTATAAGTAAGAAAACAAGATGAAAGAGTTCAAATTACAAGGAAATAATATAGACATAAATAATTGATAATCCTATGTTTTTAGACAAAATTATGGTTTCTGTAATTATGTTGTTGCCTTAATTGTGTGGATACAGCTCAGACTTACTGATACTGGTGGGTTTTATTTAGTTGTACAAAAACAAAAATAATATTTACCTATTATTATTATTATTATTCATGCCTTTTGGTTTTGACGGCTTCTCTTTCTCCATTAGTTGCTTTTTTGTACTTGTAAGTGATAGTTTTAAGTTTAATTTTTATGGGCTAGTGGTTTTCTGTTTGACTTTTATGAGCGAGTCACGAATTGTACGAGTTGATTTTTGGATATCATAAGTTATTATTCGTCAATTCATTGTGTAATTTAGCGGAACTCTGCACACTCAATATCAATTATGGAATTAAGGAATGGGGTTATGGTTTGTAGGGGGTAAGAGCGCACGTGTGCTATCTTTTTAAAATTTGGAATTTTGAGCGCTGGAATCAAAGAGTTCGCGAGGGTGCGATGCGCTGCGCTGTTTCTGTGAACGCGTGGGACACTGTGAGATGATTCGTGTTATATATTCCAGGAGGCAGTGGCTAAACGACACCGTTCTCATGGGGCCTGAACAGGAAAGGGCTTTTTCCTGGATGGGAACGATTTTCCGGGAAAGTTTTAGTGAAAGTAAAGTAGGGTTTGTGATGGTGAAAACACTGGGACTGCGGTGGAGTCTGGGAGTGTGGGAAGAATGGCAGGTGTGAAGTGAACGGAGGAAAATGTCTGGGGGAAAATTTGCTTCTTTTGAGATAGCGATAGGATGGGGATATATTATTAATGGTCGTTTTCCTTGAAATTTGGGGAAAAAAACGGAGGAAAAATTTTGGGTTTATAGAAAAGAAAAAGATTCTGATAAAAAAAATAAAAAAATAAAAAAAAAGAGAAAAGGAAAGAGTGAATGAAGCCTGACAAAGAAAACCTTGTGTGTGTTAAGCTTTTAAGAGACACAACACAAGTACTTGGTCAAGGTGTGTGAATTTTGGTTCCAAAAAGAGGATTTTGTTCATGTATTATTTGAACTTCGTTTTCTTCAATCAATCGATAAGATATTTACAATTACGTAATTTGCTCAGCAATTTTTGGCCTTGCACGTTTCATTCAACAGGACTTGTTGGATGGACTGATTTAGCTCTTGTTAAGAGAATTTGATCAATTGAGGTTGAAATGATTATGAATGCATTTTGGACGCTATTACTAACTATATCAAGAGGATACAATTCTTTAATGCAAACATTGATTGATTATATTCAAAAGATTGTTTGTCGACTTTTGAACATCTCACTTTTAAATAGAGATGCAAATTTTTTAGCAGATGCTCGCTTGTATAGGACATTAATTCTCTTCAAGAAACTAGAACCTAGCTAAATCAATAAGAAGTTTAATTCCCTTATCAATAGAATATGTGAGATCAACCAAAAAGAACTTTTTAAGGATTAAACATTTGGACCAAAATTTATGTAATTTTTAGAAGTGGAAGGGCATGGTTGATAACTTGATATTTACCAAGATGGGGGGCCACGTGATGTGGGGTTCTATTTGAGATGGAATAATTTGGGGCTTGTGTGGAAAATAGTTTTAAATGACTGAAACATTTTTATAGGCAATATTTTTGGATTTCAAAAGTAATTCAAGTGTTTTTTTTTTTAGAATTAACTTACATTTTTATTAAGAATTTATTTTAAAAATATTACCTTTAAAAACTCTTCAAATCATTTAAATGCTCTTCTCAAGCAAGCTTTTGGACTTTTCACACTTAAAGAGGTGTGAGACTAGAGAAGTGGAGCTTTCACACATTTTGTCCTCACAAATTTGTTTCAAACTCTTGAAGTTGATTTATCAACTTCTTGGAGGGAGGGGGTGTGGTGTTGTGGGTTGTTTGGATATTCGATTTTTAAGGGTTTTGTTGTTATGTATCGAAGCATGGTATGCATTAGGTTGATAAACTGTCAATTGTTTCGAACTCTTTGACCAAATAATAAAAAATAAAAAAATCATTTGACCCTTTATAATGCCGTGTCTACCATACATCAGAGCATAATAAAATTTTTTATTTGTTGTGGACAAGGTTCTAAAAGTCGCTAGGCGCTAGTCGGGCGACGGGTTGAGACCTAGCGCCTAGGCGGCTAGGCGGGGCCTAGGCGGGAGCCTAGGCGGACTAGGCGGATTTAGGTAAATCTATCATATTTCAGGTAAATAAGTGTCTGCTTCTACTTGAAATATATATAATTTCATCATAAACTACAAAATAGAATGCATATATATCATGAAGTATTGGAACATAATGAAAACATGTGAAATAAGGATATAATGTTTGTTCATTCAAGTATGCAATAAGTCTCTTACAATTTATTGGAAAAAAAAATGCAAAATGAAAATTATGTAATTTTTGTCTAAGTGAGTTGCAACCTAGGCGGGTCGAGGCGGGTGCCTAGACGGTCTAGGCGGTGGGTTGGGGCCTAGGCATTAATCGGGGCGGTGGGCTGGGGCCTAGCGCCTAGGCGGCGCTAGGCGGGGATTTTTAGAACAGTGGTTGTGGAGCATGGTGTTTGATTTGTCAACATGTTGATCTGGGAAACATCTAATTTGTGTCCATGTGGTGGAGTGTGGTACGAAAGTACGGATATAGGACTTGTTTTGAAACATTTATTTTTATTCAAACTTGAAATTAGTGTTTGGTGAACTTACAAATTAGTGCTCAGCAAACGTCCAATAATTTGCATTATTCATAATGCATTATGCATGTACGTATAATTCATATACGGCTTTTTGGCTTTTCGCTTTCAAAATAACTCGGTTTCTTCAAGTCTCCATCCAGCTAGTTGACAAGAACTTGTTACCAAAAGCACTTAAATGCATTACAAAATTCACTCTTACTTGAGAACAACTTATATAAAACAAGTTTATCACTTGTCGTATTTATCTAATAATATAATATTATGTGTTGACAACTTTGCACATATCATTCTTTTATTTAAAACAAAACGCCCAATAACAACAAACTTGTTTTACATAAATTAATCTCCTCTCATACACTCGCTTTAATAGCATAGCAAATTTGTTAACTGACTCAGTAGCCTTCCATTAGTACTTCAATATTAAATGACAATACTTCATGCATTGGTAGATCCATTAAGGGGCAAGTGGGGTTAGTTGACCTCTTAAATTCCGGTGAATCTTTATAAATGACTTGGTAGTTGCTTTTTTGAAGGTTGGAGTTGTCCTTTATACATGACCTCTAACTGCTTGATGAAATGCCTTAAAGAGAAGTTGACAATCTTATTATTTTTTTATAAGAAAAATATCAGCTTGGGCACATTCTTGATATGCATTCAAGTAGGAATTTTCTCAATTAAAAGAAATTGGTAGTCTTGCTAAAAAAAAAAGAAGGTGAAAATAGGGAGGAACATAGCATATAATCATGTATATTTGCTAATTACATTGACTTTGGTTTTACTGGTTGCTATTGCTTCAGTGGAGAGAGGATTTTGCTATGAATATTGTGAAAAATCCATTGCGTAACCAAATGAGAGATCAATTTTGAGTGATAGCATAGTGGTTTATATTGAGAGCAATATTTTTTCTTCCATTGACAGCATTTTGAAAACGTGTCATGAAAAATTGTAACTCGTATTGTTACTTGTTCTATAAATTATGAATGATGAAATTATGATATATTTTTATGGTTATTAATATATGTCTAAAAAAAGTTTATAAACTTTTACATGAGACGCTCCAAATAACTATTTTTGGATCCGCCACCACTGACTTAATGGCAAATTATGAGGTAAAGACTAGGTTGACCCACCACACCTTTTCAAACAAGTGTTAGCTTTTCAATCTTGCAATTGATGAAAAGGATGAAGGCTTAAAAAATCACTGCTTAAAATCACGTAATTTGCGATTAATAAATAGAGTATTCGTCAACAAAAAACCATGCACGGAGTGAAAAACATGCCCTTGTAGTTGCACAGTCACAACAAAATAAATAAAAATAAAAATAAAAAAGAAAAAGGCTAACTTAGCACGAAGTTGAAACGCAGTGTGCCAACCACTGTTAATTATTGATATAATTATATATCAAATGATAATGTGAAATATTCAGTTGAGATAAGCAACTCCAATATATATTTGTGGACCACAGTAAAATTGCACATGTGGGATCTAATTGATATAATGTACAGTCAATGAAAATTGTTAGTTGTTAATATACTGTAGTATGATTTACATTTCAATTAGACATGTGAGATTTCACAACATCAATAGTTGACGCTCAATCACTTACGGAAAAATTCGGCCCAAGAAAATGATTAAGGGTAGTGACAAATTAAAACTAGTAAAACTCAAGTTGGCTAGAGCACCGTCTCTGCTTCTTACTATGCATTTAACCCTCATATAAGATGTTTTATGGTAAATTACATTATGTCACCTCTAACTATAAAGATAAAAAGGGGTAAGAGGTTAAAGAACACAAAAGACCATAAATAAAGTAGCATGAATCCGATCCATGATGCGTGGAAATGGAAAGCTCCCCCCTGATATGGCATAGTGTACCAAAATAATAAGCCTATCGAATCGAATGTGCAAACAGCAAAGGCAAAGCCAAGTTGATGAGACTTGAGAGTACGTACACGTGTCAACTCAATAAATGTTCCAACGGTCACTGCCACCGCCACCTGAATCGACCGTTGCTCCATCACGTGCCACCCCCACCGCCTCATTGACCCCTCTTCACATGCCACTCATCTCTCTGCACCCTCTGCTCTGCTCTGCTGTGTCTGATCTCTCTATCACGTGTAAGAACCTTCCTCTCTCACAGTACCGTTGATGAATACTAACTAACAGCACATGTACAATTAGATAGAAAGATTGCTTTCTGTATTCACTTTTTTTAATAAGGAGGTAGTTACAACCAAGGTATTAAATATCGGAAATATCGGTAGTCCGAAAACATCGAAATATCGATGAAAATATCGGGATAATATCGATATCGATAAAAATTACATGGAAACCACGGAAATTGTAAGAAAAACTTGGAAATTTTTATTGAAACTTTGCAGGATGTTTATTTAATCAATTATCTATTAGTTTATCACAAAAAATTGGAAGGAAATGCATTGCATGATGGATTTAACATTATCAAGTTGATTATATAGCGAGCTGACAAACATTGTGAGTGTAGAAAATATGTAGTAATTAATGAAAGAAGTCTAAACACACCATAATCATTTTTATATAATGAATTAGTACAATATTTTACAATTTAGTACCACATAGAGTTCTTATGATGTTCAAATTTTTCACTATCTTCATCATTTCTATGTGTAGAGTGAGTGTATTGTGAAGAGTAGTTATCAAATGATAAATTCCCAAAATAGTTTTGCATGTAATTGTTAACATGCCACCCATATGGATCCGAGATTGGTTGAAGTTATCCATAAGCAAAATCATTTGAAGATTGAGTCTGAGATTGTTTCCATGAGTCGCTCGATTCCATCCCAACAGGAATGGGATATGAAGGGTAGGGAAATGATTGGTTATGAGTATAACCATAGTTACTACTTCCCATTCCAACAGAGTTCGAAGTTCTAGATAACGAGTCATCTTCTTGACTTGACAAAATCCCCTTGCCTCTTTCTCTACAAGTATAGTCCTTCCCTATGACACCAATTCTTGGTCCTGCCCGCCTACTGCCATGGTCATCATCATGTGTTACATGCGTGAAGTTTGCCTCACCAGTGAAGGGGGTCATAAATCCGGGAGGTGGTCCATAATAGTTTCCATATCCACCACCACTACCTCCAGCTCCACTGTATCCTTCATCATTCCCACCTCCAGTGGTAGGTGAGTCTCCTAATCTTGTACTAGAGCTATCATTAGTATCAGCACGATGTTGTGGTTATGTAGGATTGGAAGAAGGTGGAATTCCAGTGTTTCTTGGTCTTGGGAGCAAAAGTTCTTCCAAAGAGTCAGCGCTGCTAGATCCCACCTCCTCCTCTAATACTCTTTCTACATTTATCCCTTCATTACGTGCTTCTTCAGCAACTCTGGGAGCTGGGTTGCCTTCATCATCATCTAAATGAAGCGGTCTAATCCATTGATAAAGTTGGTTACCCTCTGTATCATCATCTTCACCAACAATATCAAACATATCTAGTGGATCACCACGGTCGACATGATATATTTCTGCTTCCTTATCTCGAATTTGAAGCTTCATGTTGTAGTAGCAATAAACTAATTTTTCCAACCTACTATGAGCCAACCTATTTCTTTGCTTTGTGTGTATGAGTGCAAATGTGCTCCAATTTCTTTCACAAGCAGATGAGGAAGCTGTTTGTGATAATACTTTGATTGCTAACTTTCTCAGAGTTGGTGCATCGGTCCCATACATGATCCACCATTCAGCTACAATGAAAAACAATGTTGATAAGCCTAATAACTCCAACAAATTCTATTATAAACTTATAGTGAAATATGTTTACACTCACTAGGAGACATTGTTGTTCGAGCAGCAATTGATGTTGGTTCTCCAAAAGTTCTTCTTGCATCTTTAAACCATGTTAGCTGAATTCAATAAATCGTGTTAGTTTAATCCAACAAAGTAATTATTATAATTTAAGTAATTGTGTACCTCATTTCCAAATTGGCCAACTGTTGGTGATGCAAGGTCTAATTTAGAGTATACATTATGTACAGCACGTATAAGGGTACCATCATCTCCAACACCGGGTCTGTATTGGTATCGAGGATTCAAATAATATGCTGTTCAAAGAAACACATACTCTAATAAGAGAAATAATACTTATGCAACTAAAGAAATGAATTGCAAATTATGACATAATTTATACCTGCTGCATGCAAATCGTGGTATAATGTTTTATACCATCGGTCTTCAATTATCTTTATGACCCAGCTTGTACCATGTTTTCTTTCCAATTCATCCTTCACTACACGCATCAACTCATATACTGCCCCCATAGTAGGATACACTTCTGTGTCAACGATCCGTAAAACTTTGTAAAGAGGTTCAAACACTTGGCACTCATGTTCTGATTGAGTCCAAAAAGCATGATCAAGCACTATACTTTCCACCATACGACCTGTATTTGAGCGGCTGAAATTGTGGTTGGCCCAATCGTCACTAGTGAATAGTTGCTTCAACCCTGCTTTCTTCTTAAGTAGGCTGTCTAATGCAATATAGTTGGTGGCGAATCGAGTGGTAGCTGGACGAATAATTTCTCCTTTGCAAAATTCACGCATCTTTGCCAACAACCAACCGTGATTTTAAATATAATTTGTGATCGTTCTAGCTCTTTTGACCACAGTAGCAACATTCTCTCTCTTCTCCATTGCCTCAAACATGAGATCAATACAATGTGCTGCACATGATGTCCAAAACACATTACGATGCTTCATTAACTTTTTTCCAGCTTTGACAAATGCAGAACCGTTGTCGGTCACGACTTGGACAACATTATGCTCTCCCACCTCCATGATTACATCCCTCAATAATTTGTAAATATACTTGTAGTTCTTTATATGGTCTGAAGCATCAACATACTTCAAAAAAATTGTCTTTCCCTTGGAGTATACGATGAAGTTTATGATAGACAATCTGGTTGGGCCAGTCCATCCGTCACACATGATTGTGCAACCATTAGTTTCCCACTTTGACCTCAACTTGTTAACATACTCGCCAATGTCTTTATACTCCATATCCAAATATTTGTTTCTTATCTCATTGGGAGTGGGAAGTTGTACTCCAACATCGGCATGTTGACATCCCACTACCATATTTTTGAAATGATGTGATGATGCTTTCTCAGCAAGGACATTTTCATAGATAAAGAACTTGCTAATTAGACGCCCCATTCCCTCCTTCACATTACCTCCAGTGAAATAACTCCAAACACTCTTTTGACGTGCTTTGGATGACTTATATAAACTTGGGGCTATTGGTGGTGTTGGTTGTGATTCTCTAAGACTGCCTCCCCGTCTTAGTTGTGCACCACCACTTGTCCCGGAACCTTGTGCTCTATTAGGAATTTTATGAAGGTGTTCTCTTTCCCATGCTGACTGTTTGGAGGCACGTAATGCTTGTTTCAAACTGTGTCGTTCTTCAGGTCCCATGTCATCATCACATTCGTCCTCATCGTCATCATCAGCACTGTCAACTGCTTGGCCAATGACTTCTCCTTGTAGCCCAGCCCGAATATTTTCCATTCCATGTGTTATCTTTTCCTTCTGCTTTTTTTTTATTTTTTAATAATGTGCTGATGAATGCCTTCACTTCTGGGGGGACATTATCGCATCGTTGGATATTTTTTGCTTGATCTAATCCACTAAGATGGTACTTAAGTCGTGTCACTCCGCCACTCTTCATTACCCGACCACAATATTTGTAAATTGTGCCATGTTTGTTTCCGTCTATTGGGTCTCCATGTTCCCAAGCTGGACCACGTTTAGTAACTCCACTGGACATCTTAAACGTACCTATATTTATTTTTCATGAAAATTAGACAATTATTTTTTGATAAAATAAGAGAACCTAAATAATAAAGTTATTCTACAGAAGAATTAAATACGAAGTAAAGAAAATGATTGTAAAAATTTAAGTAATTATACAAATAATATGGAATAATAAAACCTAATATTAATGAATAATAATCCAATTTGATAAAAAAATAATCCTAATATAAAACATGGTGATGAATAATAATCCAATTTGATAATAATCCAATTTAATGAATAATCCAATTTGATAATAATCCAATTTAATGAATAATAATCCAATTTGATAATAAAAAAAACTAATATTAATGAATAACAATCCAATTTGATAATAAAACCTAATATTAATGAATAATAATCCAATTTGATAAAAAAATAATCCAAATATAAAACATGGTGATGAATAATAATCCAATTTGATAATAATCCAATTTAATAATAATCCAATTTAATGAATAATCCAATTTGATAATAATCCAATTTAATAATAATCCAATTTAATGAATAATCCAATTTGATAATAATCCAATTTAATGAATAATCCAATTTAATGAAGAATAATCCAATTTGATAATAAAACCTAATATTAATGAATAATAATCCAATTTGATAATAAAAAACCCTAATATTAATGAATAATAATCCAATTTGATAATAAAACCTAATATTAATAAAATAATAAATAACATTAAACATATTAAAATTATCCTAGGGAATAATTATACAACATTACTTAATTACTTAAAAAAATTAACATGTAATTGTTAACATTACTTAATTACTTACAAAAAGTAACATGCAAGTATTATTTACTTAAAAAAATTAACATACGAGTCCACACAAATTTATTTGTTGTTGTATAAATTACAATAATATAAATATAAGTTTGTAAAACTTACCTTAAATATGGAACCCTTTGTGTTCAAGCTTTGGAATAGATCTAGAATGGCTTTGAAAATGGTAAGGGAAGAAGAAGAAACGAAAATGCTTTGAATGCCTCCGATACTCCACCTCTGATAAGGTGAAAGAATATAATAGACAATGGCACACTGTTCTGCATGTGAAAGACTATCACGGACTCACAGTGGCACACAGTTTCATTATAAAAGCAGTATTATTTGATGTCCATGGTCCGAAATTGCAGAAAGTTATTGACATATTGTGAAATCAGTCAGGTCGCGTGAGTCAGATCTCAGATGAGATGACCCAACCACACACACACATACATGATGTGGCAGTCCGTCCCTAATTTTAAGAATTTTTAAAGTTTTAATAAAGGATTTTACAAAAATGCCCTTTGAGGTACGCACATTATTCGAGGTTAATCGTTGTGTCGTGCCATCTAAGATTTGTTTTCTTAACATATCCTCGTAGTACTCATCGCTACGGACGTGTGGGCGCATACGGTTCGTGATTTGGAGTTATAACGAAAAAGATTTTAAAGTTTGAAGTTTGGGCATTTTATAAATTTTATTATTAAAATTTGGATGGCCCATATTAAAGGAATTTGAAATGGATGGTTGGGATGAGAGAAGAAGGTTTGTGTGTGTGTGTGCGCGTAAGAAGGAGAAGAAGAAGAATGGGATTGGGCAGTCGGGACAAAGAGAAGAAAGGAAAAAAATGGGATTGAGAAAACTGCCCAATCTGAAAGAAGAAGAAGAGGACGAATCAGGAGAAGAGAGAAGGAGAATTTGGCCAACCAGGAAAGAGGAAAGGAGGAAAGGAGGGAGAGAGAGACGCGGGGGATCGGGCGGATCCCCTTGGCCTGTTTTTGACCCGGTCGGCACCCATGCCGATTTTCGATGATTTTCACCTGTCTTTCCGGCAAATTGCTTCAAGAAACTTCATGGGAAACATTCTAGGAGCCTTCCTCTATCCATTCCATCTCAAATTTGGAGAGATTTGGCTTTGAAAATGGAGAAAACCACAAGAAGGGGTGCGGCGGCTTTGGCTTCGAATCACCCAATCCCGAAGGAATTTCTTCCAATTACCACCACCCATAGCTTCCTCTTGAGGCCTAGAACAATGCCCAAGAAGTAGTTGGAGCATCAGAGTTGATTTGAAGGTCGAATTGAAAGCACCCAATTCTAGGGTTCTTCACTGTTTTGGTGGAATTGGAGCATTTCTAGGACAAATTGGCCTTGGCCACAGGTATAAAGTTTACTCTACTCATTGAGATCTTCAATTATGTATTTTTTGAGAATTTTTGGAAATAGTTGGATTTTCCGGCGAGCCGGGGCGGCCCGTGCGGCGGCGCGTGGCCAATGGCCTGCCAATGTCATTCTTAGCATGTGTTTAAGGTTCTAGGTTCAGTTTTGATAATTGATGGACTTAAATTGAGTAATTGAACCTAAGTTCGTTTCGATTCGTGGTTAGGTGAAAATATGAATTGACGATCCAACCGTCGGATCGTCACCAAACTTTGATATGTTGTAATACGTAATATTTGAGGATTATAGGAACTTACGGATCGGGAATCCGATTTACGGATCTTCCGGAATTGGAGTTGTAAGTTCATAAAATAGAATGTTAACCGTCACTTGGTTTTGGAAATTGACGGAGATCCGACCGTTGGATGGTAATGAAATTTTAGGATGATGTCCTAGAGGTATTTTGTGGACATCTGGAAATTATGGATTTGAAATCTGATTGCAGATCTTCCGGATCAAACTCCGTAGTGACGTGTCTTATATAAGTTATATATTATATCGATATGAATTCTGAGGTTTGATTTGATTATCGTTCTAGGCGCTGATCGTTATGACGCCTTGATGTGTGGTGCTACGAAGTTGTTGGGCAAACTCCAGGTGAGTGGGCAGTTTTTGTTTTTCGTATTACCTATATACTATTAATTGTCCCAGATATTGAATTTATATGAAAGTATGTTTTCAATTGCCATGATGCATATCATAAATTATATTAATTGATATTGATGCATATATATATATATATGTGTGTGTGTGTGAATTGGTGCTGTGGATGCACAGGTGAGTATCAGGTGAGTTTATATGGTTTGTACGAATGAATGATGATGTGAATTATGTTGAGAGCTCATAACCTGCACCCCTGGTGTTAGTGCTTATGTTATTCACCCTGCATCATACGCTCACCTTGGATCCAAGTAGATGCTAGTCGTACAGACCATTAGAGGTGGTTTCAACATGCCAGTCGTACAGACCATTAGAGGGGTTCCGACTGGTAGGTGACCTTAGATTATGTGCACAGATGATTGATGAGAGAAGCACTAGAGCGTATTATTTCACCATCTTAGTCGTACAAACTACTATAGGTAGTTCCGACTTATGTGCAGTGTAGTGCCGTACATGTCACAGTTGGTGACTCCGGCAGAGCCGTACAGGTCATAGTTGGTGACTCCGGCTGGATGAGATATTGAGCTGTAGAATCAGCCGTACAGGATCACTGTAGGGTCTCCGGTTGATTTATTATTTCACCTGATTTATATTGATGCATTTTTATTATATTATGGCATATGGCATGGCATGACATATTCTTTCTGAAAAGTGTTGAAGGATTGTGATTTGAGCTTTTGATGATATATATATATATATATATATATATATATATATATGTTTATATACTACTTTTCTGGGAAAGTATACAGGTTTTACAGCGAGGGGATAGAAATGTTTTAAATGAAATGTTTTAGAAAAACTTTGTTTTACTGACCCACTCAATTTTGTTTTGCGCCCCTCCAGGTTCTAGATAGCTGAGCTTTGGTGGCCACAAGGAATCCAACGGTGTTCTGACAGAATTCATAAAAGTAGGATTCACCCTCGGATGTTATATCTTAGTAATTGTATTTTTAAAGCTTCCGAAATGTGTAAATGGTTACGTCACTCTCACGTGACGGCCAGCATGCCCTCCTTCGGGACGGGGTGTGTCACATGACACCACACACGCACACTCACCTCACACGCATACAATCTCTCTCTCAGACTCTCGAACCTTCTCTCTTCTCTGACTCTGAGCTCCCTTCTCCCCCTTCTCCATTCTCCCACAACAAGCACATATCTCCCACGTCTCTCAATCCTTCTCCCCCCCCACACACACACGCACAGAGACCCAAGGTCTCTCGATCATTCTCCCACTCCCACACACACGCATAGAGACCCACATCGGCAGATCGGCTTCTGCTTCTCCCTTGTCGCCGCCGTCTCTCTCCTTTCTCTCTGCACCGAGGGTCCGAGACCCACATACACACATGCAAACCCATCATCATCAGCAACCTCGTCTTTCTCCCTCTCCTTCTCGTCTCTGCAACTTGGCGAACTCCAACGAGGCCGTGGGTGTCGACTCACTTTCCGAACACCTCCGACCGTTTCACGGCAAACTTCATATATAAAAACGTTCATCTCGTCTTCTATTTCATTTTCATACCTAGATCGGAGTCTAGGGTCCTGTTTTACAGTCGGTCGGAGCTTTTACAGCTCCGGCGTTCTTCTTCGAGTATTCCCATTCCGATATTATCAATAATTTCGATAATATCGCGAGATTATCGATATATTATCCTGAAAATCATTTAGATAGTGAAAAAAATTTCGGTTCCCCTAAAAACCGATAATATCGGCGATATATCGCCGATATTATCGGCATTTCAGACCATGGTTACAACAGAGTATATATACTTTGCTAAATAAGCTTAGTGATTAATAACTCTAGATTAACACCTAATCATAGTGATTAGTTACAAAATAATTGTAACAGATTTACAGCTGTTAAAAACAGAAAATATCTAATGATGAGATGTCCCTTTACCCTCCCTCAAGCTAAATGGAGGATCTCCGAGAGAAAGCTTGGACTGTAACAACTTGAATTTGGCCTTGGAAAGTGCCTTGGTGTGAATGTCTGCAATTTGATGATGAGTACTAACATGATGAACTTGAATCAATTTGCTAAAACAAGTTCTCTAATATAATGATAGTCAATTCCACATGCTTCGTGTGAGCATGAAATACTGGATTAGAAGCCAAAGAGATTGCAGAAACATTTTCACATCAGAGTCTAGGATCCTGTCGAAGAGGAAAGGTGACATCTTTTAAGATTTTGCAAATCCATGTCAACTCGGCAGCTGTGTGAGCAAGAGATCGATATTCAGCCTCTGTGACGATCGAGCAACTGTGTGTTGCTTCTTTGCACTCCAACTAATTAAATTTGGACCGAGATACACACAATAGCCACTTGTTGATCTTGTGTCAAATGTATATCTAGTCCAATCAACATCGAAATAGGCTGTGAGTTGTAAGGGAACAGACCTTGAGTACCAGAACCCTTAAGAAATCTCAAAATTCGTTTGACTGCTTGAAGGTGAGGTTCTCTTGGACAATGCAGAAATTGATACACTTGGGTTACAGCAAAAGAGATATATGGTCTTGTCCAAGTAAGGTACTCCTTAGGATTGGTAAGTAAGGGACCAATGTGATCCAACTTAGCTGTTCCAAGTGGAGTTGAACATGGTTTGCAGCCATCCATATTGGTTTTAACAAGTAAATCAAGGGCATACTTGCCTTGAGACAAGAATATGCCTTCTGTGGTTCTGCGAACTTCTAACCCAAGAAAAAAATGGAGAGGTCCCAAATCCTTAACAGGAAATAAAGTGCTCAGCTGATGAATAAAGGCTTGAAAATGAGAAACATTTGGACCAGTCACTAGAATGTCATCTACATACACTAGGACTATAACTAGAGAGGGCTTTGTGTGAACAAATAGAGAGCGGTCTGATTTGGAGTTTGCAAAACCAAGGCAACTTAGAATATGAAAGAGTTTATCATACCATGCCTTGGGGGCCTGTTTCAAGCCATAAAGAGACTTGTTGAGCTTGCAAACAAAAGATGACCTTGATGGATCAATAAAGCAGAGTGGTTGCTACATGAAAACTTATTCTTTGAGAGTGCCATGAAGGAAGGCATTGCTGATATCTAATTGATTTAGAAACCAGTGGTGTTGAACTGCAAGTGTTAATAAGATTCGAATTACGACTGGTTTGGCAACAAGACTAAATGTCTCCTGAAAATCAAACCCTTCTTGCTGATGAAACCCTTTAGCCACAAGGCGAGCTTTGTACCTATCAATGGTGCCATCAGGTTTTCTCTTAATTCTGAACACCCATTTTCACCCTACAACATTTTGATTCAGAGAGGATGGAACTAGAGCCTAAGTGCTAGTGTTTTGCAAGGTTTGAAACTCTTCAGACATTGCTTGTCTCCAATGCTCATGTTTTGAAGCCTGTGAATAAGTAGTAGGTACAAAATTGCTAGTACCAATTGGATGCTTGGTAGCAGCTAATATCTTGGGTTTAAAAATCCCAGCCTTGGACCTTGTTACCATTGGATGTGTATTTGTAGAGACAAGGGTTGGTTGGGAAGTAACAGGTATTGAGGACAAAGGTTCTTAGGATGTAACAGGCACTGTTGATTGAGTTGAAATTGGAGAAGATGATTGCTGTGAAAACTGAGCTAAACTGGATGAGGATGCAATGATATCCAAAACTGAGGGATTAGGCTGAGAGAAACTGGTGTGAGAGACAGGAAATGGAAGAGTAAAAGTTGATGAAGAGTTTGATATAGGTGATGTGGTTGCAGACCCCAATGTGATAGTTTCCTGTGACTATGGTAGACCTTTGAAATTTGAAAGGAAAATAATCCTCATGGAAAATGATATGACTTGAGATGTACAACCGTTATGTTTGATTATCTAAGCACATGTAATCCTTGTGTTGCAAACTATAGCCAAGAAAGACAAAATGTGTACTCTTGCCATCAAGCTTTAAAAAGACATATGGTTTGAGCCAATGATAACAACTGCAACCAAAAGTCTTAAGCTTGGAATAATCTGGAGCCTTTTTGAATAGTGATTCCCAAGGAGATTTGTCCAGAGTAGATAAAGGTAATTGATTAATAAGATACAAAGCTATGCTGAAGGCTTCAACCCAGTATTTGTGAGGCATACCTGAAGTTAGTAGGAGAGTTCTAGCAATTTCTGTGAGATGTCTATGTTTACACTCAACATACCCATTTTGCTCGAAAGTGTGAGGGCAACTATATTGATGACAAATACCATGATTAACAAGAAAAGAATTAAACGCAGAACTAGTGAATTCACCCCCCAAGTCTGATCGGAAATTTTTATTCTATTGCCAACCAAATTTGCAACATATGCTTTAAAACTGACAAACATAGAAAAAAAACTTCAGATTTTGCCTTCAATGGAAACAGCCATGTGTATTTAGTGAACTTATCGACAAATAGAACATAATACTTGTAACCACTGATAGATAAAACTGGGGATGAACCCCAAACATCACAATGAATCAACCCAAGATTGGCAGAGACACTACTAGTACTAGGGAAAAAGGTTACTTGTGATTTCTACCAATAGCACAATTGTGCAAAAGAAGTTGACGGACTTGCCACCACTGTGAGCAAGTTGAGCTTTATTTAAAATCTTCTTGAACATTGCTATAGAGGGATGCCCAAGCCTCCGATGCCATATTTGAAGTGAAGCTTTAGTACTTAGAAAAGCTGATGGTGTAGATGATAAGGGAATGCCTTGGAAAGGATAGAAACCTTTTCTAACTGGTAATTGAAAAAGCATCATCCCCGTAGAGCTATCCTTGATTGTAGAGCCATCAGAATCAAGGGTTAATGCACAAGAGTTATCTTTTAAAAACTGATAGGCAGAGATAAGATTGAATTTCATCTTGGGAACATGAAGAACATTGTTCAATCAAAATGTAGCAGATGGTGTTTTAAGCATAGAAGTGCCTGAGTGGTGAATGGACATACCTTGTCCATCACCAATGTAAACCTTTTATTCTCCAGAGTAGGGAATGGGAGAATAAATAGCAGCTATATCATTGGTGATATGAGATGTGGCTCCAGAGTCAATCAACCACGTAAGAGAAGAAGTCTTGGAGTTTGTGTGAACACACATAACAACTAATTTGGCAGGGGGTATTTTACCAGCAAAGGCATGATTTATGCGTTCAAAGCAATCAATTGCTTCATGCTCGAATGAGTGACAGATTTGGCAAGGATTTTTACCACCAAAATTAGGACCAGAATTGTTGCTGTTACGATTGAACCCACCATAATTATAACGATTTCCACTAGAGTTATTTCAAAAATAACCAGAGCCATTGCCAGAGTTATGAAAATTACCACAAAACTGAGTGAAATTCTTGGAGTAGTTACCACAATTATTGCGCTGAGATGCCCTTTTGCCATTGCCACGATTGTTTTGAAACTTGGGAGGAGCATTGAATTGCGCAACATAGGCTTGTGGAAAAGGATAGTATGGTGGTGTAGGGAGGAGAGGGCCCTGAGACTGAGCTGCAAATGCCTGGAAAGGTTCTTGAGCGGAAGAGACAGTGCCTTTCTTTTTGCGATTCATGAATAATTCCTTGTTAATTAACAGACCATGCAATTCATCCAGAGTGGTTGAAGAAATTCTCAGCATAATAGAGTTAATAAAAGATTCATATTCATTAGATAAACCATTGAGAATGACAGCAATGAGGTCATGATCAGAAATTGGAGAACCAACCACCATTAAAGTATCAGAAATACTTTTAATGCGCTGCAGATACTCAGAAATCGAAAGATCACCTTTGTGCACAACATGTAGACGAGAACGGAGTTAATGAATATGAGTAATAGATACACCCCCAAATCGATTTTCAAGATTGAGCCAAAGATCACAAGATGAAGTCACACCGACAGTGAACGAAATGATTTCTTTAGAGAGAGTAGAGTTAAGCCAAATAAGGATATTCTGATCCTTCCCGTACCAAGCTTCATAGGTAGGGTTAGGGTTTTCGGTAGGGCGACCATTTTGATCAAGAAGATGAGGCGGTGGACAGGGCTCAGAATCGTCAACAATGTCGGTGAGCTTGTAGCACCTGAAGCCTTTTAGACTAAGTAATTGTCATGCTTTAGTTTCGTAGGCACCATACAACTAATATTCTGGATTATGATCGATGAAATCGATGAACTGGAAGAATTAGGGTTCATCGCAAAGAAATTAGGAGCAACGGTCGACACATGATTCAGAGGAACAATTTTAGGATGCGAGGCGAAGAAGAAGACAACGCCAGTGTTGATGAGAAGAAGAAATTGAAGATCAAAAGGAAGAAGATGAAGATCGAATCACAGAGAAAGGAGGATCGAAAGGCGGTGAAACAAATAGGCTAGTGATACCAAGATAGAAAGAATGCTTTATGTATTCACTTTCTTAATGAGGAAGTAATTACAACAGAGTATATGTACACTTTGCTAAATAAGCTTAGTGACTAATAACACTAGATTAACACTAATCATAGCGATTAGTTACAAAACAATTGTAACAAATTTATAGTTGTTAAAAACATAAAATATCTAATGATGAGATGTCCCTTTACAATTACCATAACCATACAAGATTGGTGAAAATCAGCCTTCAAAATAAGAACGCTTACACCAATGGCTTCATCATCTAGCTTTCAAGTTATTAAACGGTTAAGTTTATTGCAATTACTTTATTTAGACAACTAACATACTCTCTAATGCAAAATGTCTAAATAACTTTTACTTTTGTTTTTCTTTTCGTAATTTTATCTAACACTGGGTGAGCTTAATTACTTTTCGACATTCAACAGTTGATTTTCTTACAAGTGGTAGATTGTTCTGGTGATTTGACCTTCCTCTTCAACCATTTGTGGAACTCTCCACTTCTTTTAATGTATATTATTAGTATAAAATATCTCTTGTAATAAAAAATAAGTTAAGATTTAAAAAAAAAAAAATTATTTGTTGTCCATATGGCATCACATAGCATTCATAGTTGGAAAGAAATTTTAGTGTACTCAAAACACAAGGCGGTACGTTGTGTATCCTCCTATAAGTGGAGGAACACTAGTTAACATATCTAAAAAATGAGACTTATATAACTATGTCGCTACTTGTATTTTAACATGTGATATATCATCTTGTGTTTCAATTATACATAAAGTTTCTCCATACTAGAGCAAATCAAGTTTTACGTTACAAAAAAAGGTTAACATGACAATCAGAAGACAAACAGACCAATAGTATAAGGATTTGTAATTTAATGGTTCTTTATTATTTTTCAATTTTAAAAAAAAAATGATATGGACAAAATTGTTACAAATGTTTAACAGATAGAAACGTCTGCATGTGTGACGCGCACATTCTTAATCAACATTCACGTACTATAGCATAAATAAATAAAGCAGTTGCATGTATGTTTATAACGTAAATAAATTCGAAGAACTAGCTGACGGTATTGAGGGTGAAAAATCTCACCCTATCTATGCATCCAATATGTGATCGATTGATCGCTTTGGTGTAATGACGTTTAGATGTTGGATCATGTGGGATGGGCCCTCGTGGACTTACTATTGGCATGGGCTGATTGAGCACCTTTTGGTCTAGAGAGCAAGTCGACAATGAAGTTTGAGGAGCCATGCGTAATACAAACATATATAGAAGGGATAAATTATTCTACATGCTCGGTATCAATTAGATGAGGGAATAGACATGAAAAAAAATACATAATTTTCTTCATTTACATGTACTATGACATGTGAAGTACTGCTTGAATATCCAGTAGTTGGAAAAATCCCTCTATCGATCGATCGAGGGAGAGAGAGAGTTGGAAGAGCTATATTATACTGAAGCTATGCCCTAAACTTATGACAGGACGATAAATTAAAAGAAGAAACGACAAATATGAAGCAAAGATTGATTACATGAAACGCATGTATTTGTCTGGTAGAAAGTAGGCGTGGTGGTGGCCTCCATGTTTAAGGTTTTGAATGCAAGGGGAGACAACACCACTTGGTTTGGCATTTAATGGAGATCCAATTGATCTCTGAAGACTGAAGAAGCAGAAGAAGAACAAGCTCAGGACATTGCCAAGATCGACTAGCTAACACATGCACATAATATACATCAAGACATCAAGAGTAGAGCTAGCAGTCAACTAATAATCACATTGATATTGTCTCAGCACAACCACGTGCACACAAGTCGGCAAGTATCGAGTTTATAACAGTACTATTAAAAGTAAAACAATTCAATATAAATTGTTATTGATTCTGCCAAGTTTCTGATACGGGATTGCATTGATTAAGATTGCATATGTGCAATCCAAATGCATGTTGAGATGATGGTGGTTGAGAGGTCTGTATTGGACTGTTGTGCTATTTTTGCTGCCACAAGTCTGCCTTTCTTTGTTTCATTATTTTGGGAGGGGGCTCGCATAGAAAAAAACTCATAAAACTGAAAACCCACAAGTCACATTTTCAATAGCTATCCATATGTCCAGATCTTTTGGTCGATCATATGTCTATTGCTATCCTCAACCCCTTGATTGATGCCAAAAACTTATTGGTTTGTTGTTTCTAATACAGAAACTCATTTGTTTGTTTTTATGCAGAGAATTATTTGTTAAATTATTTATATAATGAATGATAGCTTTTTGTGACAAATAAAAACACGTAAATACTTACCATTTTGACTATTATCATGTAACAATTTGTGATTCTTCGCGACAAATGATAAGTTCACGTGAGTAATTATTATTTAACTCTTAACACCAACAATCCTTTTGTGACAAATACATATACCATCACTAATTTATCTCTTTTATTGTCGCTGTTCCCACATGACATCTCCTTCACACGCAACATCTGTTTTTTAAGAAAAAGTAAAAAACATCAATCCATGTTCCAAGAACATATTTGTGCAGCGAAATGTGATTGTTTGGGAAAGTATTTGATGAAATGTTGGTTGGTCATTGTGATGCTTTGGATGTATACGGAGAGAGCCGAGGTCTTGAGGCGTTTGGGTGTTGATCTACATGCTGCATTCATCCATTTTTGCACTATTATACATGAATTTCGGCCTGGATGGGATCCGGGAGATGCATCGGCTAAAGCTATTAAATTGGGTACCAGGACAAGTATGGCCTTGCAACCTGGATATTAACAACTATATTAAATTAAGACACATCACAACTTGTACGGTGACGTAACATGGAAACTATACCTCAAGGAAATTTACTTCGTTTCTGATTGTCATTGTGCCTCAGCTTGGGCTCCATAAGTTGTACTTATAATTGGGTCTCATCACTTTCTTATCCTGCCACCAACACAGCAACCTTTCTTATTCATGACTCCGGGACTCTTCCCGCACAAAGCCGATTCGATTCAATCAATCGTTTTCGAATTAAAAGGATGGCAACGGGAGGTGAGATTTGAGATTTTGGAGTATGATAACAAAAAATAAATAAATAAATAAATAAAAAATTAAAAAAGAAATTGGATCGGATGATCGGATCGAATATCCGATCATCTAACAAATCAGATATGCATTTAGTTAGTAACAAGAACAAATAATAGGAGCATGAACAAAAACAGGCAAAACACTGAAAGACCAGCAGAGGAGGAGGAAAAAGAGAAATGGAGAGCAAGGTGGTAGCCAAAAAAGAAAAACAGAGTTATCAGATAGCAATTAGCACAAATATCTTCTTAGCTCTCCTAATTTAATAATTTAAAAGCATCACTTGTACTCCCAACCAAAAGGTGGAGAACTGAACCACAACCGAACGGTGAACAAACTAGAAAAAACCACCTCTCCAATTGGATATCAAGAGACTAGTCAAAATCGATATTTTTATTAAGGATACTTATGTAAATGAAACTGTTAGTTAATACTTAGAGATGTAATTCAATATTTGTTATTTGTTAATCAGGTTAAATGTGTAATTAGTTAGTTGGAGTGGCTGATGGTGACATATGTAAATGAGTTGTATATATACAACTATCATGTAACTTTATTCATCAAGTAATGAAAAGTTATTCTTTTCTAACAATATTCACATTCATCATGAAGATAGAAAGTTCTACATGTCGTACATATTTCCTCTTCTAATGTTGGTGTAATGCTATCTATTCTGCAAAACGCAGCATATTCACATTTTGCAATTCCACTGCTCTCAACAATGCTGTACAAATTTCATTATATGAAGTTACCGTCACGCAGCTTGAAGAACTCCTTCCTTCTCGGCACTCTTCGGAGAAGACTTCATAACTTTAACCCTGAACGCCACCTGCATAATAATAATTGGATGCTAAGAATTCATTCCGACAAAAGGAACCACCGTGCAAAAATGTGGCACCATTTGCCAGATACGATGGATTGACTGTGAGTTATGCAGAAAACTATACGGTAAGGATTGTTTACTACCTTCTGGGAACCAATCTCAATAGCATCGGAAGGATGTAAACGAGCAGGGGAATTTGGGGGTACTCGGTATCGCTTCTCCTCAATACTGCACAAGTAGAAGGTATTACAGGGGGAATGCAGGGAAAAGTTTTAACAAATTGAGTTGCACGCAGAAAAGGCGAAAACCACTTTGTTTCAGTTCTTTCGGTAAGGAAAAAAAAAAAAAAACACCCTTTCTACTTACTCAGCAATCCAGGTACCATATTCACTTTGCAAATCAGTCACGTAGAAGGCACCATCCTTGTAGCTGATACGAGCGTGCATATCCGAGACCTGAATTAAGAAATACCTCATCGCTCAATCTAGAACACACCAAAAAAAAAAGGAAGAAATAGGTTTGTTTCTGGAGATAAATGTAAAGTGAACAGAAGCGGTCAAATCACCTGGGGCGAGCGTATTGTTATTGATGTTCCAGAAGCATCCCCATGTGGTACGCTCCTACGACTAGGAGAAAACATCATTAGAATTTTCTTATTTAAAACATCTTACTGAAAACACTTGTGCCTTCCAAAATATAAGGCAATGTGCGGTTGATGGTTCTGTTCTATACAACAATATAATGTGTGTCTTGTAGGGGAGGACGGGAATGATGGGTATGTAGGCATACCCGATTATGCAGGATGTTTTCTCATCTCTATTCAAACAAATAAGTTGCGAAGCATCATTGTCTTGCCCACAAGGTATAAGATACCACCTACGAGAACAAATTGAATATCAACACAACTACCCTGGATTACTAAATTTACTGAAAATATTTTGTAGATTATGATGACAGAAACTGGGATAAAACTTACTCTCCGTCAATAGCACACTCCAGTGCATCATCGTCTTCAAACCATGTTTGTAACTGGTCACTTGCCTTCATAAAATTTGTCCGCATATTAGCAGTTAAGTAACAATAAAATCCAAAAGGCGATCCGAAGATGAAGAAAAGAAATAACAATTTCTATACACTGCGGATGAATAACACTTTGAACAACGTACTTTATCTGAGAGCCTGCAACTGGGTGACCTTCCTTCAAGTTTTGAGCTGCAAAGAAACATCGTCAGTTTCTCGGTAGAAAAGTATCCGTTTAAAACACATGAAGGTCTATGATCCAAGCGCCAACAGATTAAATTGTAATAGGATTTTTATAACTAAAACAAAAAAGAATGAGCAAAAGACACAGAAAGTTACAGTTGATCAAAATTTTACCTGTTACCACCTAAGACCCAGCTCAGCATCAAGGGCATTGCCTTATCAATAAAAACCCTCCCACCAACTCTTCCCGGATGTGGTATCCGAAACTTGGTCAAAAACTACAAGGGAATTAAGCCAACATGAGTACATATGCACCTTCGTTCTATCATCTATTCATTTAACTGATTTTCAGTATGTACTTAATAAAAGGTCTTACCGACAAAGGACCAAGTCCCACTCCCAGATAAGCCTTGTAAGTGGAAGCCATTAGTGCAGCCATTCTGGCCATTCCATGAATAATGGCAACCCGCAGTCTTCTAGAATTCTCATAGCTGAAGATAAAGTAAAAAAACTCACCAAAGTCTATACAACAACTGCTTTGGCGTATAACTTAAATCTACGATTTTCATTTTAAGAACACTAAGATTCAGATGCATCAGGAAGTGTCATCAACTTATCTCAATTAACTTTCATCAATATAATAGTGTGGGGTTACCTTCTCAAAGAAGAATTAATGTCAATAGGAGTTCCCGATTCGCTACTTTTCTGCCATGCTTTATCAAGCTCCATGGCAAGTTGATAACCGTCCTGTGATGATTAAGTAATAGGGTCAGAAAGAACGCTCAACAACATGATCTGGGTGATGGATAATGCCCGGTGTTGAACCAAATCAGTGCAATGCATACCTCAATGGCCATGCATCCCCCTTGACCCATATTTGGCTGCATAGCATGAACAGAATCGCCAAGCAAGGTTACACGACCCTTTCCCCAGGTTAGGATGGGTGTCCTATCATATATGTCTCGTCGTAGAATTGCATCTTCCTCTGTGGTAAGTAACAAATCTATCACATTATCACACCAGCCCTCAAATATTTTGAGCAGCCTTTCCTTTTTACCTGCCAAAAAATGGACAAGAACAAATGAATCGTATGTTTCTACTATCATAAAGAGTATAAGCACACACATATATCACCATCTGACGCTTTCAACTACGTAAGAAAGGCTGAGAATCTCAATCTATACCATTGGGCCTATCAACACCACCAGGTGCTTCCTTGTGAAATGCATACCACTGCATCTTTCCTGCACCGACATCTGAAGAAACAAAGTATTGTTTGTGCCCCAAGAATACGCGGTACCTTCAGAAGATAAGTTTAAATTTAAGTCTTCACGCATAATCTAACCTGACATATAAGAAGATAATTAAATGGTACAAATGCCAGTAAACCCGTAAACTAGCCATACTTGAAAAATAAAAGGTCAGACATACCCTACAGAATTTATGTCAGCAGGCACAAAATCTGCGATACCAGTATAACAAGTGTAACCAGAGTAAACAGCGTCCGTTAATCCAAACAAGTTCTTCCTCACCTACTCACAAGAAAACGTAATTTGATTTCAACTTAAAATTTTTATAATGAATATACTCTGCAGATTATTGTATATCAGTAGACAATACTTCACATGTGTGCCCAGAATTTTGAGCCTTGGAATTTTGCAATACCTTCGACCATATACCATCGGCCCCAACCAGAACATCGCCTTCAAAACGCTCGCCATTCTCAAGTATCACATTGACCTATTAAATTGACAAAGGTATAAGAATTCTTATCAACTGCCAAACCAGATGAATTCTACGCAGTTCGATTACATTGAATTAGCACTGCGAAGATGCACATTATATAAAGACACAAACAAAAAGTAGGAAACACTTTCTCAATTTTTTTTCACATTTCTAAGCGACAAACAACGGTACAAACAAGATTTAAGTAATTAACGGGTAGTATGAGATCATTACCTTATCTCCAACATCCTCAAAGTTAACAACATTACTACCATTTATAATAATATCGTCCCCGACAGCACGAGCAAGTATTTGTTGCAATGTCATTCGGCTTATAACTCTTGTAACTGGAAGCCCCCGTTCCACTGCAGGAGTGAATGTATCAAACTTGACATACCTGATAATCAACTAATCATCCATTATTCTTCTTGGTTTTCATCAATTAAACAAGAAAATAAAATCCTTTTGACTTCTTCTCATTATCTCATAAAGGAGTAGGTAAATTCCCAAATTATTTTAGCCTAAAAACAATCCAAAGGAAACAAATTTGGCAATCAATATAAACTTGATCACTTAAAAAACTCAGAAAAACTCTTATAAGCTACCAGTCCAAAACAACCACTGTCCGTCATCGAGTCCAATCGAATCATAGACACCAAACGCGACCTGGATCAATCAAAACAACTTACCAAGTACCAGAAACCCCATCAACGAGTCCATTGATCCTATCCCCAGTAACACAACCAACCGTCATAACCTCCTCAGCAACATCCACATCAATGGCTTCCAACGCCGCCAACGCATTACTCTGTATCTGAATAGGACCTCTGTACTGCCCCTCTCCTCTCACAGCACTCAAATCCTTCTCAAACACCACCACATCAAATCCCTTCTTTTTCGCCGCCAGAGCAAAAACCAGCCCTCCGATTCCACCGCCAGCTACCAGAATTCTCAGGTTCTTCTTCTGCTGGGTCGGTGCGGGCGCACTAGTGGAGGCCTCTTCGGGTGGCGCCGCCGTAGCAGCTCTCACCTCAGTCAAACACTTCTTATTCCCAGTTCTTGCTCTGCTTCTCAAATGGCAGTTGTAGTGAAAATATGGGGAAAATACATGTGGGAAGTCTTTGTTGGCGGGACACGGTAGGTGGGATCTTGAGAAAACTACCGCCGATGGGTTTATGGAGTTGCAGAAAACAGCGGAAGCCATAGGTTTGTGCTCTGAGAAGCAAAGAAGAAAGAACAATAACAAAAAAAATGAAAGCTTCGGGCTTTCTTCCTCTGCGTGGAAAGATAACTACTGGGAGTCTGAGGATTTGAGGAGGGAGAAAAAATGGAGGGAGAGAGAGAGGGTGGGAGATAAAATAATCTAGGTGACTGGGAGCCACAACCTTTGAAGGCTTGAATTGTCCACCAATCATGGAGATTCTCAAGCCATGTGGCAGTTTCTGGGCGAGACAAACACTATTTTCTCAAGAGGGAAAAATTAAATCTTTTTTGAAGTGGTGGTGCGTTGATTTATTATTTTCATTATTCGCGAAGAATAGTAACATTGCGGCTGGATTTCAACTTCCTAATTTTTTTTTCTGTACTTTGTCTTGACTCTTGATTGTAAACTGAAACTGGAGAAGAATGAAGTGGGGGCGTTTACTAACTTATCTTCAATATTATCTTTCTGAATTATATATTTTATGGCAAACGTTAAAATGATTTCTTTTTTAGTTTAACACATTAAAGTAGAAATTCAACTGATTAATAGCTTAATTTGTCGGCCTACAATATAGAAATTTTAAAAAATGCGTGTAGTTATTTTTCTTGATAATCATTCTATCAAGCCCTTTTCTCCCCCTCTCTTCTCTGTCGATTCTTTCCCTTCTTCCTTCTCTAAACTTATACAGCAACACTTCATAAGTTTTCTCCCTACATTTATCTTTATTTAATTATTGTACAAGGTTTGGAAGTGGTTGGTGTTTATACCATATTTAGGGCCTCGTATTTAGATCTCGTACAAATACTCAAGGGACTTAAATGTAATTATGTGATAAAGGAATGGGCAAATATGTAATAAGTGAGGAGTCTTTATTCTATAAAAGGACCCCTCACCCTCACAATTAGGGGAGACCAATTCCTAAAGCCTCTCACCCCCTCTCAAAGCCCTCACATTACAGAGCTCATTCTCTCTCTCTCTCTCTCTCTCTCTCTCCCTCAGATAAATACATATTCAGTGTGGACGTAGCCCAAATCTTGGGGTGAACCACGATACATCTTGTGTTATTTACATTATTTGCAGATTCACGGTCGGATTTACGTTGTTCCAAGACCTCCGGTTTTGTGCATCAACAGTTGGTGTAATTGAAATTTGTTTCTTTGAGTATATATAACCCGATTTTAGAGTAACTTAAATAATGTGAAGCATGACGTATAGGATTTATTCCACCGTATGAAAACTAGAAATTTCATGTGCCAAACCATTGACATGGAACATGCATCTATTGCCTTTTCGTGAATTTAGAGACCAAATTTGCGAGGGAAAATATATGAAATGAAGCATTATGGTGGTGAAAAACATGTAAAATATATAAGCAGTTAGGGTCAACCTTCTTCAACGGCGCATGCGAGTGCAAAGTAAATGTGTGATTTGTGGAGCTGCGGAGGAGACGGAGTATCACCTGTTTTTTGCATGTGAGTTTAGTCGTGTTTTGTGGTACTGTTACTCTTTGCAGATAGATATCACGGCTATTATTGGGCGAGATTTTCATGAGACTTGGAAGGGGTTATGTATGAGATTTCATGAAGATGATAGGAAGGATGAGTTGCTGCAGGAGTGTGTGTTTATTATGTGGAGAATATGGAAGAGTAGGAATGAAATGGTGTTTCATGAGGTGTTAAATGATCCCATGTAGATGGTTCACTTGGTACGTAAGCAACTTTTGGAATTTAGAGTTTGCACCTCTATGGCAAATCATGAATCTAGGGGGAGTGATGCCGTGGTTGGGGCTGTATTTGCTAGACAGCCAGTACGGTGGAAACGGCCAGGTTTTGGGGTGATTAAGGTCAACTTCGATGGTGCATGGTGCTCTAAGACATGCAAAGGTGGATATGGCTGGGTAATGCGGGATTTTGCTGGTTTGTTGAGTGTGGCTAGGGGGGAGGGTGGATTGTTCTTCAACACGGTGGCTATGGTGGAAGCTACGGCAATTCGTGCGGCATTATTGGTTTGTCTGGAGTTGGGTTATGAGGAAGCAGAGATCAAGTCTGATTCTCAGGTGATAATTAGTATGATTAATGGGAATTATGTGGTGGGTGGGACTTTGGAATGCTATATTCATGATATTGGTCAGTTGGTCTCTCAATTTCAAGGGGTGATGTTTGGTTTTGTCAAGCGGAATGGAAATGCCGCTGCTCATGCTATCACCTCATACGTTGCCTCACTTGGAGGTGCCTTCCGTTGAGATGTTATTGGTCCCGAATTTTTATTTAAAGCGGCGGTGTGGTCCTAAGAACAGAAAGATATTTAAGAGATGATTAGTATTAATTAAGTATACCTTAATTAAATAATAATCTGAGTAGTATCCTAGTAGTGACAAACGAAATGGGTATTGACTGTTGCACATAAATTTTTTAAAATGTATCAAATAGGGTGAGATATAATAAATAGTTTTTTTTTTAAATATTCAATTATTTGTATTATAATATTTAATGTACCATGTTTTTAGTTTACTGAATAATATCTCCTATGACATTCGTGTGCGTTGTGTTGTTGTGATTGGTTTGATGTTGCTTTAACTGTCCCATTAAACGACAATGTCATTCGTTGTTGTTGGGGGCACAGTAATTAGCTGACTCAGCTTAAGTGTACGTGGCACTAACAAAGAACCTCCTTGAACGAGAGATTTTTCAGTGTGATCATCATATGAGGTGATACATCACGTGTCCCTGTATAAATGGTGGGTTATGTGTTAAAAGGTTAATAACTTAAAAATTAAAATTTTCCACCACTTGCATAAAAACACGTGATGTATCATTTGTGTTCCCGTCACAACTAAAAATTTCTTCTCCTTGTTCCCACGAACCAGGTGTTAGAGTCCCCGAGCTAACACGAGTCTAATGGTTTTCATCACTTCCTATAGGGCGACTTTTTTCTTTGAGGAAAAAGGGAAAAAAATGTTGTTTAAAATGGATTACGCATTACGCCATTGACACAAGCGTATTAGATTTTTTATTGGTTAATTTGTGAAGTGCATTTTGGTATCACAAAACAAAATTAAATTCCAACACAAGCTATTATTGGTCACTTTTTGACAAAAAATACAGAATTGTTGTAGACATAATTTACTGAACAATTATGGAGGCCAGAGAGAGAGGGGGTGCGGCACATAGTGTAACACCCCGTCCCTGAAATATTTATTTTCGGGAATTAATTTTGTTGATGGACCCAAATTAAAATCTTGTTTAGTTCATTACTATAGTTATTTATTTTCTATTTCAATTTAAATCCTTTGCATTAAATTACTATAGTTCATATTTAGTTCATTACTATAGTTATTTATTTTCTATTTCAATTTAAATCCTTTGCATTAAATTCATGACCAAACTTTATTTAAAAACCACAAATTAACTACTCCAATTATCTATCAAATTCTTTCTAATGCACAAATTCACAACCAAGGATTCCTCTCCACTATTTAAGTATCACCTATCGTAATTCTTTAAGTATATACCTTGTTTCCATCCTGATTCACAATTTAAAATTTCAACACCAACATACTAATTTTGCTCTCACTTGCCACCACTTTCTTTTATAAATCAATTATCATTTCAAATGTACGATATTACCTTTATATTTTCTCATTTTTCTTTATATGGACAAATTTCCATTTTTGTAACCTTTATTCTCGAATTGTTTAATCTCACTTATTTTATGGCTGCATCTAAAATCTCGTTAGACTGCCTACATACCCTAAACAGGGATCAAACCATTCGTAGTTCACATTTTCAAAATTTAAAACCAAAACCGAATATATCCAACATGTACCACAATCGTATTAGCATTCAAACCACAAAAAATAGATCTCAAAAGTCTGATTTGAATAACAAAATTCGCATAAAAACACAATGTTGGCTCCCTGGCCGGGCGCCGCCACAAGTGGCGGTCTGCCGCCCCAACTCGCTGGAAAATCCGACGATTTCTAAAAATTCTCAAAAATTACAGAAATGAAGATCTCAAAGAGTAGAACAAACTTTATACCTGCGACCAAGTCCAATTTGTCCTGGAAAGGCTCCAATTTGCCTCGAACCCATCAGAAACCCTAGAAATGGGTGGCCTCGAATCTTCAACTCCAGTACTCCGCCGCCCCTACCATTGTTTGGGCTTTGTTCTAGGCCTCAAGAGAAGTCTAGCAATGGTGGTAATTGGAGGGAAACCTTTCATGATTGTTAGAATTCGAGCAAGGGTTCCCGCGGCACCCATGGTGCGGGTTCCCCAATTCCAAAACCAATTTCACCGCAATTTGGGGTGGAATGGGGAGAAGTGATGATGAGAGATGACTTTCAGGTGGTGGGGGACCTTCATCTTGCTGGAAATTGGCCGAGAGACCATGAATCCCGCTGGCTGTGTCTCACGGGTCAAAAGACCCGTTTTTCCCACCCTCATTTTTTTTTCCTTTCTCTCTCCTTTCCCTCCTTTCTCCCCCTTCCATTGGTCCCATTCACTCCCTTATCTTTCCTCTCCTTTCAATCACAGCCACACACGTGGTACTTCCTTTTATTCCAAATTTTCTAGAATCTTCTCATTAATGCCAAAATGACCATTTTACCCTCAACTTCTATCGTTAATAACTTCTTCGTTATAACTCCGTTTTACCAACGGTTTGCATCCACATGGTCGTGAGATCGAGCACTATTCAAAAATATAATTTGTGACCTCAAAAAGTCTAGGAATTTTAAATAATTAATTCCCAAATTCCAAACTTCATAACTAGTTTAATTTAAAACTAAACTCAAGTGAATTAATGTAAAATCTCTATTCTTTTCACATATTCATAATTTTGAATATTTCAATTCATATATTTAAATTTTTCAGGGTATTACACATAGAGAGAAGAGAGAGATATGTAATTGTGAGGTATGTTCTATTTCACCCCATTGTGCCTTTATTTATAGTAGTAGGAAAGGTTAAATCTTTACCCTAATAGAATTACAACTCTAATAGGATATTAACTACTAAAGGGAATATTCAAAGATATCCCTAGATACACTAGGATTTACACAATCACATTCCTAATCTAATAGGGCTGCAACACTCCTTCTTGAGTGTGTAAATACTCAAACAAATGGCGTATCAGGTATTCAGAATGAAATAAGTACAATTGATAAAGTGGTTGGCACAATGTGTGAATGCGAGTCTCAAATCAACAGAAGAATGCATAAAAACTCACAAAACCTCACTATGGTTAAACCCAAGGTGAGAGAAAAACCCATAGACTAAGGAGAAAAGTGAGAAGTTGCATTAAGTCAAAATTATACGTCTTTTAGATGCAAGTAGAAGAGTGAAGGGTATGATCAGCCTAGGATGGGTGCCTCATTAAAACCTAGTTAGGTAGCAAAAACTCAGTGGGAAAAATGATCCTAATTGTAAGGAAAAAGAGTACATTAAGATCAAGTGAGTATACTTTTGGATACTCCCCATGTGTTTGACAAAACTTTCAAATGACAACTACAAGCATTGCATATGATAGTTAGGCATACCAATTCATTGGACAAGTTTCTGGAATGTTAATTTCGATAATGACGTCGTGTAGAGGTCAGTAAGGTTATCTGCAATCGGCTTACATGACTTCAATCTCCTGATGCTTTGCTAATATGATGTAGACACAACATGTCTTGGCGTTGACTTTGTTGATGTATCATGTCTTGGTCGGGTTTATACATGCGGCATAGTCTTCATGGATCGTCATCGGAACTCAACGATGGATGAAAACAACTAGTACTTCGAATATGCTCAACAAGACCTCCTAACCATGTCTCATGTGTGGCATAGTGAAGTAAGGTGAGTCTTGGAACAATTCGAAGATTTCACAACTAAGGTCATACCATAGACCTTTAAGATATTGCGATATCTCTTAACGATAAATAGATAACCATTCGGGGATTTGCCTTGTGCAGGTTTGATAAGTAACTTGCGTCAGTATAACAAACAAGGCAAGCATCATTATGAGGATTAAGGGGTCAGATTTGCTCGAGATGCATTGCGATTAGCCCAAATCCGTAGTACCTTTCAGGGTAACGGAAAAACGTCTTTAATACTAATTCAATGGTTGCGTGTAGATGCTGTGCTGCATCTTTACCAATAGATTAACAGTGAAAGAGATGTCCTGTTTAACGTAATGAGCTAAGTACAACAAAATGCAAAGTTGAACTTAGATATGGGATTTCAGATTCCATAACCTCTTAAAGGGTCTCATTTGCATATAACGTATGGAAGATCATATATATACTTAAAGGAAACACTTTCGGGGTGTAGTTTGACTGGTGAATCAAAGTACCGTCAGAACAACGCTTGAACTTCAAGTCAAGATGAGTTTCCTAAGATCCATCATCTCAAATTCCGTCTTCAGGTGCAAGATAGTTTTCTCAAGCTCTTCTAGAGTCTTAGTGAGATTCATGTCAACGACATAAAGTGTAACTCTAGCAATTCAGAATAAGACTTCATAGTTTAACATGCAAGGGCATAATTCATATCCCTAACTATCAAATAATCATTTAGACGGGTATACCACATCTATCAGATTGTTTCAATCTGTAAGTGAACGCTTCAAACGAGTTGAGAGGGTGTTCCGTGGTTTAGAACTATTTGAAAGGGTGTTCCGTGGTTTAGAACTATTTGAACCAGTCCATGTAATTCTTTGAGAACTTACATATAAATCTCTATATTAATATCCCCATGGAGAAAACCTAACCACGTTTCATAATGCTGCAATCAAACATAGAGCGTTTGAGAGAAACCTTGCGTCGTAAGGCCTGCATTATATTGCACTATTTCATTCATCTCATTACGCTTTCTTTCCCACTTGTAACACAACAGGGTTACCTTGGGCAGTGTAGGAACGATAGGTCCAAACACACTTTGGTAAGGAATTTAACCTGGATTGTAATTTTGATTGTCCAATCAGTTCTACGTTGTCACTAATTAACGGAACATGGTTCAATATCGTTGCTATTCATTTATGTCGGTAATTACCATATAAGTGAAAACATCATCAATGATAATCTCATTCCAATTCCATTATCTCATCTAAACAAGTTTATTGGACCAATAGCTTCAAGTCTCGAGAGTAATCTGGATTAATCTCATGAGATGGAAATGATTTGAGACAGCGATCGAGTATAGATTCATTTTGTGCCATGTTTTTCTCTTATAGGGAAGTGAATCCTATGAACCGAGTGATTTGTCGTGCTCCAGGCTAAGATAGAGTGATTGTTTATCCATCGATGTACCAAACAGTCCAACAGGGGCGGCACACCCTTTAGTTATGCTGACTCGACATTCATTAAGTATGCCTATCCTTGCAAGCATGTTTGCAGTTGGTATATGATATTGTCACTTTAGCTAGATCAGATGAATGCGTTTGGAGTAACATTATAAAAGTTGAAATACATCGCACTTGCTTATCACACTTGTACGATACAAGGATCGAGATGAGACATAGTAGGCAACGTCCACGAAAATTCACGCCATTCTACAGAGACATTGACGTTCTTATCTCCCCCTAACGGCGGAAAAACTATCTCATTAAAGTGACAATCCGCAAATGAGCGGTAAAGAGATTGCATGTAAGGGTTTTAAAAGAGCTAGTGTGAAGGAGAATCATAATCGACAAAGATTCACATCCTTATTTGAGGACCCATATTGGTACGTTGTGGTGGTGCAACTTGGTACATGGAATGCACACCTAAATACGTAAATACGAAGTGTCAGGTTCGTAGCTAGTAACCAACTATAATGTCAAATAGGTTGGGTGGTAATGGGCCTCAAGGCGGACCAACATAGTTGCGTACAAAATTGTATTATCATAGGCATAAACTGAAAGCTTGCTGCATTCACCAAGGTTTAGGTGATCAATTAAATTGCACTTTATGATCACTCCGTGAGGCTATTTGGGATAAACATGAGAATTTGATGTTCAATTATAAATCCGAAAGACATGCAATACTTTATTGAAAACCATTGATTATGCATTATCTAGTCTTCCAGACTTTATGGTATAAGTAGGGTGGTGAACTCTTAAAATCGGCCAAGAGGTTTAGCAGTGATGTGTGTGGACAAACATGTGACCTCACCGCGGTGGTTCCCATGGTGGAAACTCGTGGTGGTGGTGCCGTTCCACCTATTGTCACATTTAGCCTCATAAATCGCCGTAGTCCCATCTCTTGAGTGTTGAAATTTTTATTTGTTGAATTTTCTAAATTTCTAGCCATTGTACTTCTCTTTTATGTTTTATCAAAGAATGTTTGCAAATTAAAAATTCTAATAATAAGAATGTACGAAAAATCTACAAATGGACAAGAAAATAGAAAACCTTGGATGCGAGAGTCTTCTACGTGTGTGGGACTCAACTCTCAATGAAAGCAACAATTTGTGGATGCAAATTTTTGCCTTCTCCTTCTTTGAAAAAATTGCACCTACAAAACAATCAACACCTTTGGTCAAGGCCAAGAGCCTCACGCGCCCACGATGAATTGAGGGGGGGGCTTTGGCCGAAGAACCTCTGATGTCAAAGTTAGAATTTAGAGAGAAAAGTGTTTGGAGAGTTTTTGGGAGTTTTGCAAGAGCGTGAACCTCATTTTATAGAAAAAATAGGGTCATATATATAGGGAATGGAGGTGGTCGGCCCTTAGAGGTTTTTTGTGTGAAAATGGGTGATTTAATTGGTGATTAATGGATTAAATAGGAATCAATCCATTAATTAGTCAATTAATCTCCATTTATATGAAATAATTTGTAGGTTATGAAGTAATGACCTAAGATGAGGATGGATGAGATAATTTGGAATCGGTTACCTTTTTTGGACATTTTTGGCATGATTAAAGAATGATTGTCCAGTGCTCGCGCGTAGGACAACCAGTGTGTCTCAGGGGTAACTTTGTCCTTTTTACCAAAAATCCATTGTCGCCTTGTGATTATTTTTGGCTCCACAGTCAGTATCTGCCTGGGGCTATGCAATATTGCACGCAGCTGTGTTGGTCCGCTTGAGGCCCACCGCTACTTAATTAGTTTGGTAGTTTCTGAAAAACTGAATATGCAGCTTATGGACGTGGTAACCGCATATCTCTATGGGGATCTAGATACGAAAATTTATATGAAAGTTCCAGAAGGACTTCCATTGACTAGTTCAAATAGTTATAGACCACGGAACACTCTCTCAATCAGGTTAAGGAGGGCATTCTAGGGATTGAAACAATCTGGGCGGATGTGGTATAACCATCTAAGTGAATATTTGACAAGTTGTGAACAACGAATTATGCCCATGCATGTTCATAAAGAAGTCACATTCCAGATTCACAATCATTGCAGTTTATGTTGATGACATAAACCTTATTAGGACTCCCGCAGAGCTTGAGTGCACACTTGAAATCGGAATTTGAGATGAAGGATCTTAGGAAAACTCGATACTGTATCGGCCTGGAGATCGAGCATTGTTTGGATGGAATCCTAGTATATCAATCGAACTACACCCAAAAGGTGTTGCGTCATTTTAATAAGGATAAAGCAAAGCCTTTGAGTACACCCATGGTCGTTTGGACTCTATATGCTAAACGAGATCCCTTCTATCCAAAGGAGGATGAAGAAGAGATTTTGGAACCCGAAGTTCCTTACCTAAGTGCAATTGGGGCTTTATTGTACTTGGCTCAGTGCACTAGACCCGACATCTCCTTCATTGTGAATCTTTTGGCAAGATACAGCAATGCGCCTACTCGCAGGCACTGGAATGGTGTTAAAGACATTTTGCGCTACCTCAAAGGTACTACGAATTTGGGCATGTTCTATACCCACGAATCTTCGAGTGTTGCCACCCTCTATGGTCCTCGAATTGATTCTCGCCTTATTGGTTATGCAGATGCTAGATATTTGTTTGACCCACATAATCCACGTTCTCAAATATGTTATGTCTTTATCGTTGGAGACACTGTTATATATTGGAGGTCTACCAAGCAAATGCTAGTTGAAACTTCGTCGAACCATGCTGAGATTCTCGCCTTGCATGAAGCATCACGTGAGTGCTTTTGGTTGAGAGAAGTTATGGGACACTTCCGAAGCACTAGTGGTCTTACATCAGTCGTTGACCTTCCTACGACGATCTTTGAAGACAATGCAGCATGTATTGAGGAGTTGAAGAAGTGATACATCAAGGGAGACAACACTAAGCATATAGCGCTGAAGTTCTTTTACTCACATCAGCAGCATCATCATCAGATCTCTTCACCAAGTCATTGCCCAAGTCTACTTTTCAGAAGCTCGTCCAAGGAATCGATATACGTAAATTATTTGAGTTGAATCGCTTGTAATTCTCTTATCTAGAAGTTATGTCTAACTTAGGGGGGTATCTAAAAACATACTCACATGATCTTAATGTACTCTTTTTCCTACGATTAGGAGCATTTTTCCCACTGAGTTTTTGTTACCTAACGAGGTTTTAATGAGGCACCCATCTTGGAATGATCATACTCTGTTGAGTTCACTACTTTCATCCTGTTTGACGTTTGTTTTAGACATTATGCATATTTCTCACTTTTCTCCTTAGTCTATGGGTTTTCCCCATGCCTCGAGTTTTACCATAGCGAGGTTTTTGTGAGTTTTACTACAAATGCATACTTCAAATAAATTTGAGACTCGTGATCACCCGTTGTGCCGAAGAGTTCATCAACTATTCTACCTTATCTGTTGAAGATCTGATGTAATGGTTTGTTGAGTATTTACACACTCAAGGGGGAGTGTTGTAGTCATATTTAGAATATGAATGTGATTGTGTAAATCCTATTAGATATGAGAATGTATCTTATATTCCTATTAGGAGTAAATTACCTATTAAATGTTGTAATCCTAAAGGGAAGGGTTTTTACATATCCTAGTACTATAAATAAAGGTACAATGGGATGAATCAAACACACATCACAATTAAATCATCTCTCTTCTCCCTCAATATTGCCGGGCCCCTCTCTCTCTCTCTAAATCCTAGATCGTTTAATCAAATAGGCCTACAAAACATAAAAACATATGAAATGATTGTTTTAATTTTTTTTTATTTAAAGTTAGAACTAGGTTTCTTGTTATCTTTTATACGAGGAGTAGTGGTGGAGGGCAATGAAACTCAATACCTCAAATGAAGAGGTCTATACTCTTAACTAATCAAGTTATCAAATTTTTGCCAAACGAAATTATTATAAGATGCCTACAAGTTCTCCTTTATAAATGATAATAGAAGAAGACAATACGAATGTGACTCTTTTTTTTCTTTTCTGAATATAGGACTGGATATTGACGGCAGACTAATTCACTCCTCATGTATCCTTGATAACACGAGTCTATAATGTACATTTGGTCCGATCAAAAGCAAAATTGGTAGCCTCAAGGATACACGAATATAACATAGTGCACATCAGTTTTCTATATTTTTATGGATTCGTATCATTGCACAATGCTAGCAAGATACCAATCCATTTTAGGCGTGCATATTCAAGTTAGTTAAGAGTAGTTTATATTCCCCCCAAATTTTGTCCTCAAGTCTTCAAATTTAAATCTAGTAATTTAAATTAAAGAATTCTACTACTAATATAAAAAATAAAATAAAAAACTGTCATAATAATTGATCAAGAAAAAAAAGAAGAGAAAATTAATTGTTTTCAATTTTATTGAATCAATTGTAAAGCGGGAGCCTTGTGCACTGAGTACGACCTTTAATTGAACTTAAAATCGCACTTGGTACGATGACAAATGTCTTCGCCCATGAGCAGTAGGTCTCGAGTTCGAGACATGGGAGCAACCTCTCCATAAATGGGGGTAAGGCTAGCCAACATTCACCTCTTCCAGACCCTGCATAAATCGGGAGCCTTGTGCACTAGGTACGACCTTTAATTGAACTTAAACCTCATTGGCTCATCCTTAGCATGACTTCCCCCAATGTTACTAATAAGGGGTCTAGAAGACGTGGAAGCAACAGGAAAGGACCCCCTGATGTTTATGATTTTCGATAAACGTCACAACATAAAAGTCCGGATTTGCAATTTATCGATAAATAATCCAGGTAATGAGTCAACAAACATAGCGATTACTACACAAAGGAACCCCGATCCTGGTTCCTGGACTCGCCAGCGGCCTAATATTACAGATTTGGGCGTTCCTACTGACCTATATTTTCACCGGATAATAGAAGCCAAACTATTTCTAAAGTCCGACAGGAACATTATTGGGGACATCAACTAACGATTCGATCCTTAATCGTATATAAAATAAACTTAACACAACCTGCATGGCATTTTGTTGACATTCCTAATATCAAGTACCAATTTTCCAGAGCCACATCTCTCTAGTATGGCCTGTACCTCCAATCTGCTCTTGCTGGTCTCGCACTGCCGATTCCACTACTGATTCCGTAACCCCACTGCAAAATTAAGAGATGCGGTATGTTACTGAAGATCTTTGGAAAATAAGCTAATGTAAATATCAGATTACAGCAGATAAGAACCTACTAATGCAGGACAGCATCTGTCATCCATATAATCATTAACTTTTGAAATCGGCCACGTTGAAATCTAAACTGAATTCATATAAAGTATACTTACATCATCAAAATCCAGACTTCCATACATCCTTCCATAGGAGCGCATAGGACCACCATAGCCGGCAAAGGGCTCTACATTATTCATCATAAAATTTCCACTTGTACCAGCATCCTCTGGAGGTGTGGCTGTATCTATTGCAACCTACCCAACAACATATTAAGTGAATGAAACTTCTTAACGAAAAGCAATATTCGTGCTAAAAACACACAAAAAAGTTTGACGTGGTGGATAAAAATGAAACACAAGTGAAGAGGTACAATGGAGGTCAGCTTCCTTCTACTACCTGCTGGCCACAAATCTCATGAGACCTTCGTGATACACGTTCTGCTACACCATCTTCCCCGAAAGTTACAAAACCAAACCCTCTATGCCCAGTTCTTTTGGGGTCCTACATAATTGAGTATTCTCACATTTTCAGGTTCCAATATTTCAAGAATACAGTTAGTTATAAATATACGATATCTTACCCTTGGAACATAGACATCTACTATACGACCAAATCTTCCAAAATACTGGCGGAGATCATCAGAGGTTGCTTCCTGAGGAAGCCTGCCAACAAAAATCTTTTTGCCCAGTCCTCGAGCAGATTCCCCTCCTAATCCAACACAAGATTTTGTTTTTTAAATTGTAACTTCTGAGTGTCACATCAAGTGCAGTTTAATATTCTTCACATGAAATGCATTAAATGTTCTAACTTGTAATGGTACTTACTTGGAAAAGCTGGTCCTGGTACAGGGTGGTCATACAATGTAGGAGCCCCAACGGCTGCATATCTAGTTGCTGCTGAGATGTAAGCATTATATGCCCCATAGCCACCCTGTTGCGCCATTCTTCCAACTGGTCTGAAATCATCTTCCTGAAAACAAGAAATTATATTTGTTGATTCTTGAGTTAGTGATATCATTATGACCAATCCTGAAACTTTAAAAGGGATTAGTACTATAAGTTCAAAAAACAAGGGAGTACAGATTGTCAAAAGCTGTAACTTGCCTTGGGTGTAGCTCGATCAACAACTACATTGGAACCGCCTAATTCATGAGTATCAGTCATCAAATCTTCCACAGAATCTGCAACAAAGAACACTTGTTTGTCCAATACTTTTCCTAAAAAAGATAATGATATCAACCACAAAGGAATATATCATACAATCAGCTCCCGGATCATCTATCCTACTGAAGCTAACTCTTTATATTCACAACACTAAAGGAGCTGTTATTGCTACTTCAAAAACGTAATCCTGCACTCCTATCTTGTAAAAAATTTTAGGCAGAAATTGCAATCAGAGGAGGTGGATCTTCTCTGGAGTGCCAATAATAGTTCCCTTGCGTCTATATAGGATTATAATTAAAAACTACTTCTTACAAAACTTGTAAGGAATGGTAAAATAAAACAAGACATCAATATGTGAAGAATTTCAGATGTAAAAGTCAGTGAAAAGAACATATAATGTAATCAAACATGCTAGAGGAAAGCATCTTTTCTTTCGTAGTTTGATGCAACAAAATACCACTGACCTTCAGTTCTACCCTATCTCACCACATGCGTTTCCCTCATCATCACAAATAAATTTATGTCTACTGAAAGCTCAAGCAAAGGCAAACTACTAACTTAATGCGCCACTGGAGGCCTTCAACTCCAACGGAAAACAGAAACTGACATTAGGCATGATACAAGGCACGAGAATATATGAGATGGCCTGACCTGCATTTTCAAATGTTATAAACCCAATTCCCCGATGCGCTTTTGAGCTTTGATCCTGAAACAACAAATTCGTGCAATCATAGCATACTTGGTCCAACCCAACAATAATTTGAAAAGTAAATGTGTGACTTGGTGGGTGCGTACACAGACATATCTATGCAAATTTACAAGAGTTGTAAGCATATGTACTGACAAATCAACACACAAAAAGCTACAACATCTAATTTAATTAATTTTGACAAGGAGCTGGATAGAGAACCTTCGGCATGTATAAATCCGTTATTTCACCATATTTTTCAAAATGACTGCAAAAATAATTCAAAGAAACATCAGGTAATTCCATATAATGACTCACAAAATAGTGTAAAAAGAAGTAAACAATGATAGCTAACATATGGCAACCACAACAATACATTTAAGTACCTTCTGAAGTTTGCTTCTGTCACAGATTGTGGGATCCTTGCAACAAATATCCTGGTAACTTTTCTTGCAGGTGCTCTCATCTCCTCCTGTCAAAAAATAATGAAATATTGTTGGCAATACAACCAACAAAACTTTTTATGTTAAAGAAAACACAACATGCATGCACAAGAATTATGAATAACCAAAAATAAAAAATGAATATTAACGAAATGCTGGTTACAAATTTATATTACCTTTGGGGTAGCTATTTTAACTTCCAGCATTCTATTGCCAAGAAAATGTTCACTTGATGCTGCAGTCTGTAGCAGTTATTAGACATTTGATATGCTAACTGTAAATCGTAACACATTTATGTTTCCTAACCAAATGATCATGCAAACATTGATAACATTTAGGGAGTACAAATGGGACCCTTGGAAAATTCTATTCCAACTCACTTTGGCATCTTCAGCAGATACAAACGTTGCATATCCAAATCCACGAGACCGACCAGTTGACCGATCCTAATAAATATGAAAACAAATGCAGTAACAAATGCTTGTAAGGTTCCGAAACAAAGCAAATAATGAAAATATTGATCAAATACAGAGTATCAAGCAGAAGACCCTAAAATGAAATTGAAAGATAGTTGTCTCAGGCAAACTAAGAACTAAGTAAACAAAAGACGAAGAAAAATAGCATAAGACTATAACAAATCAAGTTAACAACATGTTACACGAAATTTGCTCAACGTAAACCTTCCAGACCAAGCGGCGACAAAACCAACTTATGAAAAATAATTCAAGTGGTAAAGCACAAGAGTAACACAGAATTAAATTTCGAAAAGGAGTGATAGCATTAGCGAAACAAAAAGGGTTGGGTAATTGGCTAACCTTCATGACAATGCAATCCTCCAATTCCCCAAATTTAACCATATACTCTCTCAACCCTTCCGTATCGATATCCCACGGAATGCCCAAAACCTGAGTTACGATCACAGACAACCCAATTCAAATAAATTCCACCAACCCATTAATAAAAATGCAAAATTTAATACAAAGACAAATAAAAAGGGGAAAAAACTAACCACGAGCTTGCGGTCCATGAGGTAATCGGAGAAGGCAGCGCAATCGGGGGCAGAGAAACCCTAAAATTGAAAAAAGAGAAAGCCTTGTGTTCTTCTTCTAAGCACTCTCTCTCTCTAAAAAATCTCTCACACTCGCTCCCTGCACATGATAAGCACACCTCTTTCTCACACACAATCGGCACAAACCAATGCAAACTCACCATTTTCGATTTCGACATTTTTCTTTCCGTTTTCTTCAATTTACGAAAATTGGGAATGTAATTAAAAGAGAAATTGAAAATTAGGGCATGAAATTTGTTCAATTTACGCGCTCACTAACCTTGTGCAATCTCAATCAAACAATCAATCTCTGGGACTTTCAAAACCCTATACCTGACCAACCAACCCCTCGCGCTCCCTCTCCTCTCTCTCTCGCGCTTTCTCTCGTACTCGCTCGCGCCGCTCGGATCTTGAAGCGAACAATAAACACACAATTGGGCCGAGTTTGATATCCGGTCCCTGTCCTCTTAAAAATGCTTGTGTTTTTTGTGGTCTTGTGGATGGAGGGGCAGGGTCCCAGTGGGCGAACCATCACGTTAGTATAAAGTTGGTTGCATGCCACTTGTCATGTGATCGGAGAATTTATTACATGTCACGAGTGCATATGTGTAAATAACACAAAAATAGATGTAAATTTTTTGTCTACCTGTCATGACATAATTAGCCTGGAACGTCTTGGTGACGATATACAAGTACAATGCAAGTTGTTTTTCCACACATGGATATGATAACAAAAGGATTTCATTATTGGGGTTGTGGTGGACATGACTCGCTTTCATATCGAATGACACGAATACTGTAATACCTTGGAAATTTCAATATATGAATATGTGAAGAAAATCGAAAATCAATCAATTTATGGTTATGGAAATAGAATTGGGAAATTTTAAAGTTTTATTTCCAGATATTATTACAATTTACGTATTTGGATTATTGAGATTTTATGTTATTTTTCTAGAAATTATATTAATTTACTTGAGTTTAGTTTTAAATTAAACTAGTTACAAAGTTTGAAGTTTGGAAATTAATTATTTAAAATTCGTAGACCCTTTGAGGTCACAATTTATATTTTTGAAAGGAGCTCGATCTCACGAACGCGTAGGCACAAACCGTTTGTGAAACGGAGTTATAACGAAAGAGTTATTAACGTTTAAAGTTAAGGACATTTCTGTAATTTTGGCTTGCATTGGAAGGCTCCAGATTCTTGAAGCCATTATTTGTGATGCCACGTGTGTGGCTGACAGAGAAAGGAAATGAGAGAAAAGAAGGGAGCGAAGGGGGAGAAAAGGAAAGGAGAGACATGAAGGAAGTAAGAAAGAGGGGGAAACCGGGTCTTCCCTCAACCCGCGCCCCGACCCGGCCACATTTTGAGTTTCCGGCCACCTTTGACGACGGCAAAGGTGCCAAAATGACCCTCATATCGTTTCCATTTGACCTCCCTCATAATTTATCTCTAAACCCAACAAATTTGGGTTTGATTTTATGGAAAACCCTCAAAGGACGATGCGGCGTGTTTGGATGGTGTTTCACCAAATCTGAAGCTAACTCCGGTCACCACACCCACCAATAGACTCCCCTCAATCCCAAGAACAAATCATATGCATTGGTTGGGGCGTCGGAGTTGTTTTGGAGTCGAATCAAGAACACCTAAAAACAAGGGTTTCCGGCGGTTCGTGGCAAATTTGAGGTGTTTCCCGGCCAAATTGGACTTGGCCGCATGTATGAAAGTTGCTCAACTCATTGAGATACAAGTATTTCGGGGGCGAGGTGTGACAAATACAACACCATTAAGCTAATGCTTGCAAAATTAACAATGAATATATCGAGTAACACGACACAATTTGTTTCAACGAAAATACTTAGAATAAAATGTATTTTGTTAAAGACTTAAAAATAAAATGTGTTTTACGAAATTCATTACTTAAACATTCCACATAAAAACATTTCAAAAAGGCACAAATTTGTTTCGTGGTCTCTGTGGTGACACGCCACTTTCCATGTCACCCTCGTGGTGAAAAAGTTGTTACCTCCAAGGTGAGCCTTGTTAGCAATTGAAGTCCAAACTCAAACTTTTGTTGAACAAACTCACGTGACTGTTACATGGAGGGGTCAAATTCTTCATTTCAATACAAATTATATATTATGCCATGGAAATCTAGTATGACTTAGGTATACGCTTGATATTCCTGGGTGAGTTATAACATACGCTTGTTCTTCTTGTGCGTTAAAAAGTTGCCATCTAATTCTAGTACACAAAGCAAATTGCAACAAGTGAAAAGGGAAGATAAGCTTACATCAACCACTTCATGAAGGAAAGACCAACATCATCATTTCTCATACGATATGTTTTTTCACATCATTTTTCATACCATAATATGTTTTTCACACTAACGACAAAAGCATATGTCCAACAAAAAAAGACAAAAGTATGCCTTCCAAAATGTATTATGGTTCATTATAACAAAAAGTCACTGGAAATGTCTTCCACAAAATAGACAAACAATTTAGTTTCCCACAAAATAAAATCAATTCCCTCCACTCCAGCTTTTCTTTTGCAAGGTAAGGTGTTTTTCATCTGTAGATTTTGCTTGTTGTCAGTGGCGGATCTAGGATTTCAAGATCGGGGGGTCCTAACATAAAAGCTAAAAAAAAAAGACTAATTTGGTTCCATATCACTATTTTCTACTGAAGTTGGTTCATTGATTAAATCAAAATTAATCTCAAAGGGTAATAAACCAACAAATTCTCTTCAGCAACATAATGCAATTACTGACTCTATAAAGATCAAATTTGTTAATGTAACATATATATTATTAATTGGGAGTTGGGATTAGAGTCTAGGATTAAAAAACTTATATGAATTTGGAAGAAATAAAATTAGGCAGCTAAGGGCGGTGGAACGATAAATGGTGGTGGGGAACAGGGTAACTTGGGTTTAAGGTTGGAAGGTTGAGACGATTGGAGCTGGGAATTCTTAAATATAATTTGGGGATACTGGAAAAGATCGGGGTTCTCGGGCTCTCTAGAGAAAATAGAGATATTTTAGTTTTTAAATTTTTTATAATTACCTGGCTAAAAAACGTTGTCGCTTTGGCTAGGTCTTTTAAAACAAAAATTAAAAACTTCTTCTTCTTCTTTATTATAAGCATTGCTGCTTGCACATTCAGAGGCAACAAGCCTCTCCACTGAACTTACCCAAATTGTTGTAGGGTCCCGAAGGTTGATCACAAGTGTTTCTTCGGGCTTCCGAAGGGTCCCGGGACCTCCCAGGTCCTTATATGGATCCACCAGTGCTTGTTGTGCATTGGCGCCATTCCAAAAGGTCTCAAATGGAGTTAGAATTAGATGATATTGCAAAGTCATTCCGAGAAGTCGCCAAGGTGCACTGGCAAAGTTGGCATTGGCTGATACCATTTAGGCAATCTAATTGATGGAGTTGAACTTCCAGGTATTTCTACAGTTGTTTGTCTCCTACACTATTATATTTGTACAATAAATTGTTAGAAAAACAAGATAACATCCAAGCATCTACAAAATATGTGCAAACTTACAAAATAAATGATGTAAGAACAACCCAAATCATATTAGCATGCTTTGCTAGGTCACGATCAAATGTAATGAGAAAAACTTACATGGTGCAGCCATGGTGGTTGTTAATCATACACAAGAACTATTCTACCACTCAAGACCTTATGTTCCAATGGTGATAGAACCCTAGTTTTCAGAACGTGTTCTTTGCGAGCAGGGAATCCTTATTTATAGATTTGAACTCCACCAACCTCCATCTATCATGGATGGGTGGTTACTAACTGTTGTAAACGCAGTGATTAGTTTCAAGAGTCGTGGAGCAATGTGGCATCCTTATTGCGACCTATGTTTCCTTTATATTAGGATGCTTATTTCCACATTTAAACTCGAAATCAGTTTGTATAACCACCAATTGTATTTTAGCCTTTTTCAACTTAGTTTAGTCCAATTAGGATTCTTACATTTTCCCACTTGGACATAAACTAATCATTGTATTGAAATAAAATGTCAATCACAACATTGATTCCTTAGTGACCACTTGAGTTATCACGCTATTACATCCCCATCTCACAGAAATAATTCAAACACTGAACTTTAGAAAACTATATGTATTTATTAACACATGCACTCTAGAACCACAAGTATTTAAACCCAAACTGTATGGTGTTTCCTTGTACCAAAATGGATTTATCGTTTATTTAATCATACAAAACCCAGGTTTCTTCATGTATCACCCTTAGACAGACACACTTCAAATAATAGATTTCAATCTGCTGTCAATCATCTTTATGAATCAAAGATGTAATAATGATGAAGTATCACAACATTATCAAGCACTGAAATTGATTAATGCGTACAATACATTCATTTGATTTAGATGACATAATAAGAAACATGATTTAACAAGAGCAACATGAACACAAATACTTATGCATGTCAGAATGTCAATCTCACTCCCACATTTCAGCAAACTCCAAGGAATCATGCACTCCCATCTTTGTGACATGTTCTTTAAACACTCTAGGAGCCAATGGTTTCATAAGTGGATCAACAACCATTGATTTTGTATCAATGTGTTCAATCATTATCAACCATTTTCTTACTTCTTCCTTCAAAGACAAATCTTTCATGTCCATCATTCATGCATGTTTATGTTCCACCTTTGGGCAAGAAACATAAACAACCACTATTTGATATGTAACCTTATTGTATAACAACCATGTAAAAGATTAAGAAAACAACCAAGATTTCAAGTCTTTGGACAAGAAAACAATCAACTTAATTCTCTTAAAAATGTTATACCCTAAAAACATCTCAAACCATTCATACATTCCTCTTACATGAAACAACATCAAAATATGATACAATCATATTCGATCCTTTATCAAACTCCAATGAGTTTGCCTAATGCTTCCAACGAAGCCTCAATTTTGCCTTATGGAGTTAAACTAGTTATTAAGTGAATAACCATGAGATGCAATTTTATGTAACATCTTTGGGCAAGAGACATAAAATATCAGTTATGCAATCTTAATCATGCATCCTTATTTGCATAACTATTTCACAAAAATTTCAAGTTACAACTCAAATCATGTCTTTGGACAAGGGAACAAAGTTGGCTTAAAACTTTTATAAAATACTATACACTGTATCATAGTTCAAGCCATTCACTATTTCTGTCTTTTGAAAGATTGGTCTCATGCAATGAACTGTCACTCACAAAATTCAACTAAGAATTCCTTGAACAAAATTTCCTATAATTCCCACTTTGGTGAAGATTTATTCAAACATTATTTTAACTATAGAGATTATTAGTGTTGATATCCTGCATAAACTTTAGTTTCAATAATCTTGACACAATATAACATAATATATATATATATATATATATATATATGGATACTTTGGATGCGGTCCCTAATCTTTGACATTCTTTGATTAAAACCTTAATAGTATTCAAAGTTTGATCAAAGTCCCTTGACTTTGTACACCTCATTATATTACTATTAATATTTATATTTTTATAGTTTTGACATTAATTGTTTGATATTTTATGAGATTTATAATCCTATAAATTTAAAATCCCTCATTATAATACTATTAGAAACGGTTACAATAAAAAAAAATTCAAACATTTTGATTTAATAAATGGATAAAAACTATGTAAAAATAAGAAATAATAAATGGCAAAAGAATGTATCCATAGTGTTAAAAAAATTGGTACATTTTACAAAAAAATAGGTACATTTCACATATAACAAAGTGGTACATTAATAAAGAAGAATGGGTACATTCTAAATAAATTAGGGTACATATAAAAGATTAAAAAATTATGAGTACAAATGAATTTTTAAAAAATATAGGTGCTAAAAGAAATTAATACATGGGTACTAAATAAAACTAAAAAAGAAAATACTACAAATTTAAAAAAATATTGCAAATTAAAAGTGGGTACAAACTAAAAATATAAATATATGATACGAAGTTTAGGCATAAAACATAAATATACCATATGTAATTTTTCTATCATTGATTAAATATACAATGTCACGTGACAATATACACATGGGTACAAACACAAATAAAACTTTAAAAAAATTGGGCACAAAAAGAAACTAATATATGGGTACAAATTAAAAATGAAAAGAAAATTGGTACAAATTAAAAAATATTTGCAATTAAAAATAGGTACAAACTAAAAATAAAAATATATGATAAAAAATTTAGTCATAAATATAAATATACTAATTGTAACATTTTTAACACTAAATGAATATATTTAAAAATAAAAATATTTTATTATTTAAATAATTAATGATGTTATTAATACTCAAGGACATTGATCAAAAATTGAAAATGAATAGGATTTTAATCAATGGAGTAACAAAAAGAAGAATGTGAACCTAATTTCCCCATATATATATATATATATATATATATATATATATAACTTTGGACCAATAACCTTTTTATCTTGCTTTAACATACACACACAACATCAAGTTCAAACTGAAGTTAATCAAAGCCACATCAAGAAGATATTCTAATAAATGCATCACTTACTTCCTGAATGGTTTTGGTACAAGCATGCAATATAATCTCTTCCACCATTCTATATGTTGCCAAACAGAGAATAACACACAGACCAAAATTTCTATAAAATCTCACTTTGGTGAAGATTTAATAAACATTTGTCCAATGGTTAAAATAACATGATTATTTGTTCCAGATGTTGCTAAAGGGAAATCTATGAGATTCTATGTATGGGATTTCAAAAACGACTATCATGCATATACAAATCAAATTTAATATACGAAAGCAGCGGAAGCATTTATAACATATTATCAAAGCTATAGTCATGCAAATCTCCTTCAAGGTTCATAGGTTTATATATAATGCATCAAAACATTTTATAGAGAAGAACAAAGTGAAGGTTTAGTCTTATACCTCTTGATCTAGACTTGAGACCAAGGATGGACCACCTCCTAGCCCTTTGTTCCTTGAACTCCTTGAGCCTAGCTTCCCTCCTTGCCTCCTCCACTTTGTTAGAATGAGTGCTCCTAGGTTCTCTTCAAGTTTCCAAAGTAGGAAACCTCTAAAGATCTTCACCCACTAGTGTAGTGAGAAGGATGAAGGAATAACCAAAAGGGTGTAAGATATGTTAGTAAAAACACCCCTAAGGTGGCCGGCCTTTGTGGTTCAAGAGAGCTATTTTCTTTTGCCTCTTTGTTGTTCAAAACTCACAAAAACCCTAATGAACAATATCTCTATAAAGTTCCTTATATAGACAAAAGAAACCTAGTCAACAACTTGACTAAATATCTCACCCTTTCCCACCTAAAGTGGCCGGCCCTCTTTGTGTTGTTTGGGCTTTGGGCTTTCATTTATTTCAAGTCATCCAATGCTTGAATAAAAGCCCAATGGGTTTAGGCCCAATGGGCCCAATTAAAGCCGAACGTTTCTTTAAGCCCAAAACGATCTTTATCGCTTTTATGATTTATTTAGACTTTCTAAATTAATCACAACACTTAATTAATCCAATTAATTGTTTCCATCATCCATTAATTACTCACTACAATAGTGTATTGGTGAACAACCTTTTAGGTTCTAATTAGCAAGGCAGTGAGGTGATTGGCACCAATCCACTTGATTACATTTAATTCAATCACTTAGTGAATTGAAACTTCATTTCAATTCACCTTCTTCTTTGATGACTACATTTAATCATCTAGAAGAACTCACAAGCTATGAGTGACATCTAACCATATGTCATAGCTACCCAAGCTAATGTAGAAGTTTATTCGGAGAACCTATTCAGTTGGAATTACAATGTAATTCGATCATTCCCTAATACAATACTCTCAATCACATTACTAGGGTATGGATATATTATGTCAAACCCCTAATGTGATTATTCCTTCTTATATGATTCATTTGAGTCGTATAGGAACGCTTTCCTTTTAATACGCTCGTTACTTCGGCCGAAGATTCCCGAATCATATCTTAGAATATTCTTCCTCTCTTATCGAGGATTAGAGATTCCTTGTTGCACATACACTTGCCTTCATGACTAAGTGGCTTAACCCCGACTATGATGTTGACCTTCTAATAGAGTGACGTTTGACATAATCAAAGATTAAGTACTTAACCACAAGACAACGACGATGCATCAGGTCTAAGGACTACTTACATTATTCCAACCATTTGAGTTACTTGCTTGACATGTGAGTAGACCTCCATGCAAGTACTCTCGTTCGATTGTGTTCAGTGAACTCATTCCCTTAATGAGCACCTATATACTTGTCTTAGTGTCACAACACGAATGGGATGAGACTTTCCATCCTTCCATTTGAAGCAGACACAGTATGTACCGGTCTAAGCATTGTCAGTATCCCTCCGACAATCCAATGACTAGGAACCTTTTGGACATTTGGTTATGTGAAGAAGGTCTCTGTAGTCTAACATCATTAGATTACTTCTTCAATCAATCCATTGTCCATGGATACACTATTTAGGACATATATCGTTTATTGAGATAGTCCTAATTCGTGTCTTTGCCATTTGATGTATAAGAATCATCTATACATCAATTCATTTGTCCTGAAAGGTTTCTTCCAAAGATTGACTTTCAGGGCATATTTCCAACAGTTGCAACCTTAGTTGTTTTGCGTTGGCATCATTCCTAAATAAGACTTACAAATAAAAGCATTAATGCGAACAAGTATAATCATAAACAATTGTATAAGGGCCAACCAGCAATGTACGACTCTCCAAGAATATCAAATCAATCAAATCCATGTTCGGTGCATCATCCATTGTTTTCTACACTGCATTTGCAATTCGCAAGGACACAAAGCAACACATGCGATTGTTCCACAATTGGGATGACAACCACTTAGACGTCAATCTTTATGGAAAAAGACATCATTTCAAAAACCATAAATCCATAATTATGTATGTTCTGGGTTAGTTAAACAAGAAATGCACAAATATTATTTACTTTCCAAACTGAAAGTTAAATGCATGGCAAGAAACTGACCAAGTATATAAAATAATTAATTTGTAGTTAAACAACCATAACTTGAGATTGCATGACTATTTGGAAATAAAGCCACGGCTTCATGCAACAGTATATGCTAGAAGCCTAGACCATTCTTGTATATATAAGAGTAATTAATTCTGAGGTTCTTGAAACCCAACAATTTCATAATGCACCCAACAATCATGATTTGAAACAAAAACCATTCGTGATAACCACGGGCAAGGGCATGAACTTGAATCTTTCGTTTTTGTACTCTACTCGTTCCTTGAATGTCCAATTTGTTAAAATCGAAGACTATAAACCCAAGGTTTATTTATTAGGTAATTCAAATGACTTATGATCAATACTCTTTACGAATCTCAGGTAGGTTAATTGCATAATAAATCAAGTTATGACATGAATCAAGTCTTTGTTCATAATTTAAAATGAGTACCTGACTAAGTCTTAAACAATGAGGCAGATAGCATACATGTAGGTATGTTTTCAGCCATATATTACATATATTAGTAGTGATAAATCTGAAGGTTGAGGATACGTTTGATATCACGGTATGTTATTCAAAGAAGAGTTCTTTTTGGAGAAAAATTTAGGTACTGTTACAAGTTTATGCATATTGGTTGCAACATGAATATAAATAAGATATCAAGAATTTCAATAAAATACCGATCATTGTTTGTGAAACTGAAGCAACCATGACTACCAATTCTAGAATGACAAAAGCGCAATACTTACAGTGGTCTAATCTCTAAACCATATATTCCTTTTCTTGCAGTGAATAAAACTTTGGCAGCAGTATATGGCACTAGAACAATTAATCATGCTATAGAAAAACTGTAGCAATCATTATACGAATTTTATACATGCTTAAAGCATTAAGATTTCTTATTAATTCATCGGACCTAGCAACTTCCACGTAAACATGACATATGTACTATCTACCATGTTTTGCGTCGAACCTGGTCAAACTGCCACAATGGATAGTGATAACTTGGCGACAGAACTTATGATGCCACATGTTAATGTTGAAGAAACAGGAAAAGGGAAATCCAGCCAAATAGGTTTGCCCTAATTATCAAGGAAAGAGCCCGAGAGAGTGTATTCTGACAAAATGGTCTTCAGCCGCCCGAGTATGTCCTTGGTTAACCATCTCAAGCCCATATACATAACTGCTCATCTTGATGGAGTACCCTTCAAGAGGGTTCTGATTGATGGATGAGCTATAGTCAATATAATACCATTGAAACAAGTGAAGAAGTTAGGAAGAAGTGAGGAAGATCGTATTCCTACTGACTTGATAGTTTCTAGCTTCTCTGGAGCCATTACCAGAACTCATGGGATATTACCCTTGGAAGTTGACTTGGGATCCAAACAAATCATGCTAGCTTTCTTTGTGGTGGATAGTAGTTCCACTTATGGAGCTTTACTTGGCAGAGATTGGATTCACCAAAGTCTATTTGTGCCATTTACACTACATCAACAAATTGCAGTTTACCATGAAGCCAAGACCAAAGAACCAGGGTTTTAGGAGATGGTAAAGGCCGAATCATGGCTATTTCTTCCTACAGCTAATGTTGTAGAGGCCATCTTTTATAATCCCAGCATTGGAATTCTGCAATGCGTAGGAGCTGATGAGAACGACCGCTCGACTAAGGTGATGGCCCAAAAGCTCTTGAAACAAGGATTGTTTCTCACTAGGGAAGAATGAGATAAACCACATATCATCCCGGCTCCCCAACACCAGTAATGTCAGAACAAAGAAAAAATGACCAAGTAGTTGCAGTTAGGTCCTTAAACAAAAGACTGTTGGTGTATGGGAAAGAGATGAAGCAAGAAAAGGAGAGCTCAACCTCAAGTAGCCAGAACATATGAGAGGAAGAGTTTTTTGAGAAAGAGATAGAGGTAGCCATACAACTGAGGGCCTAGAATTAGTTGAATTTTTGTGTATACAACCTGACAAGCCAGCACCAGAGGTATAAGATCCCTTAGAAACCATTGATTTAGGAACTAAGGATGATCCAAGGCCTATACAGATCAATGGCATGTTGGAAGCAGAAGATCGGGCAAAGATAGTTAGCCTTCTGCACGAGTTTAAAGATTGTTTTGCTTGGCATTACACTGAAATGCCAGGTTTAGATTCAACCTTAATAGAACACAATATGCCTATCAATGAGGGATATAAACCTGTAAAGCAAGCACCACGAAGGATGTCCAAGGAGATAGAAGAAATTGAAAGGCTGGTAAAAGCTGGATTTATTAAGCTTGCCAAGTATGTCGAGTGGTTGGCCAATATTGTACCAGTATTAAAAGCTATAACTAATGCAATTCGATGTTGTGTTGACTATATAAACATTAATGGAGCCACGCCTAAAGATGAATACCCTATGCCAATGGCTGACATCTCTATAGATGCAGTTGCAAAACACAAAGTTTTATCTTTCATGGATGGGAATGCTGGTTATAATCAGATAAAAATGGCAAAAGAAGACATATATAAAACAACTTTTAGATGCCCTAGACATGTCAGAACGTATGAATACTTAGTAATGCCATTCAGACTCAAAAATGCTGGTGCAACTAATCAAAGGGCAATGAATGCCATTTTTCATGACTTGAGTGGCCATAGCATGGAAGTATACATTGATGACATCGTGGTGAAATCTAAAACTTAAGAACAACACCTAGTAGACCTCAGATAAACCTTAATAAGAATGAGGACCCATAAGTTGAAAATGAATCCTAAGAAATGCGATTTTGGGTAAGATCGGGCAACTTCTTGGGATTCCTTGTTCATCAAAACGGAGTAAAGGTCAACAAAAACAAAGCTCTGGCAATAATGGAATCACCCTTCCCACCAATAAAGTACAACTATAAAGGCTTTTGGAAAAAATCAACTTCTTAAGGAGATTTATTACTAACTTGGCAGGCAAGATTCAACCGTTGACTCCTATGTTAAGCTTAAAAAATAAAGAAGAGTTCGAGTAGGCCCACCATACCAAGAGGCCTTTGACATAATAAAGGCTTACTTTGCCTCTCCACCAATGCTCATGCCACCTCAGAGAGGGAAGCCCTTAAAGCTTTACATCTCTGCCTTTGAAAAGTCAATGGGAAGTTTGTTAGCCCAAAACAATGAAGGTGGGAAAGAGCAGGCGATATACTACCTCAGTAGAATCCTTACTGAGGTAGAGACAAGATATACCCCAATGGAAAAGTTGTGTTTGGCTCTGTACTTCACTGCTTGCAAATTAAGGCATTAAATGTTGCCTTGCCATATCCACATCATTGCCAAGACTGATGTAATCAAATACATATTGTCAAAACCAATACTAACTGGAAGGATTGGAAAGTGGATTCTAGCACTATCAGAATTCAATTTTCAGTATGTACCTCAGAGAAATGGTGGCAGGTAGTCCAGAGAAATGGCATGAGAAGTTGGGAGACACTTTGTGGGCTTACAGAACCTCCAAGAGAACAGGAACTAGAACTACTCCCTATGCCCCCACCTTCGAGCGAGATGTTGTGCTTCCTATGGAAATCAATGTAAGTTCGGTTAGACTTCAGAACTAGTATGGTTTACACATTGAAGAATGCATCCAAGCTATGTGCCAAGGAGTTGAAGATCTGGTGTAGTCTGAATTGAAACTTTAAACAAGATTCAAGAAGGGAAGAGAGTTGTTGCCCGAGCATACGACAAAAAAGTTAAAAGCCGTCAAAGAGGGGGAATTAATGTGGAAATCAATTTTGCCCTTGGGAGCTCAAGTTAGAGGCTTTGCGAAGTAGAGTCTCACTTGGGAAGGCCCCTTCACTGTCAACCAAACACTGGATAGAGGAGGATATTACTTGGCAGATTTAGAAGGGAACTTGCAAATGCGTCCAATCAATGCTAAGTTTTTTAAGAAATATCATCCAATTTTATGGGATGCAAGAGATTGTTATATTGAGGAGATTACAAGGATCCTAGCCTAATAACTTTGCATTTTCAGCCATGGTAGCTATCCTAGAATAATAAGTTTGCATAATGGTGAAAATTTTGCCTAGCTCTCCTAGGTACATATTGCTATTGGCAAGTTGGGCTTTGGAATCTTCAACTTTTTGGGTAATCTTCTCCATTTCTTCTACCTTCTGAAACAGATGGTTGTCTAAGGTCATCTTCTCAGCCTTCAACGAAGAAAGTTGCTCCTCTAGTCTTTGAATCTCAGAATCTACTACTGCAATCCTATCCTCCATGACTGACCCTTCCTCTACTAGCTGCTAGAGTGTGGTAGAAGTCTAAGTATGTTTTCTTGATATCATTTTACTCTATTACATGCCCGCTTCGCCCGCTGGTGTTAATCCCCCAACGCTCGAAGGTTTTCAAAGAAACTGATAAATGACTCGTACTAAGCCTTTGACAGTAACTAAGCCTTGTAAAGCTCGGTCAAGGCATTCTCAGCATCATGAAGGACCGAGACTGAAGGATGCAGTAAAGTCCCTCCTCATCCAATCTTTGAAGATTTTGCAAGCATTTTGGAGAAGAGAAGACTCGGGGGAAGGCAAATGAGACTGCAGCTTGGTCTTGATCTGCCATAATTTCCTGACCAGCTCAAGCAAAGATGTCGTTGAAGGAGTGGATGCTAAAAGTGGAGGCATCTCTCTAACACCTTTAGTAGTAGCAGAAAGGGCAGCCTTGGTTGGCAAAGAAGAAAGGGACTCAGGAGCAACAATGGAGGTGGTAGCGACAGTTTTGGCTTTCTTCTTGGGTCGAGGAATGGGAATCCCTGTGACCCCAGAAGCCAAGGGAAGCCTGGGAAGATCTGCCTTGCGCACTAAAAGTGAAAGAGACTGGCCCGAGCCCTCGCCAAGACTGTTGCAAACAAAGGGAAGAAAGATTAGAAAAGTAGTCTACAATGGAAGAAAAGAAAGCTAGAAAGGGAAGTTGGTATACCTGATTTGAACATGAAGCCTTGGAAGGAGGTGGATGAGGAGTTGTTTCCCTTAGTTGCTGAGAGGGATCGTTCTTGCTTACTGAAGAAAAAGGAATAATGCTCGAGCCTTCACCATAGGCCTATAAACATTGAGAAGAAACGGCAAGTGTTAGGAACCAACTTATGCAAAAAAGAAAATAGAAGTAAAAGTACTTCCATACCTGAGCAGGATCTTGAATAGGATGAGGAAGCTTCTTTGTGGTTGCTGTTACTTGAGGAGAAGCCCGCATGCTAGTCACCTCTGAGACCACAGGGATCTCAAGGACTATGGGCTCCCAAAATATAGTTGATGTTGGTTGATGAGACTTCTGTGCTCGGGAAAACTAGGAAAAGCAAAAAGAAGATAAGTATAAAAGAAAGAGAGGACTATAGGCACAAAAATGTCAAGATAAATATGCTCACTGAGTTACTGTTGTCCTCCACAAAGTGCAGCATCTCCCCAATACTTGGATTGAATTGGGAAGTTGAAGTCGCCACCAATGCAGGGGGATGAATAAAAGACATGGGAGTTGAGCCTTGCCAAATTGAAGACGCGGCTTCCCCAATCTTGGCCTACAAAAAATTAGAAATCAATCATTAAACTCCAAAAGTGGTGAAGATATAAGTTTAAAGCCAAAAAAAAGAAAGAGGTATACCTTTGAAGGCTTAACCCTAGAAGGGGAAACATGTATTGATCATGCATGAGGAGAAGAAGGCTCGGGCTGAATAGACCTTTCACCCCTAATGTCCTATTTTAAAACAAAAGTGAGGAGTCAATACAAGTATTGAGAGAGATAATTATGAAGAAAAGTTGGATGTTTAAAAGAATAGATTTTTTACCTCTAACACCTTGATGGTAGCATCAATGAAGGGCTTCTCCTTCTGATACATCTCTGCCCCCAATGGCTTATCCCTTGAAACAAAAGTTGGCTTTTTGGTTCATTGAGGCCCTAGTTGTAGAAAATGGTCAGTTCATATTCCAAGACAAAGTGAAATGATAGTAAAGAAAAATAGAAGATTGCTTAGTAGAAGACTTCTGCTTCTTTCTGACCGCCTTAGCTGGAGAAGCAGTAGAAGTAGTAGAGGCAGATGGGGCTTTGGAATCTTTGGAGGTCTGAGCCCTTGTCCTTTTCTTGGTAGAAGTTGTCCGCGAAACAGGCAAAATAGGCAGAGTCTCAGGCTGATCTTTAGGCTCGTATTCTGAGGTTTTCACCACAGTTGCCTTTGCCCGCCGAAGTGCTTGAATCTCCACCTCATCTTCTCCAAAAAGCTTTGAAATATCTTCACCATCCCCAGCTTATTGCCTTGCAACCTCCGCTGCAACCCCTTGAATGACAAGTTCATCTGCGGTTGCTCTATCTAGCCGGACATCCACATCTCCGGTGTTGCCTTGAGCTGCAAGTTCAAAATAACCAAGGAAAGAACTAGAAGATGACATGATGATAAAATGTCATAAAATACAATTTAGGTACCTATTAGGAGAAGTTGGTTCTTTTGGTGGACCATCTCCTTCCAGTTTTCAAGCTCATCTGGTTTGGGATAAGACTTGATTGTGAGTTGCCCGAAGAGACAGTCGTGGGCTTCCCGCAAATCCCCTCCATACTTATTAGTCCACTTAGTTTCCTACCAAATAGAAAATAAGGGAGTACACTCAAAATTCAGCACCACGGGCTTATGGGCAATCTTGCTCATGACTTCAAGACTTCATCGAGCAGCCCGAAATGTGACTTCTTGTGGAGAGCGAAGACGGTATGAGGTGCCACAGTGCACAAAGTCAAAAAATGGCACTGGAATGACTTGCCTAAAGCCTAGCTACCTGCTACAAAATTTTGGATAATAAACCTCCAGCTTGCGTTCATAAAGGTCGCTCCTTACACCCCAAGCCAGATATCTCGACTGAATGGAACTTATAAATTTCTGTTTGCAAAATAGGCTGGCATCATCCTCGAAGGCATCCTAGAAGTCTTGGTTTGAAAGCCAAGGGTATCTTCTCAGTACTGAAGCTTCTCACTCCAAGTCTGCCTGAGTCATGTAGACTCTGAAAAAGTAAAGGAAAAAAAATGTGGAGTGATTGGTGGGTGATGCCTCGGCTAAAATGCAGGCAGGGGCCACTCATTTGGGAAACTCAAGGTTTGGTGCCCGAAGCTCTGGAAAGTACCATTGCAATCACAACTGGACCATCTAGGTTAGCCCATTGAGGTTGGTCTCAGAGGGAGCACCTCAGGTCATCTCATAAAGAAGATGATAAATGTGAGCAAGAAGGAAGGGGCCCGTGGCCACATCATCAAAGTGATGGAGAGCTTCCACCAAGGGGATCCGCTCAACCTTCACTCATTTGGACTTGTTGAGGAAGACGTGTTTGTTGAGCTAGTACAGAAGAAAATACATGTGTTCTTGATCTCTGTTAGTATTAGAAGAGGAGGGGCCAAAGTTTTTCTTGAAAAATATGATGAATCCTGTGAAAGAAGTTTCATAGCTCTTAAAAGTAGAAGAGTTGTACTCCAGCCGAGTCACAAGATCAGAGGTGCCCGAGCTCTCAGCAGTTGGGCGAGAAGAAGGAGACCAGTCATGGGTAACATCCATAACTCTGCCTGAAGGCCTTAGCCCAAAAACTTGAGCCATGTCAATGATGGTCGGGGACATGAGACCTATCCTGAAATCAAAGGTGTTGGTCCTTGAATTCCAGAAGAGAATAGTTGTGGTTAGCAACTCTGGCTTGGCAATCACGGTTGTCTTGGAAAGTATTATCAACTCATATATGCCGTTATTTATCCACTTCTTCTTGAAGGTGGGCTCGAGCTTGCTTATCCACTACGTCCAGCTTTCATCTTTCATCAAAGGGAAACCTCTTCGATGGTTCCACCACTTGGAGGTCAAATTGCCGGCCTCAGCCGAATATGGGTTGGGAGTAAATCAGTTAGCCTTGGGCATATATATTGTTCTCTACTGCAATTGGAACCTGAAAGGCCCATGCAGGTCCTAGAGAGTGCACTTCCCCTTCCTCGAAGAAAAGAAAAGTATTCAGGCCATCCTAAGAGCGATGAAGGCTATTGAGCAAACAACGTATAGTGGCAATGCCCTTGCCAGATTCAGAAGAAGATTGAGCTTGAACAACTTTGGGTGCCACTGAGCTTTGAAAGAAATAAGAGGAAAATTGAGAATAGGGGCAAGAACTGAGAGCAAGAGAATTCTGGAAATTATGAGGGTTTTGAGAAATCTGGGATTTTGGAAGTTTGGAGGATTAAAATTGTTAAGGTACTTGGCCGAAGGATTTAAGTTAAGATTATATAGTAAAGCAGTTAATTAACGTTGAAAATCATGGGTTAATGCAAAGGTTTAGGTAACAAACGGTTGCTTTAAATGGTGCAATTCCCGAGTGAGAGCATGCGACGACTGTTTAATCAGCATTAACGCCTTGATTTGTAGACTCAACAATGATTAAAGGGGGCACTATTTAGGTTAATATTTCAATATTGGGTTCAACTAAAAGAAGGCCCAAAGATGTCAAGACAGGGTGAATCTACCCAAGGCTCAGCATCAGGCCCAAAAACAAACCGAAGCCTTTTTAGCCAAGACATAAAACATGTGTCTATAACTGAAGTGACAAGTGATGGAGACTAACTTACTATCAGCCAAAAAACACTTTCCAGTGGCACTACATGTAAAAAGTTGATGACTCACTACTCTTCAAGAGTTTTCGGGCAAGAGCAATACCCTGACCTTCGGGCCAAATTGCCTATAAAAGGGAGAAGAGACAACAGAGACAAGGACACTCAACCAATCAAACAAACAAGCATCCAAACTCTGTTCCTAAGCCAGTTCGTACTCTTCAAGCCTGAAATCAACTCAGACTCAGTCTCTTTAGCAATAGTTTCATCATAAAAGCTATCTTTTGTCTAGTATAAAAGATCTGCTACCCCCCTTATTGTTGTAGTATCGATTCCCTTGTGTAAACCTGTTTAGCATCCATCCCCTGTTAGCATACAACCCCTGTAAACTCAAAGAGAAGTGGACACAAGAGGTTCAACCTTGCCAGTCAAGGTGAAATCTTGCCTGAGTCTCTTTGTTTGTTCTTTAAATTAGTAAATCTATTGATTAATGTACTCTTCAGCATGTATTCAAGTCATTTCTACTTGTTTTTATATATTAAGAGTCTCATTTGCATCGGGATCTGGATAACTGAATGGATTTGTTTTCATTAAGAGCAATTTGGAACCAAACAAATGACTTAAGGGGATCCGGACTCCCTCCATTTGAACATACAAGACCATGAACTAAAAGTCCTTATTTACAAGGCAAGAAAAGAACTTAATACAAACTTAACCCATCTGTGACAATCCTTTGATAACAAGAAGTTTGAGTAACTTGGGGCGCAAGTAATCGTCTTGAAACACTTGTTCTACGTCTGCTATATTGAGATAGTAGTGGCACGCCTAAGCACTTAGTTTTGATTACGAGCCTTAAGGCCTACACCTAAGGCCCCACAAAGACACATTTCAGAACTAACTTCAAGCTCTTATTGCAGCACACAAGGCAAGCAAAAGCCTGACTACCAAATATACACGTCCAAAAATGCCAATCCTTTGGGGAGCTGTGCTGAGGTCCAGAGACCTTTTCCAGAGAAATCTTTGCCCGAACAATATTAGCATGCTTTGCTAGGTCACGATCAAATGTAATGAGAAAAACTTACCTGGTGCAGCCATGGTGGTTATTAATTATACACAAGAACTCTTCTACTCGCTCAAGAACTTATGTTCCAATGGTGATAGAACCCTAGTTTTCAGAACATGTTCTTTGTGAGCAGGGAATCCTTATTTATAGATTTGAACTTCACCAACCTCCATCTATCATGGGTGGGTGGTTACTAACTGTTGTAAACGCAGTTACCAGTTTCAAGAGTCGTGGAGCAATGTGGCATCCTTATCACGACCTATGTTTCCTTTATATTAGGATGCTTATTTCCACATTTAAACTCGAAATCAGTTTGTATAACCACCAATTGTATTTCAGCCTTATTCAACTTAGTTTAGTCCAATTAGGATTCTTACATTATGACTCACAAGTTTTTAGCCCTTATATGCACTTGAGCTGAATTTCCAGCTAGGTCACATGTAGTTATAGGCTCTCAAGTAAGTTTCTTTAGAATACACCTCATCCACATTCCTCTGGGTCAGCTCTATGGTGAAGTAATGCTGCAGAAGCATGGATGCATGGGATCTAGTCAGATCCCAACTCCTACAACTACAAGTCCTATTACTAACATCCACAACATACTGATCATTCAAGTAAATCTCAACTTGGAATACAAGATTTCATGCATGTGCAGCCAAATAATTCATACCAGAAAATCTAACCTTGTTGAGATTAGTTTGTATTTTAGGACAAATTCTTATTGGTCACCTAATCATTGCTGCATTTTTAGCATGCAACCTTCTCATCAAATTGCACTTGATCATCTATCATGGTTAAAATTGGTTTATCCCTAGAAGTAAGTATCCAACTATTAAAGCTTCACATAGGTTGTTAAGAAGCATATCACACCTCACCCTAGTGCTAAATCTTGACCTAGCCCACCTATTAGGATCTATTGTGGCCAACCAGCTATATGCTTTGTCATTGATACTCTTCAACTTCTCTATCTCAGTTTTGAATTCAACACGATTAAGTGCCCTTACAGCAGCATTCCATAACAAATCTTTTAGTGTCTTAAGCTATGTGAATTGCTTTGAAGTTTCCATATAGATGCCTCACACACCATCTATGATCTGCTATCAAACAAGATGCAATTAATAAAATACATAAGACATCATTTGTTAAGATTTTAGTGTTAACGTTTTTTTATCTGAAATAAATGTCCATTTGAGTTCTTCAAGTGGTCCAAGATCATCGATAAGCAATTGTAAAGGCTATGACCATGTTTCTTTGTTTTCAATTTCCGCTGCAGCATAGGCTATTGGAAACATATTATCATTAGCATCAATACTAACTGTTGCAAGTAATAGACCTGTGATAATAACTAGAGAAACTAAGTATGTAGTCTCTGACCAATTTAAATCAAAATATAAAATGATGGAGCATAATAATTTTCCTTCATATAGTCCCTCAAGATGACGACCATCTACCCCGATCACTGGCATGCACCCAGCTTTAAAGCCCTTCTTGCAAGCATCAAGAAAACATATAACATTTGAAGAATGGAGGATCTACACTCACTTTTAGGTTCTATAATTACTATTTCTTATTCCTTTGATTAAAAATGGACCCATTTTCTTTGCTTCAAGATTCGAAATGTCGAGGATCCTTCGGAGTTGCTTTTACTCGTTCAACTTTGTTAAATTTTGGGTGTCATTGTTTTCATTCCCAAACTTACTTTCCCAACCCACCTCTCATCCTTACTAAATTTTGAATGAATAGATAAATAATTTACTAAATTATAATTTTTTTATATTCACAAATGATGATTGCTTTACGAAAGAAATGTGACATGCTACCAATTTATTAAGCTATATTTGTACTCTAATCATAGCTTGCTTTAGCTTTGGTGCATTTGCATAAACAAAAACCCTACTAGATATAGAGAATAAAATCTTCTGCCGCCAACCTCTGTCTTTGGTTTACGGTCGGCATCAATTCTTTTTGGTCTCTTCAATCTCTTTCCCTTTTCTCCTTATCTTCTAAGCATTTTCATTTGCAATGTTAAGTCCTTATGGAAGTTATCATTCATGTTAGTTGGATGTGAGCTATATGTCGATGAGAAATTGTATAATAGTTAGGATAAGTTTGTAATTATGGAGTTGTGGTGTTTTAAGATGTGTGGCCTCATGTTCCAGCTACAAGAATTTTACGTAGTTCTTTTTGAGTATGGTTCACTACGCACTACCAAAAATAAAAAATAAAAAATTTTCAAATGTTGAGGCTCAAAAATCTCAGACGCAAGTCCAATAAAGCATCGAAGCCCAAATCCTTATACGAGCCTCAAGTAAGTCCGAATACATGGAAATATGTGGAATCGAGGAAAGGTCGATTAAGCTCACATATCTCCCCTTAATATAGATAATATTGTTTTTGTTCAAAAAAAAAAAATTCTAAAATTTTATATAATTTATAACTCTCAACTTCTAAATATCCATGCGTCAGAAAAGGTAGATTAGCCTACTAGCTAAGGCGCACAAGGTGGGTTTGGTCATGTCAACGATGTGGCTGTCGCAATCTTATTTATTTGAAAACTTGTGTTTTTATATGGTTGTTTTATCCTTTGTTCTCAAAACATGAAGGGGACCCTAGACCCATGCTATCGATTATATACAGTTGGTTTGCTGATTACTTGACTATATATTAGAGGATAAATATTCAAATAATGTGGTTTCCACAGGCATATGACTATTCAAAACTTGGCAGCTGCCGCCACTGATTACTGTGTGGATCCACCAGTTTGGGTTAAAATTGACTCTTAAGTGGGAAATTAGAGCAGGACAACTCACATGCTAACACGATTTTTGTCATTTGATTTGGAACAGTATATGATATGGTTGAGTTTCTAAAATATTTCTAATACACAACAATATAGTTTTATTATTTTACTCAAATTATAACAAGTATATTTATAATATAAAATATTTTAAAAGTGAAAACATGTCAATCATATTATCCACTTACATTATAAATGTGGTTGCAACCTGTTAGACCATCTCCAAAAGAAATGTCAAAGTTTAAACACAAAATTTAAATTTGAAGGCTTGTGTGGCATATTGATTTTTTTATAAATTTTGTTCTTCAACCAATATGTCAAATTTAAACTATTATTTATTATATTATTTACTTTTTATAGTTGTAATTATCAAAAGTATTTATTAATTACTAAAAATAGATTTGAAGATGCTATCAAATTTGACAGCAACTTTCTCTGTTGCCTTTCCATGTCATGCCACATAGGAATTGACATTTCGGTTGAAAAAGACTAGGGATGTCTTTTATTACTGTTATTATTGATGTGGACTTTTTGACATCTCATTTGGAGATGCTCTTAGACATTTTTATTTGATTGTACTTGTAACCGTTGTACTAGAAGGGTTTTCCAAATCAAAAAAAATTGCATTTGTTTTTCGTGAAAAAAATGTAAAAGAAATAAAGATTTAATTAACTCAATGCCCTTCTTAGTGAATGGTATAAACTTGCAAACACACGCGAGGATCCTAATCTGGTGGCAGGACTATGTGGAATTTGAAATTAATTACAATGAAATCGTAGGCAGGACTATGTGGATTCTGGTTTCATTGAATTCGTGCGAGGGAGGAACACATGCGAGGATCCTAATCTGGTGGCATTTACATAATCTTGGGGACAATGTGCTGGTGCTCCTGGCAGTAGCAAACCAATTAGCCTAAACAACTTGAACAAGGGACCTTCATTGTAGTTTGGTCCCAACTTATTTGGAATGGTGAAACTTCTTGCGAGCTCACCAAAAGCATTCATTATCATTGGTATTGTCCCTGTTGGAGAGAAGTAATTCTTGTTTGGCTCTTCTGGAACAACCTGCAGCACATGAATATATAATTAAGAAGCATGCAATAAGATATTATGAAATTAGTCCAATAATAACAACACAATTTTTATCAGAACTGACATATATATCAGCCGTATTTCTAATTGGAAAATGATATTTGTTTATGTTATAAAATTTTGAATTTGGACCATCAGCCAAGTCGATTCTTTTTCACAATCTCACGACAGATAATGTTGGTTAGATAACATAATATGACATAATAAACTTTTCCATTCTTACTAGATTTGATAAGAGAAAAGTAGTGCTCACCTGAACTTCATAATTCCTATTATAGTAGAGGCAAGTCCCAAAGTGCTTGAACATTAGAGCTTTGTCATCATAAGGCAACCTAGGCACCATGTCATTCCCATAAACAAACCTAAAATACCTAATTTTATGCTCTATCATTTTCTTTTCCATGTACTCCCCAAAAGCCTTATCTCCAACCCTAGGCTGCCCAAATGTATAGACTCCCTCCAACCTCTCCAACAGCAAATCTGGATCCTTCCCCTTGTGAAATGTTAAAACTGCCGGAAAGAGAATTGCTAGTGCCCCACCTAAACTGTGCCCAGTTATTATAAACTTTGCTTTGTCATTTTTCAGAAGAAGTTTTTTCAGCATATCTCTAATGGCATAGTAAGCCAAGGCTGGGCGGCTACCGTCTTCTTTGATTTGCTCAGGCTCCGGCCAACCGACATTCTTTTGTAAGCCTAGAGCTTTCATGAAGCCACTATGGATCTTTCCAACCCCTTCAAGTTGATACCAGGAGATGTCAAAGTCGGTGCACCATGCATCTGCATCAAAGGGTTCAGTGCCTCTGAAGGCCACAACAATTGTGTCATGGTCACCACTTCTGTCACGGAACATACAGGCTTGTGTTGTGGCTTTTTCTTGATAATCTACACGACAATAATAATGTTTTGTTAGTTCGGGATTTAAGTGGTACTTAACTTCGAGTGACTTTAAGTGAATTTTTGCTAGGTAAATTAACCTATATATAATTTGCATATATATATATAGATCATATTACCCTATGTTAATGCGTATACATGAGATTTAATTTCCATAGTCGAACAGGAAAACTTTTTGTAACCTATTTTAGAAAATAAAATATGCATTAACAAAGTTCTCTAAACCGAATTTTCTGTACTTTTTAATTTTCTTCAGATTTAGTCATTTCTTACCATTCCAGAAGTCGTAAGAGCCCAAGAACTCCATCTGCAAAAAGAAGGAAAATAGAAAACAAAAGGCAGTCATCAGTTTACAGTTGAACCATAGGACTATCATATTATACTAAAATTAATGGAAGCATTGGAGGTAAAGATATGCAAAATAATGTGATACCTTCCAATGATCCTGGACAACAGTTTGGATGTAGAATGTGTTCTCATATGATATTTTAGACGCCATCATACTAAGTGCTGCGTTGTACTTGCCATCTCCAGGCTTGATGCTTTCGTCCAGCTCTACTCGCTTGTCCAAATTTCCAATAAGCGACAAGAACGTTCTTGAGGATTTATCTGGTATTATCACGTTACCTGTTCGTATCACCATTAATATCCATAAATTAGTCCAACATGTACAGATTAATTATATATATTTGTTCTATTGTTTATTGACCTGGTTCACAGATTAGAAATACTATCACAGTTGATATATAACACTTCTTTAACATAAAATAAAATAAAAAACACAGTTCATCATAGCAACTACATTATGGTACGTACTTCCATCATTCCATGTGATACAGATGCATGCGTTCACTAGCTAGTATTTTTTATTATTAATTTAGTTTTTCACGCCAAATTTGACTGCTTGGATCAATATTATCTTATATTAAATAGACCAACTAATACAATATCCATCTCATCCTTTCGTATATAATTCAAAAATATAAAGTTATTTACTTCCCGACATGCCAACTGCTCTCTCTATCTATCTGATCTATCTATTGTTAAAATTATGAAACACCGATCAAAGAGGCAGTGGAGGCCGTTGCTGCCGCTCAAGCCTCCATTTAGATGTTCTCATGAGAGGCAGCGTTGATGGCACTACTTATGATAATCGTTACTCAAATTACATTAATTTCTTTTATGAGAGTGCTAATTGTGGACGAATTCTGGAATCGGTATTCAGGGAGAAGCCAATACAGCCATTTGTGTTTTGTTCTTGGGCATGTAAGGCTCCGGGTCTGCTGTCCCAAAAATGATGTCTCATTCATGTCTCCTTCTTTATTTGTTTGACATACTACTATTTAACTCTAACATAACTTTGTTAACTTTTAATAAGTTAAAAAATAAATTATAAAAAAAAAAAGTAAATTAAACCCAGTACAGAGTCCCGTCGGTCCTTGCAAAACACAAAACAATTGACCCCAAATCATCATCTGACAAAAAATTCTAGGGCGTTTTCAGGAGCATTGATTTTTTCCCCCAATCCAGTAATGGTAAAAATGGCGTGAGTAATGTTCTTGTAAGTCAGAAGATTCAAGACTTGACCGTCGTGGACTTGAAACCTGGTATCGACGACGACAAGGCGGCGCATCGCGGCGATGGCGGCGAGTCCAGCGATGGTGGTTTCCCACTGCCACTACGATGCCGACGGCATTTGTATTTCACGACAGATCTAGAAGATTTCAGAGAGATTGGTGTTTGAAAATTCCAAAGAGATTTGTCCCAAGCCTCTCGACTCTTTGACCAATATGATTAAAAAAGCGATCTGGATCTTAAGCCAAGTGAGAAAGGGGTTTTGGCTGTGGGCTGGCGACGAGTAAGGGAGGGGGAGGGCGTGGGCGGGGACTGGAAATTGGGGAGTTGTTTATGCTATTTTTTTTTACTTTTTTTTTTTAACTTACTAAAAGTTAACAAAGTTATGTTAGAGTTAACCATTTTCGGGACAGCAAACCCGGAGCCGGCATGTAAGGAACAACTGTGAGTGCATGATAAAAGAATAATAATTGTAATTAATGCTAGTAAATTGGCAATTAACTTAACCAAAACAGCTGCTGCGTGGGAAGGACGCAAGTTAATAAATAAACTATATATGTACCTCGCAGTAAATTTAGAAGGAGTCCGACCAAGTTTTGATTACTTGAGACAAGATTCAAGCACATCTCGATCCCCCAGCCAATAGCTGCCACTGGCTTGGCCACAAATTGAAGCAATTTTTGGAGAACAATAGAGAGAAATATGAGCCATCTGCGCTGAAAGTCGTCCTCAGTTTCCTCAGAAGAGTCAACGAACCTCCTCCTTTCTAAGTTATTGGAAAACAAGATGTGAAACAGATCAAAGAAACCCACATCCTTTGGTTCAAGGAGCATGTAATTGCATGAGAAACACTTATCACAAGCAGCTTCCATGGCTATAGGAGTTTATTTGCTGTGAAAAAGACGAGAGAATATAACTTAAACTTCTTTGGTGGTGGAGTTTACTATGTGTTAATTTGCTGCGCTGCAAGTTTCTCTCCCAACATATAGCTAGTCTGTGATAAATAAACAAATAATTGTAGGATGCTATTCTTGAATCTTGACTAAAGGCGGCTGCGTTATCGATGAAAATATGGCTATGTCTTGGTCTTGGTCTTCTCTTAGACTTTCTTTGACGCGATCTTAAAACATATTTTTCTTGTTAAGAAGATTAATAAAATTTTGTAAATTAAATAATATGAAAGTTAATAATTAAATTATTACTTAAGCATTAATAAACGTGTTCATTTTTATTAGTGACACATAATTTAGTTTTCAAATTTTATCTACAAATTTAATTTCTTTAGTATTATTCTTTCCCCTTATACTGTACAAGTGGGAATCCTTTTGTGTGGGACAAATTCCAGAAAACTCGATGCTGGATAATATAATTGTGTACCGAAAATATATAATTTTACATCTATATGCTAGGATGTTTGATAGTGACATTGACACATTTTATTTTACTTTTTACACTTTTATTAATTTTGTTTATTGATTATGTTTAATTTATTTAATTCGATGGTTAAAAATTGAGAAAAGTATGTGAAAGTTAAAAAATAAGGAATAATGCTAAAGAGATTAAATTTAAAGACAAAATTACAAAATAAAAATAATCTGTCACTAATAAAAATGAATACATTTAAATAATAAATCAATCATTACTTTTCATGTTCTTTAATTTTTAAAATTTTATATACAAAATTAATTCCTATAGCATTATCCAAAAATCACTTTTTTATTGTCCATCGACGTCAGCACCACTGAGTGTGACCCCGCACAACACAATTATAAACACTTCTTTATTGTCCATCGGCGTCAGCACCACTGTTGGAGTGAGCCCTATTCCTTTACAAAATGAGCATTTGCAACACGAGCACAACTTGTCTGAAACCTCTGTGAAGGTTCACACCTACAACAACCAACCTAATTTCCTAAGGAGATGGATTGTCTCTCATTCCCTCTCCATACCCTTTCCATACTCTCCTGTTTTGTATGATCACGGTTAAGCCACGTCAACATTTTTTTTTTTGTCTTATTATTTTTATAAAAAAATTAATATAAAATGTGGACGTGACTTAACCGTAACCGCACAAAACATGAGGGCATGAGGAGGGTATGGGAAGGGGAGGGCTGACAATTCATCTCCATTTCCTAAAGGTATTGACCCGAATAAAAAATAAAAAAACTTTAACGAAAAGTTTTCGGATATATTTATTTTAACAAAAAATCACATTTTTACATTAAAATAAATAAATTCTGATACTATTCATTTTACTTTTTATTTTGTTATTATCGTTAAAACTTAAACCTTTCAAATCATTTTCATTAGTTTTTCTTAAAAAAAAACCTAATTTTCACATATGAAGAGAGCTAAACAACCAGATATTTTCATGCGTAAAAACTTGCAGCATCGACTTCAATAATTACTAGCTGCGCATCAGTGCACGTCAAAATTCAATGATTAGCGAGAAACTTTTAGTACAAGTGATATAATATTTTACATTAATCTATATTATAAAAAAAGAGATAAAGTTTAAACTCAAAACAGAGTGATTCGAAGGAAAAAGTCTTAATTATCATAGCAATCTATCATTTGCCCAACGAGACTCTTCAAAACAATTATCTTTTGGCAATTTGCCAATAAAACCTAGTGTTATCTTCTGATGATTTTTCATAATAAAGATACGTATTAATTTGTTTGTTTGTTATTAAATAATGTAAGTACTGTGTCCAAGTTTCTAATGGATCTCATATTCTTTTCGTTCTCCTAATTAATTTTTCTTTATCATTTATTTAGATTAAGTATGAATTTGGGCACTTCAACACAAAATAATAGTGTACTTTTGATTTTCACTTGAACTACCTAATTTACCCAATGCAATACTATCTCAATTTAACTAATACTAAGAAGACCGTTTATTTAAATTATTTTTTTAATCATCTTATCTGTCAAATAACATGTACTAACCAATCATGACTGCCAAGTTTTATAGTTTGAGCATTACTATTGTACTTTCGAATGCCATACTAACAAAAGACCCACCAACAGGAATCAGGATATATATGTAGGGAAATCAGTAGATGAGCGCAAAGATGAGGACATAAAAGATAACGATTAATTATGTTCCTGATAGCATATCCAACAACAACCAAACAGTAGTATTCTATGGCATCATTTGGCATGCCCTATTAGACATTGGATAGTACTATTTAGTACTATACGGTATTTGGTGCTGTTTCGTATCAAATTAGCATCGGATTATTTATGCAGCCCCACTTATTTTGTACGATGCACACCAGATAACTTATACACTCTAATTTCTTGGTATTATTAGTCAGGTCATTGAAATCAAAATCACGCTAGCTCTTTTTTTATCCCTCTCTCACAGATTACTCCAGCGCCATCCCGATCCATCTTCTCAACCAATATTCCTTCCTCTTCTTCTTCCTCTCTCTCTCTCTCTCTCTCTCTCTCTCTCTCTCTCTCTCTCTCTCTCTCTCTCTCTCTCTCTCTCTCTCTCTCTCTCTCTCTCTCGACGAAGAAGGAACTGGAGTTTTGGTGATGTGGCTATGTATGATTGTTGAGGATGGGGATTGGGTGGTGGAATAAGTTGGAATTGGGGCTAATCGATGAACATGTCGTCGACCTGCATTTGCATATACTCGTGGCGAACATCCATGGCAGCAGGGTCTACATTTGGATCAGATGTGGTTTCTAGTGTTTTTGCCCATCAAATTAACGGACTCTAATACCAAATTTGATTTTAAATTGGAAACTCAGTGCCATTAAATGTTCTTCAATCTCCTTTTGAGGAAGTAGATGAACGTGATAAGTTTTGATTGTTTGTACAACATCAACTTTTGTTACTGGAAAGAGGAAGAAGTGCAGACAAAAATAATCCAAGATGAACCGAGTTTTTATTTTTTATTTAACTAAGAACATATCTAATCAATGCTCATTAATTTGTTTATGCTCTTAAACAATATGTAGACATTTTTTTTCATAAGAAAATGGGTAATTTAATCTGATACTGCACCAAACACCTAACTAAATAGTCAATATGTCTGGCTAAATAGTCAGTATTATCCGATGATAGATTATCCTATCTGACTGAAATAATCAGTACAGTCCGAGCTGTCAAACGAAGCATATACATACAATGATTATTATTGAGTTTCTCAGTCGAAAGTAATTATTTTTAGCACATAATGGAGTGCCATAGTTATATTTGTTTTTTTTCTATAAGATGAGTTTTGGAAGAGTTTTCCATAAAGGTGAGTGAGTAAGTTCAGATCTATTACTTACGGATATACATGTCGGCATATAAGTGAATAGATTGACATTATTATTGGACTTAATAACGTTTAAACTAGTATTAAACATTATGGAGGAAAAACCGAAGAACTCAATTTCAAAATAAGAGGGAGTTCCAACCTCATGGAAAGAGATGGAAACTGCTACCATTATAGGAGGAGTAGTTAGAATCCTATAAAGACATGTGTCGATGCAAATTTCCGCCGTCTTCAGTTTTGACGAAAATACACCTGCAAAACAATCAATACCTTTGATCAAATACCTAAGCCTCACGCGCCCACGAGATGGGGGAGGGGGGGTTAGGTCAACGGATCTCCGATACCTAAGTTAGTTTCTCTGAGAGAGTAAAGTGTGTAGGGCTTTTTTAGGGTTGCAAAAACTCTGAAAATTTGGTAGAATATGGGGTATCTGTAGGGATAGGGCCATCCATAGTGTTTAATGGAGAGATATTCTCTAAATATTCCCAAGATATTAAATAGGAAATAATATATTGAATAATGGTGTAATTATCCTTAATTTATTTAAATTATGATTACTTACTTGATTGGAGTCAATCTTCAATTGGGAATGTATTAAAGATAGGATTTGGGTAATTAATCATGATATTTAATTCCTTGCCAAGGGCAGGTGAGCTGTGGGCAGTCGTATTCAGCTGCTGAGATCTCCAGGGATGTAAGCTGCGCGTGGGAGCATCTGAGAAGCCTGCCCATTTATTGAGGACAATCTTGTCTTTCTTGAATAAAAGTCCACGTGTCACCTCTAGAATTTTTGGGATTATTTTAGGCTCCACAAATGCCCCCACACTTACTGTGCCGCACGTAGGAAAAGGATAGTAGGTGTAGGAATCCCAAGCTACTTAGGCTTATAGAATTGTTTCCCAATTTGAACATGATCGTCCTTTTTGATTTGGAGATAGACTTCTTCTAGGAAAAGGAAAATAATTGGCCCTAATACCTATTTAATTTTGCCTTAAGCAAGGGATTAAATAAATTTGGAGAACAATCATTATTCCAACAAGGAAGATAAGCCAGAGGAAAATTTTATTCCCCTTCCCCTAGCGTTATTCTTTTCTTACCCTTGCAAAAAGTCATTTCTAGTTGTTATCCTTCTTCTCCGTGCCGCCCCAAGGTAAGAAGAATTTGAATTTTCTTCTTCTTGAATTTTTTGAGAGTCCTGGGACTTGAAAAATTGGCTTGGTGGGGGCCGTGGATATGGGTGACACATGGCAAGGAGCCACGGGGTTGCTTGGTGGCGCGGCATTGGTTAGCTCAGCTTTGCCGAGGTGCTGGCGGCGCGAGCTGGGTTCGGCGCCCGGCTAGCGTGGGCCAGGTGACACAGTGCTAGGCTTGAGCTCACTGAAAATTGGAGGAGATGGGAAATGAGGAATGGCCGACTCAGGTCGGGCGTCCTGCTGGCGTCTGCGATCTGGGTCGAGAAGCCTGGGTCTGCTTTGGCGTGCCATGAGCAATGGAGAATAAAGGGAATGAGGTGTGGACCTCCTCACATGTTGGGCTGAAACGGCTTGGGTCGTGGGCGCGAGAGAGAGCATAAGGGCCATGAGGCCTGGCGCAAGGCCGCTAGGCTTGCGGTCCTTTTTTTTTATTCTCGCAAGCTGCCTTCTAAATATTTTTCATCGTACTTTTCGCAGAGACTTTGAGATGTCTTCCTCCGATCGCAAGAGTGACGAATATCCTCCACCCTTGTACCGTCAAGGTGGGCTATTTCAAAGCTGTGCATGTCAAGATTAATTTCGACGAGTTGTTTCAGGATTTTCTTAAGGCGAACAAGCATGCGATTCCGTCAGGGGTTCACATCAAGTGGGTGAAAGATGACAGCGGCCATGAACCATGCGGCGAGGGTGCCACTGCTAGGAAAAGGGTCATCAAATTCCATTTGTACTACTTTGTGTTGGGATTTACTTTTTCCATGCCGCGTTTTTTCTAGGAGGTGATATGCTCCATGAAATGCAGATATGCTCAGTGTTCCCCAAATGCAGTTCGTGCGATGGTGAGATTCTCGAACTTAAGCAGGTTCTTTGATCTTGGCTTGACCATAAATGAGTTTTGGTACTTCTTTGAGATCGGCCACAAGGAATGTGTGGGGCAGCTGAGGTATCGTCATAGGCTGCTCGATGCTTCTAGCAAAGGTGATCATGAGTGGGCGAGAGACACTTTGGAGGTGAGTGGAGAGTGGGAGTCTGACTCTTCTCCCGAGCTGCATGTCCCAACTACCTTTATAAGTGGTAAGTGAACTGCTTCATTCTTGTCCTGCTTGAATTTTTGTTGAGCTACCCCATGACTTCAATTTATTGATCGTATTTCTTACTTTGTGTAGATTATTTGGCAGATATGAAGAAAATGCACATCGCTCTAGGCATTCCTGCTGAGTATTGTGAGTGGCGCTGGCTACTCAGCCCTCTTCGTCGGGAGAAATGTGGCCTGCCTCCGAAGGAAGAGATAAAGCGAATAAAAGATGAGGCGTTGGCTCGCCTGATTGTTGCTGTAGAGCCTCCTGCCAATGATGGTGAAAAGAAGAGGTCTTCCTCACCTGCTTGTGAGCCTTTGGCTGAGAAAAAGCCAAGGACTTCTTATGCTACTCATGGGAGCTCATCTGCTGCCGAAAAGTTTATCATTGATCTAACTTCCCCCAAGGGGGTGAAGCAGACCGTTGAGCTTGAACTTGTGACACTTGCTGCTCTGAAGGTGACTGCATCTATTGTTGAGAAACTTACCTAGCAGAAGGGTTCAGTGACGCTTCTGGTGTCCGGATTTGTATTGAAATGTCCGTCGGGAGCTAAGTCTGGATCAACTTTTAAGAGGCTCACAGCTACGAAGAGCGAGAAGGTGGATTCTACTGCTAAGGTGGCGCTTGGGCCGGTTCCTCCTTCTGTCGTGATTGACTCGTCTACTGAGAAGGGGAAATTTGCTCGTACTGGCAGTTGTGGGAGATCCATCGAGTCTGAGGCTAGAATGTTTCTTGAGGTTTATGCGATGTTGAAGGCTAACCTGCTTGAGGACTTCGATGCATGCATCAAGTTTGTTGACAGTGTTGGGAAAGTTGTCATCTACTCAGACTCTTTTACCTACTCGAGGAGGTCCTCCCTGATTGCTACAATGCATAAGACTTTGATACTGGCAGCTGAGTTTATACGCGTTGATCATGATGTTATCAAGTGTGCTAAGGAGGCAAAAGTGGCATTGATGGCTCAGCTTCGCTCGGCTGCTGAAAAGATCGAGAAGCTCGAATCTAAACTCGCCATTTTAATGGGTCTGATGTCTCTACCCCCACTTCTTTGCAGCTGGAGATCACTCATCAGGAGGTCGCCCATTTGAATGCTAGGCTTAATGCGACTCAGGCGATGTTGGAAGCTGTAGAAAAGGAAGTCAGTCGTGTTTCTCCGATGGTCAATGACCTTAAGCATGTCAATTTGGAGCTATGATCTGCTTGCTTTGCCAAGGACGAGGAACTTATCTTCATTCATGCTGAAATATCTCATCTCAAGGAGGTTGCCAGTAAGCTTGAGTCCAAGGATGTGGATCTGCAAACTGCCATGTCTGCTAGCGAGAACCTGAAAAATGAACTAAATGAGCTGCATGGTGCTCACACTGGGCTTGTTGAGGAAAATGTGCAGCTGAAGAATGAGAAAGCTAGTCACGAAGTGACTCTTGCTTCTTGTCAGACCAATTTCTACAAGCTTGGTTATGTAGACCATCTTCAGGACAGGCCGTCGGAATATAAGTTTTCCGAAAAGGACTTCGAGACTTTTTCCATTTCTTTAGTTGATCTGCTTGATTTCTTGTTTGAGGCTGCCTTTGGTGGAGCAGCTGAAGGTCAGGTAGTCTAGGCAGGGGTGGCTAAGGATGAACTAATGGAAGCTTTAGCTGCTGGGAGTGGTGCGGCTGCTGAAGGCGTGGCAATCTAGGAACTAGTGGTTGCGCAAGTTGCCAAATAGTAATCTTTTTGCTTAGACTTAGGAATTTTCTTTTTTTCCTTTTTGTTCTGCTTTATTTGAGCTTTATTGGCCTTCGAGTCGGTTTATAATTTGCTAGAAATTTAATAAACACCTTTCCTTGTTTTGCTTCAATCCTTTTGTTTCACTACATAGTCATAGCAGGCATAAGTCTCGGCTTACGGATTGCCTTGGGCTGCCAGCCGTTGAGTCGTCAACTGGGTGTCTTACTTACAAAAGCAGACGACCCGCGTAACCACTTCAGGTGTCGTCCCTGGCTCTCGGAGGCGTTTTAGGCGTGAAGTGGAGGCGAAATCGCGTCCCAAAGGTCATATCTTTTCGAGTTGCAACTTTGATTCTGCAAGTTGCTTAACTAGTATTGCAATACTTTAAAACCAAGTCACTTCATGAAGATTTGCATGTCAAAGACGGACCATCTTGTCACGCGAATTCTTTCATGAGCAGGGGTCCTGCACTTAGCGTCTCTTCCTGTTAGAGACCCAGGATCCTGCAAAATTGAATCCTTCAGTTGGCTAAGTCTATTCTAAGGGAAGAACTATCATGGCCAATTATGGGAGTCGTCCGGCTCAGGTAGTCACTGTATTCAGGGGAAATTGAGCAGCCGTACCACCCATCCACGTCTGGATATTCCGGATTAGTTTACCCTCTCGTATTGGAGAGCACACGCCATGTCTAAATGGGCAGATGACATCTTCTGCTTATCACATGGGCGATTAGTTTATCATCTCGCGCTGGAGAGCTTACGCCATGTATGCAGGGCAGTGGGCATCTTCTACTTGTCACAAGGATGATTAGTTTACCCTCTCGCGCTGGAGAGCTTAAGCCATGTCTGCATAGCAGTGGGCATCTTCTGCTTGTCACAGGGTTGGTCAGTTTGTTTATGCATTTAGCCCAGGCTTGTGAATAATTCATTCAATCTTTATTGAAAATTGAGGCTTTTATTAACTTTGCTCGTAGGCAGTAATGGCATAACAACTGATAATTCTCAGCATGCGAAGTCTTGTCGAGCTGCTTGAGTCTTCTAACTTTTTTCATCTTGAACGGGGTCCAAGGAATGGTGAGAGGTCACACGTAGTACTTTCTCAGGTTGTAGACATTCCACTGCTTGTCGATTTCTTTGTCGCTCATAATGGTGGGGGTGTAGTTGCCCCTTCTGCCTACTCGGGTGATTTTGTACAGACCTTCCCATATGGGAGCCATCTTTTTGGAGCCTTCCTGTTAGGCGGGGATGAAGGATTTTCTGAGGACTAAGTCTCCTGGCTGCCGGATTTTTGCCTTCTTATTATAGCTGGAGAGAAGCTACTGCTGATAGGCCGAAATGCGAGTGATAACCTTCTCGCGCTCTTCCTCTTCCAAGGCTAAGTTGGTGGCCATCTCTTTTTCATTCTGCTCAAAATTCGACAGTACAATGCTGATGCTTGGCACCATGATGTTGGGATGGATGATCGCCTTAAAACCATAAGCCAAGGAGAATGGAGTTTCACCAGTTACTCATCTTTTGGTGGTGCGATATGCCCATAGAACACTGGGGAACTCGTCTGGCCACTTGCCCTTCTTGTCTGAAAGGGTCTTCTTAAGGCAGTCGATGATGGTCTTGTTGGACGCCTAAGCTTGCCCGTTTCCCTGCGAATACCGGGGCATGGACATGCACTGCTTGATGCCATATTTTTCAAAGAACTTCGCCAAGTCCTTGCCCACGAACTGTGGACCATTATCGGTGATGATGGAGTGTGGGATGCCAAAACGGCAAATGATGTTCTTCCATATGAAGCGTTATATGTCCGTCTGGGTAGTTGTAGTCATGGGTTCGGCTTCAACCCATTTTGTGAAGTAGTCGGTCGCTATGATCATCATGCCTTTGCCCCCAGTAGTACACGACATTGGTCCTACCAGGTCAATCGCCCACTGCATGAATGGCTAAGGGCTCGTTTGTGGGTGGAGGTCGCTGAAATGTATTGCGGACACAGGCTTGAAGCGTTAGGAGCTATTGCACCTTTGTACATACTCATTGGCCTCTTGACGCATGGTCAGCCAATAATAGCCAGCGTTAAGAGTTTTTTGCGCCAATGAGCAGCCTCCAGAGTAGTTTCCACAAACGCCTTCGTGGATTGAGCTAAGAATATTCAGGTCGTCGGGAGATGATAAGTAGAGGAGATGCGGTCCTAAAAAGGATCTTCGAACGAGCATGCCGTTCCACATGTAGTAGCGTGCTGCCTTCATCTGGAGCTTTCTGGACTACAGTCTATCTGCGGGGAGTTTTCTATTGACTATGTAGTCGATGATGGGATCTTGCCAACTCGTGGTTATGCTGATCTGCACCACCTCGATTGTAGGTTCCTTATCTATGCTGGGCTTTTCCAAGTACTCGACCAGGATGGAGCACCTGAGTTGATGGTCTAGCGCAGAGCCTAAGCTTGCTAATGCTTCTGCATGGGCATTTTTTACTTACGGAACCTTAGTGAATGTGTACACCTGTAACGTCGCTAGCTGCTCTCGTACCTTCTCAAGGTATCGAGCCATCCTTGTATGTTTTGTTGCGTACTCCCCTGAAGTTTGGTTGGTGATCAACTGGGAATCGAAATAGACTGTGAACTTTTCACGTCTAGGCCTTTTGCCAATTAGAGACCTGCTAGTAGGGCTTCATACTCTGCTTCGTTGTTTGACCCCTTGAAGCTTAAAGTGATCGCCTGCTCGAGCAGCGAACCGTCTGAGGTAGTAAGAACTAGGCATGTCCCCGATCCTTAGTGGATGGATGATCCATCGACTTACAAACACCAAAAATCTCCATTAGGTTGGGATGGTACGGTTATGGCGTGCTCGGCTACCTTCGAGGTATTTTCAGGCTATGTTGATGCATCCTTCAGGCTTGGGGTCAATTTTTCTATGAAGTCCGCCAACGTATGGGCTTTTATCGCCGTCCAGGGTTGGTATGCTAAGCCGTATTGGCCAAGTTCCAACGTCCACTTCATCACTCATTGAGAAGCATCTAGACTGTGCAAAACTGATCGCAGTGAGTACTGGGTCATGACGATGACCAGATGCCCTTGAAAGTGAAGTCTAAGCTTCCGAGCTGCAACAACTAACGCCAAAATTAGCTTTTCAATCTTTTGGTATCTGGTTTCTGCATCGAGGATAGCTTTGGATGTATAGAATACAAGCAGTTGGGCCCCCAGCTCTTCTCGTATGAGGGCAGAACTTACTGCTACTTTTGATACCGCCAAATAAATGTACAGGTTCTTCGTTGCTTCCGGCTTGGATAGTAGTGGAGGTGATGTCAAGTACTGCTTCAGGTCCTGAAATGCTTTCTCTCACTCATCGTTTCATTTGTCTTTTTGCGCCTTTTTGATTGCCTTGAAGAAGAGCTTGCATCAGTTGGTGATCACGAAAGGAAACGATTAAGTGCAACTGCTCGTCCGGACAGACTTTGGATCTCCTTCAGAATTATGGGCGGTTTCATAACCAGGACCACTCTGATCTACCTTGGATGAGCCTCGATTCCTCGTTAGGTTACAAGATACCCTAAGAATCAGCCTGAGAAGACGCTAAAAGTGTAATTTGCTGGGTTGAGCTTCATATTGTATTATTGGGGGATGGTAAAAGTTTTTGCTAAGTTGCAAATATGGTCTAACCGCTGCTTGCCTTTCACCTTGATGTCGTCGACGTAGACTTCCATGATGACTCTAATCTGCTTCTTGAACACCATGTTTACGAGTCGTTGGTAGGTTGTTTCTGCGTTCTTGAGGCCAAAGGGCATGACCTTGTAGCAGTATGTGCCTTGTTCGATCACGAATACGGTCTTTTCTTTGTTAGGCTTGTGTATGGCAATCTGATTGTAGCCTGAATACTCGTCCAAAAAGATGAGCAACTAGTTCCCGAATGTTGAGTCAACAAGCAAGTAGATTCGGGGAACTGGTAGTTATCTTTAGGGCATGCCTTTCGGTGTAATCCATGCATACTTTCCATTTGCCCTTCTCTTTTTTCATTACTAGCACGACGTTAGCCAGCCATTCTGAGTACACCACTTCCTCAATAAATACGGCCTCCAGTAGCTTGTTGATATCCGCTTCAATAATAACTACTCCCTCGAGTGCGAAATGTCGCCTTTTCTGGATCACAGGTTTGGCAGCGGGATTGACGTGCAGTTTGTGACAAGCTATCGCTGGATCAATACCGAGCATGTCAGAGGGTGACCATGAAAAGACGTCGTGATTTTCCCTAAGGAAAGCCATGAGTTCTTCCTTCTCCACAAGGCTTAGACGTGAGCCGATTCTAGCTGTCTTTTCCAGCTGGTAGGGGTCAAAAATGATGTATTCAGCATCCTTTTCAGGTTTCCATCCTTATTCATCTTCCAGAGTATTGTCAACCTTGACGCCATCTTCTTGACCTACGTGTTGTAATTGTTATTTGGCGGAGTTAAAGTCGTCTTTCTGCACTTTAGCCGCTACTGCTGTGGTGAAAGACTTCTTCTTTGATTCCTTCAAAACTTATACAGTGCATCGCCTAAACATGGCCTGGTCACCTTTAATCTCTCTGACTGCTCCTCCCGGGATGCGAAATCAGATTTCCTGATACTCGATTGAGGTCACAACTCCAATCTTCATTAGCGAGGGTCGGCCCATTATCCCGTTATGGGGAGATAGGTCGCTGACGATCATGAAGGTCTGTGATGAAACAATTAGTGGGTTGGTTACGTCGAGTGTGATAGCGCCAATGGATGTTGACTGAGCTACTATTGTCCACCATAATTCTGTCAACGATGGCGTAGGTCAGTTGAACAGAAATCACCAAAGCGTCGTCGTGGAGAAAGTCTACTCCCTCAGCGTCCTGCTCGGTGAAGCCGACCATTGGTCCAGGTACATCATCTGTGGCTTGAACTTGATAGATCGATCTCATCTGCTGGATCTTCCTTTTCTTGGAGTTATTGATGGCCCTCAGATGGTTGGATTCAGCAAATATTCCATTTATTCGGATTATCTTGGTTGGGGGTTCAACATCGGCATCTGCTTCTCGCCTTGGCCGAGCAGCTAGTCTGTTGATATACTGGTCGCACTTGCCTTTTTTCATGAGCTGCTCAACATACTTCCTCCATGTGGTGTAGTCATTGGTTCTATGCCCAATACCTCTGTGGAATGTGTAGTATTTAGTCTGGTCTATCTTAGAGGTGTCACCCCTTATGGGTGGCGGTGGCTTGAACCATGGCTTATCCTTGAGGTCGCAAATGATCTGGTTGATCGGGACTAAGAACTTGGTGTACATCTTAGGCGATGTGCCTCCCTTTATTAGGGATCGGTCCCTATGTCTGTCTACTGGCTTACTTTTCTTGTTAAGCGGTTTATCGCTCGCCTTCTTCTGAGTCAGTTTTGCATCTTTAACAGCTGCTCAGGCGGCTTCTGGGAATGTTTTTCTTCATCCCAAAGGGAGTGCTTTTCTGCCAAAGCATAAGAGTTTGCCAGCAACAGGTTACTGCCTATAATTAATTCTTCGAAAAGTGGGTGATCATGCGATGCTGTCATCGCATCTGATGATATTTACCTTCTCCGTCTTGAATCTCTTGACGTAAATGCAGAGTGACTCCTTCGGGTCCTTGAAGAGGTGGTCAGACTTCTTTTTTATCGAGCGGTATGACAAATATTCCTTAGTGAAAACTAAGGAAAGTTCGCTGAAGTTCAAGATTGAACGTGGCGGCAGGGTGTGGAACCAGTCTTGGGCCTCACCTTGGAGTGTTATGGCAAAGATCTTGCACATGAGAGCGTCATTGTTGGCGTAAAGGGTCATGGCCCTTCGGTAGAGCATTATGTGCCTGTCTGGATCTTTATCTCCCATGAACAAGGTGAAATGTGGCGGGTTGAACTTCAGCGATGGCTTTGTTTGCTCAATCTAGTCTGTAAATGGTACCCTGCTCAGGTTGGCCACGTCTCTGCGGAGGGCATCGTAGGTAGTGTTAATGCGTTGGAATCCACGCAGCTGCTCTACTACGAGCCTTTGTACTTCCTCCTGGATTTGCTTCTAGTGTGGCAGCGGAGCCTCTGGCTGCCCCCAATGTTGACCTGCTCGTTCATGCTCTTCAGCATGTCCTGCTCGTCTGTGCCACGATTGCGGTGCACGTGGTTCACCATGTGCTGCTCGCCGCCGCTCTAGGCAAGGGCTTCCAGTGGAACTTGAGCTGGACTACTCAAGTGTTTTTCTCTGGGCGTCATGCAGCTGCCTACTCCGTTGCCTCGTAAAAGGATCTCCTTGTGGGCCTAGCCTTGTATAGACGTTTCTCCCAGAATGACTCTAGTGCTCATCGGAGTATGGACCCAACCTCGAATACACACTGACTCGTGAGCCGAGTATGGAATGAACGCTTCTCTGCACATCTAGGTAGGAAAAGACATTTCCTTTAGGGCCCAAACGAGAGTGCACACTACTCGAACATACGGTTTGTGGCGGGCTGAGCGGCTCTTTGCCAGGACACCGCTGGAATGAGTCATGTTCTTCTTCCCTTGTCCTGCTTCGGGACACCTCATTTAGGGCGCGCTGCATCTCGATGCCCTCAAGGAGTTAGTTCACCAAGGTGGTCTGCTGCGCGAGAGAGTTCGTCAAATTGGCGACCTACTGTGGTAGGTGATGCTCACCATTTAGATTGGAAGAGTCTAGAAAATGGGTGTCTCCATGTGTGGTGGAAGTATAGTGGATTGCAGGTACAAGGCTTGAGCCCAAAACGAGCATTCCTGCAGAAAAGTGGGGTGAAAGTAACCCTGAATCGACCACGGGACCGGTGGTCGGAATTCGGATCGTTAAAGGTGGCCTTGGAATGTATTGGGTCGCGGGCCAGGTCGCCGGAACAAGTTGCAGGGTGTGCTGAGCCGGCTCCTGCTTGCCTTGGGCCTGCATGGCGGTGGGCCCTCCTGACCATTGGCTAGGTGGCTTGGGCTTGGGCCCGTTGAGCTGCCTAACTGGTTCTAGGCCTTCTGCCCATAGGCTTAGAAATGGACCTCGGCCTTCTACCTATGGCTTGGTAGGGTGCATCGTTACAAGGGCAACGGCGGTGGGAGTGGTGCCTTAGCCTGGTGGCCTTGCCGTGGTTGCTGGGTCACTGTGATGATGGTGGTGACGACGCGGCTCCGTGGCAGTAGGGCTCTTATTGCCGTTGTGTTAAGCCTTGAGGACCTCAATCGTGGGGCTATGTCCTCGTCTCCACTCTCCGGTCCAAACCCTCGCACGTATGGGGTTCCGCTCGTCGTAGTTTCTGAATTTCCTACCATTGTATCCTTTCTCCAAGGATTGATCAATAAACTTTTCTATGAAAAATTAATTGATACGATGTGTGAAAAATTCAATCTAACAGAAAATTCAAGAAACTAATGTGAGAGGCTTCTTCGAGTATTTTGAATCAGCTCTCAAAGAAAGCATAAATTTGTCGATTCTGGTTAGATCAAGTGGCATTTTTGGGACATGTCATTTTTGCTCAAGGTATTCAGGTGGATTCTCAAAAAGTGGCAGCTGTGGAGAATTGGGAGCAACCTCGAACTGAGGTACGGAGTTTTCTTGGCCTAGCAGGTTATTATAGACAGTTTGTTAAGGATTTTTCAGTCATTGCTTTGCCATTAACGAGGTTGACTATAAAAGAAGTTAAGTTTGAGTGGGATGATTATTGTGAGCAAAGTTTTCAGCAATTGAAGTATTATCTCACTCATGCACCTGTTTTAGCACTCCCATATGATATTGGTAATTTTGAGGTCTACAGTGATGCTTCTTTGAATGGTCTGGGTTGTGTATTGATGCAACATGGTAGGGTGATTGCTTATGCTTCGAGACAGTTGAAACCTCACGAGAAGAATTACCCTAGTCATGATCTAGAGTTAGCGGCTATCATATTTCCTCTGAAGATTTGGAGACATTATCTTTATGGTGAAATGTAAGATCTTCACGGATCATAAGAGTCTTCAGTATCTTTTTACTCAGAAGGATCTAAATCTTCGGCAGCGGAGGTGGATTGAGTTACTTAGTGATTATGATTCCACGATTGAGTATCAACCTGGTCGTGCAAAGACAGTGGCGGATGCACTTAGTAGGAAGACTCCAGCTAGACTTAATGCCATCTATGATTGTCATGTTCCTCTTCTTGCCAATTTGAGGTCCACTGGAGTGGAGTTAGGAATGTAAGATCGAGAGGAAGCCTTACTTGCGAATTTTCAAGTTAGGTCAATTTTAATTGATCGTGTGCTTGAAGCTCAAATGAATGATGAAGAGACCCGGGAAATAATTCAAACAAGAAATTGAGGCAAGAAGAAAGATTTCAGATTTCGAGAAACTGATGGCATGTTTATGTAAGAGAGTTAAAGAAGGAAATCCTTGATGAAGCGCATATTTCAGCATATGCAATGCATCCAGAAGGTACTAAAATGTATCATACCATTCGACCATTTTATTATTGACCGGGTATGAAAAGAAAGATTACTGAGTATGTGAGTAGGTGTGCCATTTGTCAGCAAGTTAAAGCAGAAAGAAAGAAACCTTTTGGATTGATGCAGCCACTTCCCGTTCCACAGTGGAAATGGGAAAATATTACTATGGATTTTGTGTATAAGCTTCCTCGAACACAGAATGGTTATGACGGCATTTGGGTGATAGTTGATCGGCTCACTAAGTCAACACACTTTATTCCAGTGAGGGAAAAATACTCATTAAGCCGATTAGCTAAGTTATTCATATCGAAGATTGTGAAGTACCATGGTGTTCCAGTTGATATTATCTCGGATCTGGATCCTAGATTCACTTCTAATTTCTCGGTAGCGTTCCAGGAAGCTCTTGGTACGAGATTACTTTATAGTACGGCATATCATCCTCAGACAGATGGGCAGTCTGAGAGGACTATTCAGACGTTAGATGATATGCTGAGATCTTCAGTGCTACAATTTAACGATGGTTGGCATGATCGTTTGGATTTGATGGAGTTCACCTACAACAATAGTTACCATTCGAGTATTGGTATGGCACCTTTTGAGGCACTCTATGGCAAGTCTTGTCAAAACGCCATTATGCTAGTCAAAGGTGGGTGAAAGAGTTGTAGTGGGTCCTGAGATAGTGGAAGAGACTACTCAGAATATTCAGGTGATTAAGTCTAACCTGAAAGCGGCCCAGGATCGACAGAAGAGCTTAGCAGACAAGCATGCCACTGACCGGATATATAATGTAGGTGATTGGGTATTTCTAAAGCTATCACCATGGAAAGGTGTTATGCAGTTTGGCAAGAAAGGCAAACTAAGTCCTAGGTACATTGGACTATATATGATCACCGAGTGAGTCAGTGAGGTTGCTTACAGGCTTGAGTTGCCTCCAGAGTTGTCCAAACTGCATGATGTGTTTCATGTTTCGATGCTTCAACATTATGTCTCAGATCTTTCTCATGTAATACCTTCTCAACCATTGGAAATTAATCCGGAATTGACTTATGACGAGGAGCCTGTGACAATTTTGGATTGGAAAGATAAGGAGCCGAGGAATAAGACAGTACATTTGGTGAAAGTTTTGTGGAGAAATCATTCAGTGGAAGAGGCTACCTGGGAGACAGAAGATCGGATGAGAAAGATGTATCCACGATTGTTTTATGGTTATTAGTGGATGTATTGTTGTGTATGAATTTCGAGGATGAAATTTTTAAGGTAGGGAGATTGTCACAGCCCGTTCAGAAATTTTGTAACATTAATTGGTCCCGAACGAGGAAGTTACTAAATTACCCTTGGACGTTAAGGTGTGTTGTGTGTATAATGTACTTAAGTTGGACAATTCTAATATTTCCTAAGTTTTTGGAGACTTAGGCTTGTTACTTTGTTTTGTGGGTTAGTAACCAACTAGGACCACACACACACCTATCCATTTCCCTGTGTACTCTCTCTCTCCTCCCTTTCTCAATTTTCTGCAACGTCTGTACAAGCGTACGGACAATTCTTAAACCACTCCATTTAGGCACGGATCGAGGGTAAAGTTAGTGTCTTTGAGTTCTTGGCAAGGATCACAACCATACCTTTCGTTAGACGTAAAACCCTCGTTTTCCCGAGAACTCGAGAACCCAAATTCAAGGTATTGTTCATGCACACGTAAATGTGAAGTTTTCAGAAGATTTTAAGCCTCTAGGAAGCTTTAGAACGTCTTCACGAAGCTCGAAGAAGAAAAACGAGGTGTTTTGGACGTCGGGAAGTCAAGTTTGGCGAGTTTGAAATTTGGCCGGAATTATCGTGCTTTCTCCGGCGAGATCCCATGATCTTTGGAGCTTGAAATTGGTAAGATTGTGTTCTATTCGTCCGAAGCTTCAATTTGGTTCAAGTTTCATGGAATTTGGTTGAAAAATGGAAGAGAAATGAAGGTTTAAACATTTTCCAGTTTTTCGGCGACGGCGATGACCTGCGAGGTTCACCGGAGAAGAAAGAAGAATATTCCATCAAAGTTGACGGAATATTCTTAACGGAGGGTAACGGCGTCAGGTAATTTGGACATAATATTCCTTTATTTTGACGGAATATTCCTAACGGCAGTTAGGGATTCCGTTAGGATTCCCTGAGCGTGGCCGCGCGTGTTGCCGTGCACTTGCCGACGCGTGGGACGTCGGAAAATTTTTCTTAAAATATAGGGATGTTCGTGAGGTTGTGTAGATCACGTTGGTATATTTAAACACCCCATTTGAGCAATGTATGAGAAGTTATTAGCTAGTATTGGTTATGTGCTTTAAATAACGTTTATTCAGTTATTTCGCATATAGGTGAGACCTATCCCTAGGACGAGCGTAGTCAAGGGCGACTCGAGGACTACGACCCTTCGACATACCAGTGAGTGGGCTTTTGGTTTTCAGTATATAATTATATACTTGATATTTTCCCAAAAAATGTGTTTAAATGAAAATATGCTTTGAAATGCCATGCATATAAATTTATATTCAGCATATGAATTAGTATATGATGCATAATATGAATTGGTGTTGTGGATGCTCAGGTAAGTATCAGGTGAGTTATGTTTGTTATATGAGATATTGATAATGTGAGACGTGATTGAGAGCTCATAAACCTGCACACCGGGTGATTGTAATTTAGCCAGAGATATGGCACTGACCTGTTTACAATGTCACCTTCCGCACCATATGCTCACATTGGATCCAATTTAGGTGCACAGTCTTGTCGTACAGACCATCATAGGTGGTTCCGACTCGTAGGTGACTAACGACTTATCGCACAACTATCATAAGAGCATAGCATTGAGCATAACTATATTACACCCAGTCTTGTCATACAGACCTTTGCAGTGGTTCCGACTCATGTGCAGTGTGGTGCCGTATAAGTCACTTACAGTGACTCCAGTTAGATTGACTAATGAGCTATCAATTCAACCGTACAGACTTCTGCAGGGTTCCGGCTAATATGTTATTTTTTTCACTGAATTTATTTTTACTTATTCTGTTTTATATTTTGGCATGGCATACTTATGAATATGGATATGTGGAGCATGAATTGAATGTATATATACATATATATTTATATTTATATTTTATTTCTGGGAAAGCTATACTTGTTTTACGGCGAGGGGTTAGAGGATTTGATAAATGAAATGGTTTTGAAAAACTTTGTTTTTGCCCACTCACACTTTCTGTTTTGCGCCCCTCCAGGTTTTAGATAAGCTTGTTCTTTGGTGGCTCACGAGGATTGATTGGAGGTTCTAACAAACTATCACACATGTAGGGCATCTTTGGGTGTCGTCTATTTAGTACTTGTTTTTCAGGACTGAACTTAGGCTACTCACGCTCTGATTGTGTATTCGCACATATTCTAGTACTTGCCTTAGCTAGTACGCTTATGAATTTGGCTTTTATTTATTCATATTCTCTATTACCATTATTGCTTCCGCACTGTGCACATGGCTACGTCACCCTCACATGACGGCCAGCATGCCCTAATTCGGGTCAGGGCATGTCACCCTAAGTTTGTCTTGTTGTCGCCTACCTTCCCTTTCTTCATTTTTGTTGAAAACCCTTAGTTCTTCTGTTTTTCAAAGGATTTGACAGTATTTCAAAGGATTCGAAATGGGGTGGAATCTACGCGAGGATCCCGAGCAAACGACACTTACCTACTGTAAGTACAAATTTCAGTTCGTTTTGTGCTTTGTTGGTTCCTTTTTTTTATTCCCGTTATTCTGGGTTTGTTGATTCCAAAATCTTTGTTGGTGATTTGTGGATTTTGTTGATTGTTTATTCGAAATGTTTACCGGTATGTTGTAGAATGAGGGTCATGTGAGTGCTTTGTTTATTGTTGTCGAGAAAAAGGTAGTTTGGGTGCTGGTGGTCCTAGGGGTCTTTTGGATAATTGTTTAACAAAAGTTCAAATTTGGGTGCTTTTGTTTTGTTTATTCTAATGTTGGATAATTGAGGGTCATTTTGGTGCTTTGTTTGTTGGTGAAGAAGATATTGTGTTTTCTTTGTTTATTCAAAATTCTTACTGATTTGTTAGATAATGGGGTCCTTTTGGGTCCTCTTGTGCTTTGTTCTATGATGTGCTTTTTCCTTTGCTTTGTTGTTGGCTGTTAAATATGTTGAATTGCAATTGTTTACATTTGGGGTGGGTTGTGGTTTTACGGTTTGTTGGCTGCACTAACTAGGGTCTTTTTTGTGCTTTGTTTATTGGTGAAGAAGATGTAGTGTTTTCTTTATTTATTCAAAATGCTTACTGATTTGTTGGATAATAAGGTCATTTTGGGTGCTCTTGTCTATTTTTCTGTGATGTGCTTTTTCCTTTGCTTTGTTGTTGGCTGTTGAATATGTTGAATTAGAATTGTTTACATTTGGGTGGGCTGTCGTCTTACGGTTTGTTGCCTGCGCTAACTAGGATCCTTTTTGTGCTTTGTTTGTTGGTGAAGAAGATGTAGTGTTTTCTTTGTTTATTCAAAATGCTTACTGATTTATTAGATCCTCTTGTGTATTTTTCTGTAATGTGCTTTTTCCTTTGCTTTGTTGTTGGTTGTTGAATATGTTCAATTGCAATTGTTTACATTTGGGGTGGGTTGTGGTCCTACGGTTTGTTGGTTGCACTAACTACAGTTTTAACTTTTTTTTTTTTTTTTGTGAATTTCAAGTTATCCAGAACTATTTTCCATTCATTTGCATTATGGTTGGAAGCTTGGTCATGAATACTACTATGGGGAGAAAGTTTCATATATAGATTATTGCGACAAGGACTTAATGTCACTCTCTGTGATAGATGATATGGTAAAAGCTCTAGGATATAGTGAGATGTTCATAAACTACTACTACAAGATTCCCAACATGGACATTAGTAATGGTTTGAAGCCCATTCAGAGTGATGCCGATGTACAGAAGATGTCCAATTTTGTTCCAAAGGCTCGAATGTTAGACATGTACACTGAAGAATTGTCTGCAAAAGACGCCCTTACCAAGAACAACATTTTATGGAGTCTATGGAGTGCACCGGTCCAAGCACAGTAGTTATTGAAGAATTAAGTGATGAGGAAGGGGATGCTATGGCAATAACTTGTAAACCAAGAAAAAGAAAAAGGTTGCTAGCTATTGAAGGACCCTCAGATAATAAGGGGTGTCTGTTGAAGAAGAGGTGACTATTATGTGCTCGGATGATGGTTTTCACCAAGAAGAGGTGACTGGTACAAATATGGTTGAGGTTGAATATGTACAAGTTGCTCGAGAATGAGGTTTACAAGATGTACAATTTGGTGAAGAAGGTGAAAGGGAACATGGTAATACCTTCTTTGATGTACCCGTCGATTTTGAAGGAGACCAAGAAGACAGTGATGAAGAAGATCCTAAAAAAAACAGTGACTTTGTAAAAAGTGATTATAGGAGTGATGAAGATAACCCAAATTTTGCTAAGTATGATATGATTCAGGAACCACATGAGGTGCAATATGAGCAAAGAACAGGAAAGCAATATGAGAAAATGAAAAAAAAAAAGCAAACTAATAAGAGCAATGAAGGAGAAGAATAGCAAGTAAATAAAGGAGAAGGGGATAAACAAGAAGAGGAAGGACAACAAGAGGTTGAAGAAGCTGGAGATGGGGAGGTGAATCTGGTTCATGAACCAAATTATAATTCTGATGATCTGGAAAGTGTACACTCTGAAGATGAGGAAAGAGGCAAAAAAAAAAGCATTACCAGAGTTTAATGAGAAAACGGACATGAAGAATCCACAGCTTACTTTATGGCTTATTTTCAGAGATTGTGTGCAATTCAAGAGAGCCATCATGATGTATTCCTTAGTGAATGGATATGGGGAAATTCATTTTTTTAGGAATGAGAAGTTAAAAAATTACTACCAAGTGTGCAAAGGACTGCCCTGGGATGTGTGTTGCTAGCAAGATGCATGGATCAAACAGCATCCAATTCAAGACAGTCCTTGATCACCACACTTGTGGGAGGAATTGGGCAAATAAGAACATGACTGATTCTTTACTCACAGATTTGTACTTTGATCAAATAGAGCTCAATCCCACATGGCTTGTCGAATCTTTTTTATCCACCGTGGAATCTAAGTGGAATCATGGGTGTACAAAGATGAAAGCTTATAGGACATTGAATAAAGCTTTCAAGATTATTGAAGGGAAACATGCAAAGCAATATACAAAACTGTGGGATTTTGCTGAGGAAGTAGAAATGACTAAACCTGGAAGCACTGTGAAGTTGAAGTTAGATGAGGAAAGGTTTCAAAGGATATATGTTTGCTTGAAGGCATGCAAAGAAGGCTTTAAGGCAGGATGTGGAGCTTTAATAGGTTTAGATGAGTGCCACTTAAAGTTTTACATGGAGGGCAATTGCTATGTGATGTTGGCATTGATCCAAACGATGAGACATGATTTATTGCTTATGCAGTGGTGGAAAAGGAAAATAAGGCAACTTGGATTTGGTTCTTACAACTATTAGCTTATGATAAAGGTATAGAAAACCAAAATGAGTGGACATTTATCAGTGACAAGCAAAAAGGGTTAATTCCAGCATTTCAAAAGGTTCTCCCCAGATGCCACCACTGATTCTGTGTCAGGCATTTGTACACAAACTATAAGAATTTGTTTAAGGGGAAAACTTTGAAAGATGCTCCATGGGCATTTGCCAAAACAGCAAGGGTTCCACACCTCAAAAAGGCAATGGGGGAGGTTAAGAAGCTAGATGAGAAGGTCTACAAATGGCTAGTGAAGAAGCCTGCAACTCAATGGAGCAAGTCCACTTTGAAACCTATCAAAAGTGTGACATGTTGCTAAATAATTTGTATGAATCATTCAATGCAGTCATACTAGTGCCAAGGCAAAAACCTATCATAACTATGCTGCAAATTATTCACACTATGTTGATGAAGAGAATTCAAATGAGGCGAGGTATAATCATGAAGCAAGTAGACGATCTCTGCCTTAAGATTAAGAAGAAGTTGGAGGAAGCCAAACTCTTAAGTGGCAGGTGCATTGCATAATGGTCAAGATGGACCAAATTTCAAGTGGATGCTGGAGGTGGGGAACAATATGTGGTGGACTTGGTTGAGAAGACATGCTCTTGTAGGAAGTATGACTTGATGGGAATACCTTGCAACCATGCAATATCTGTCATCCATTTCAAGAGAGAAAAACCTGAGGATTATGTGGATGCTTACTATTCAAAGGCACGGTACTTGGAAGTTTATTCTCACTTAGTAATGCCAATGGTATGTCATTGTGGGAGGATACTGAAAACCCACCAATCTTGCCTCCATTATACACAAGGCAACCTGGAAGACCAAGGAAGAAGAGAAACAAAGAAGCTGCTAAATTGGAGAAAGATGGTGAACAAACTCTCACCAACCTACCAAATAATCCTGAAGGTCCTCCTAAGCCACTTAAGCTAGGAAGGAAAATGCAAGGTGCTTTGAAGTGTACTATATGCAAGCAAGAAGGACATAATTCAAGGACCCATCATCGACACCTTCCTCCAAGGGACAAACATGTAACATTTTGTACTTTCTTTAATCATTTAATCCTTTAATCCTTTAATCCTTAATCCTTTAATCCTTTAATGAATGATTTTATACTTTGTTATAAGCATCCACATCAGCACAAAAGAGAGCATCATCATCAACAAAAGCTGCACCTAGAAAGAGGACAAGGAAATCTAAGGTAAAAACCTAATCTTCTCCTTTGTAGTTTACAACAGCAAGTTTAGTTTAGAACCTTACTTTGCAGCTGACCTTTTGTAATGAATATTGAAATTAGGCATCACAAACAGGGGATGGTTCATCTGCAAATCCTGAAGCTCATTCGCCAAAAGCCACCAAGCAGAGAAAGACAAGGCAGACCAATACCTAAAGATGCCAGAAATTGTAACAAATTACTATTTTTTAGTTCATGTTTTATGTGCAATAGGAACTAAAATTATGGTACATGGGTTCTGGAATTAGACATCACAAACATTGAATTTCTTTTGGTTTTTTTGAACTGATTTGTAACCCTGAATATGCACTGTTTTGCTAGATGGATTTCAGTGGGTTTTTTGAATCAGTGCACTGTGCATTTTGGGATATTTAAGGATGTCTAATGCATATCTTTGTAAATGTTAGATGGATTAACGATGTTATATGAATTACAGTTCATCTTTTGGTCTTTGCAAATGTTTTGTTTGAGCTGGACTTTGTGTTCATCTTTTGGTTATATCATGTGTTTATGTAGGATTTGTGTTCATCTCTAGCTTACATCATGTGTTGATGTGGGATCATGTGTTTATGTAGAATTTTCATTTGGTTTTTTTAGGTTGTATTATCTTTCAAAATTGGACCCTTTTTTGAGCTGACGTGGACTACTTTTGGTGGGAAAAAATTATGTTGAATTTTTTTTTAAATGACGTGGAAATTAATTTTGGCGAGAAATCTACGTGGAAGTTCATATGTGGAGATGGTGGGACCCAGCTTCAACCACGTTAGTATATAATGGAGGAATTGACAGACAACGTAACGGAGGTAGAACATTGCAACAAATTCATACATAAGGTATGACATTGAAACTCTTTAAAGATGAGGTATGAAACTGTTAATGGCCCAATAGTTGAGGTAGTTCTGTGTAATTTACTCAAGAGAAAAAGAAAAAAAAAAAAGATGTCGTCTTCTTCCCCTCCTACTCAGCACTACAGCCCCCACTAAAGGTGAGGAGAAACATTTAATTTTTGAAGTTTTTAAGTTCTTGAAATTTCCTACTCTTAAATTCTTGAAATTTCCTCTTTTTTCAGCTTGATTTGTGTTTTTCATCTGGGTTTTTCTGGGTTCTTCAAGCCAGGCTCAGGCACCATCCAAGTCTCACGCACAAGCCTGGTTCAAGCACCATCCTTATTTTGTGTTTAATTGACGTGCGCAACCCAAGCACTCTGTCTAATGGGTTGGCACCCATAGCACCAACCCAGACCCACGTCCAATTTCCTCTCGATATTTCAACTGGGGGTTCAAATTGGTGGCATAGATTGCAGTTTTCAGGCCTCTTCGTGTTCGATTTCGAGCAGTGCAGCCACGGGTGGTGATGGGAGGGAAATATTTAATTTTTTAAGAAAAAAAAGTACAAAGATGTGCGACGGGGACGTAGTGGGAGGGTGGGAGGGGAAGAAGATGATGAACAATCATCTCCTTTGTTTTTTTTCTTTTTTTTAAAATGTTTTTAAATATATAAAAATAAAAAGTTAAATATTTTTAATTCATATAATAATATTTAATTAGATTTGTGGGACTTAGTTATGCCCCACATTAGCACATAACTGAATATATGACGGAATTGTGACAGAATGACCACATTAATTTGCGATATCCATTTTCAGGAACTACATTGATCGATTTTCAATTTCAATGACCATCTTATCGGAGTGGATCAATTTCAGGGATTATTTGTGATAAAAACTCTAAATAATATGAATCTCGATATTTGGATATGCCCTGTGCTATTAGGATGCCAGATGGCATCATCTTGTGATGACAAACAGAGTTGGGTATTAGCATAAATAGTATATTGTAAGAGAAGAAGGGCAGTTAATGAGATATTGATTGTTTGTATTGTTGTTCTATTCAATTGTGAAAGACGTGGAGTAGGGTTCTAACACCTACGTTTGTACAAATATAAATGCAATGTAATTAAAACGAATAAATAATAGGGAAATTACATTTGAGTCCTACTAGAGTTGTAGGACTATATATGTGTGTGTGCGCCTTTTGGTTAATTTCATATGAAATACTTGAGCTATAAAAACACATCCGAGGATCCCAATCTGGTGGCGTTTACATAATCTTGGGGACAATGTGCTGCTGCTCCTGGCATTACCAAACCCATTAACCTAATCATCTTGAAGAAGCGCCCTTCTTTGTAGTCCAGTCCCTTCTTGTCTGGAATGGTGAAACTTCTTACCAGCTCACCAAAAGCATTCGCCATCATCGGTATTATTTTCTCTGGGGAGAAGTAATTCTTATTTGGCTCTTCTGGAAGAACCTGCACATATAATTAACAATTAAAACAAATAAGAACTAGTTCGGTAATTGTTTTTCAGTTTTCATGTTTATTGGATAGGATAAAAGAAATCATGAAGAAGCGGTTACCTGCACTTCATATTCCCTATTATAGTAGAGGCACTTCCCAAAGTGCTTGAACATTAGGGCCTTGTCATCGTAAGGCAGCCTCGGCACCAAGTCATTCCCATAAACGAACCTAAAATAATTAATCTTATGCTCTTTCATTTTCTTTTCCATGTACTCCCCGAAAACCTTGTCACCAACCCTAGGTTGCCCAAATGTATAAACTCCCTCCAACCTCTCCAACAGGAGTTCTGAATCATTTCCCTTGTGAAATGTTAAAACTGCTGGAAAGAGAATTGCTAGCGCACCACCTAAACTGTGGCCAGTTACTATAAATTTTGCTTTGTCATTTTCAAGCAGAAGTTTTTTCAGCATGTCCCTAACGGCATAGTAAGCTAAGCCGCCTGGGTTCGTATCCACTTGTTTGATTTTCTCCGGCTCCGGCCAACCAACATCTCTCTGTAAACCTAGAGCTTTCATGAAACCTCCATGGATCTTTCCGACCCCTTTAAATTTATACCAGGAGATGTCAAGGTCAGTGCACCATGCATCTGCATCGAAGGGTTCAGTGCCTCTAAAGGCTACAATAATAATGTCATGGTCGGCACTTCTGTCACGTAGAATACATGCCTGTGTTGTCGATTTTCCTTGATAATCTGCAAGACAATATATAATAACGTTCAGGTTTTGTTTTTATGTAGTTGATCATATACATACAAGTATAATTTATTGCCAGTTTGTCCGAGTATATGATAATACGGAAGTTATCACACACATTATTGCAACTACATCATTCAAAGTAAAAGTCTTACAAATATGCACCATTGTGAGACTTCTTGTTTATAAAAGATTATCATATATTAATGTGTGTGCTCACTATAGTACTGAAGTCTAGTAATATTCAAATTATGAATTTAATACCAAATTGTTATTAGCCTATTGTGTGACTTAGTTAAAACTCCACCTCAATATTATTGCATTAAAAAAAAAGTATTTGAGTAGTTTTAGTTATTCTTACCATTCCGGAAGTCGTAAGAGCCCACGAACTCCATCTGCCAAAATAATATGTAAAGAAAAGAAAAGGCAAAGATAAGTTTTACAAATAATACAGTATTACTAAATTATTGGAAGCATCGGAGCTAATTAAAGATGTAAATTTAAAAAGTTATCAAACCTTCCAGTGATCTTGGACTGTAGTTTCGATGTAGAATTTGTTCTCATACGATATTTTAGACGCCATCATACTAAGTGCTGCATTATACCTACCATCTCCATGTTTGATGCTTTTGTCCAGCTCTACTCGCTTGTCCAAATTTCCAATGAACGACACGAACGTTCTTGAGTCTTTATTTGGTATTATATACTCACCTATATGGATAATATTCAATTAACTCCATTTAGTCCAACACAAATCTTAATTATTTTCTGTATTGTTTATTGACCTCATGATTCATACAGATTAGATAAACTATCGACAAGTGGTATAACAATTAACAGAATGAAAAAAAATAGAGAAATTTAAAAACATTTCATATATCATTACTACCATATATGAATCTAGCTACATGTGTTCACGATGGTCATGCCAAATTTGCCAAGGCGGACGAATGTATACTAAATGGGATACCTCAACAGCTAATGCAACTATCAATTTTTTTCTTTACTTTTGTTATATTGTAGATCTCAAATTCTGAAACTAACTTATTCATACTCATCATCTAACTCATCCTCACCATTAGGTTAGGCTAACTATCAATCTCATTTTTATTTCATATATACTTTAGGAAAAAAAATACTAATTTTTTTCAAGCAATGCAGAAAAGAATGAGCCAGATAGCTTCTCACTGCTAATAATTACATGTAAGGCATCAACCCTCTCCCGTAGGAGCGAGGACCATGCTTTAGAAATGCCGGCTACCAATTATAACTTTGTAATTAAATTTTTTAACATACTTTAGAAATACAAGTTGCTCATGAAGCCAGCGGACCCGCAGTGCTGCCTCCATTTAAAAATGTTTCCATGACCGCTTACCATTCTTCGTGACGAACATCATTTAAAGGTAAGCAAAATAAGTTGCTTACGTACATGAAGAGTGTTTTAAGAATGCTAGAAGGTAGGTCAATCAAAAAAAAAAAATACAGAAAAGAATGTTGCAAGGTAAACTTTTAGGGTAGGCTTGGTTGAGGGTTTTCTAAATTTCAAGGGATTGATGCAAATTTATTAAGGAAGAGACCACAATACATAACATACAATTACAAAAAGGATAAGGAAAACCCTCCATGACCAGGGGCGGAGCCACCAAGGGACTAGGGTAGTCCCTGGCCCATCCTGACTTCATCTGACGTGTGAACATAATGGAAGAAGATGAAGCAAACGACGTCGTTAAATTGTTTTAATTTTAAATATTTTCGGCTGTCTAATGAAACAAGTTTGGCAGAGGAGTTTTAAAAGAGATGTGCAATTTTAAATGGAAAAAACAACCCTACTTCTGGTTCGATTCTCTCACCTAACAGTAATATACACCCAATAATTTTCTAAAGTAACCCACCTTTATTTGAAGACCTCTCCCCCTTTTCCTTCTTTTTTTACTTCTTTGTATTTTCTTTAGCCCTCCACAACCTACCTCCTACTTGGTTGTCTCGGTTTTTACATTTTTTTCTTCTTAGTATTGAATTTAAGAGATTTTTTTTTCAGTTTTGTGAGGATTACACAAATTGCATATATCAACATGTTATGAATTCAACTTTTAACACACACTCATATATATATATATATATATATACATATTTGTGAAATGCCTTTCCTCATTCAGAATTCTGGCTCCGCCACTGTCCATGACCTTTACATAGGCATATGAGAGGGATTGCTAATCCTTACTTGGGAGGTGTCATCTACAATTCCCTCCCACATGCCTTTGTAATGCTCATAGAGGACTTTTCCAATCCCCTCTGCATAACATTCAATGATCCTTCATAATTTACCATTAATCCCTCGGACTTGGAAAACGTCCATACATAGCCTTAGTAAACTGTTTCTAGGACCAAATTTTATGGATAATAAGAATGAGTATTAATTTTGAGAGGAGCAACAACTGTGAGTACTGGTAAGATATTAGTTACCAATTAATTTAAGTAAATCTAAAAATTTGTTAAAAAATAATAATAATTGCATGAATGCAAATTAAATATACCTCGCAGCAAATTCTGGAGCAGCCCGACCAAGTTTTGAGTATTTGAGAAAAGGTTCAAGCAGAGCTCGGTCCCCCTGCCAATCATTGCCATTGGCGTTGCCACAAACTGAAGCAACTTTTGCACCACAATGGAGAGAAATATGAGCCACCTCCGGTCAGGGTCGTCCTCGGTATCCATAGAAGAGTCGACAAACCTCCTCCTCTTCAAGTTACTGGAAAACAAGATGTGAATCAGATCAAAGAATCCCACATCGTTGGGATCCAACAACATGTATTTGCAAGAGAAACTCTTGTTACAAGAAGCCATGAGAGAATCTTGGAGTACTTCTTAGTAGTTGAGTTTCCAATGTCTATTTTCTGTGATCTGAATTCCATTTTTAGTACTATATATAGCACGTACGGTTTGGTCACAAAACTCTTGATCAGCCATGGTGGCTGCTACAATACAAGTGAAAGAACTTGGTAATTACTAAATAGTCTTTTAAGTCATTTCTTAGACTTTCTTTGACGCGTTCTTCAAGAAAATTAAGAAAATTCGTATATATATATATATATATATATATATAATGTGTAATCCTTTAACGTGTGGGGCAAATAGCAAATTTCCACAAATTCGAAAGTCCATTTCCTATAATCTACTTGACCAAAAAAATAAGAAAAGTCTTATAATCCAATGTGTAAAAAACATTACGTATAGGTTGAGATGTTGACTGAGTTCATTTGAGTAATTTGACCCCTCATAACAAAATTATGAACTCTTGTGAACATACGAGTGAGACCTCTTCTTTTATATTATAACACTTGGATGGAGCACGAGTACAACTCCAGGTCGTACAAATTTATCAGAAAATCCACTATACTATGACCAAAGAACCTAATTTTTTTAAGGAAAACTAATGAAAAAATGCTTGAAAACTTTGAGTTTTAACGATAAGGACAAAATAAAGAGTAAAATGAATAGTACCAGGATTGACTTTTTAGTGTAAAAATGTGATTTTTCGTTAAAGTTACTAATTTTTTAATGGTTGCGAGAGAAATAGAGTGGGTGCTGAAAAATATATATATTTATATGCAAAGTTGCTTAGCTTTTGATGATACTCCCAAATAAAAAAACTATACGTACATGAACCTGTTCACACCCGACAAAATATGATTAATAATTTATTTTTTTTTGTGTTACACGAGATTGGAAAATTAATGGAACAAGTAATATCGTTCAGAGGGACGAACACGACGTCAGCGAAATGCAAATTTATGAAGCCACTCAATATTATGGTATAGTGATATTATTTTTCACTTGTAAACGAGAGATCTTAGGCTCAATTCTCGTTAAAAGTGAATTTGAACAACATTATTGATAGCCTATTATGAGGCGAAACCCACTCCTTCTTCTTAGTATAGATAATAATTCAAAAAAAAATATATGGGATAAAAACATTGACTCTCTCTAAAAAGCCTCCCCTGTTCTCTCTCTAAAATTCTCTATGTGAAACACAAACCCAGTAAACTTTCGACGTGGGCCTAGCCTTTGGCTTGGGTGACGGAGGCATGCACCCCTTCCTTTCTTCTTTTCCTCTCTCTTCTTTGTTCCCTTGAGATCTCAGTTTCTCTCTCCCTTGCCCTCTCCCTCTTTTCCTCCCCTCTCATCTCCTCTGCTTCTTCCCCCTCCCAGCATCCCTCATCCTTTTCCTTCCTATTTTCTAGTTTTCTCCCTTCCTTTTTAATTATCGATTCTCCCCTGAGTTTAATCTCAGTTTTCCTTGAGCCGAGTCTCAACTATCATGGGTTTCATGCCCCTTATCCGACATTTTCGTCTGCTTTTACTGTCTTCTATCCTTTAATTTTCCTTCCTCCCTCTTTCTTAGTCGTGATATTCCATCAAGTGCTCGCATCGACAGGCTTCGATCAAAAATTGGATATCAAATCCACTTCCTTCCCGCACTTTCCTTCCCCAACCGACATGCCAGATCTCCATCGAGGCCAAGTATTATGTGGCCTTCGCCATAGTAAGGGTATTTTACATACCCTTTAGCCTCACTTTCTACCCATAAGATACTTTGTTTGTATATATTTGCAGGGATTCTTGATGGAGACTTGGATCTGGTGTCTACTTTCTCGGTTCGGAGTTTGACTTCATCTGAGGATGTGGCGGCGGTGGCAATCTGGTTTATGCTACATGAGATTAGGGTTTTATGTTGTTTGTTTTTTCAGCCTTCAAGCCTAAACTTATGTAGACCTCCCATTGTATCTTCTATTGCAGCTCTCATTTTGCTTGCACGTATTACTTTAAATGTTGTTATGTACCTGGCTCTTTCTGAGCCTTGTATTAGTTATTAATATAAACTTCGGGTGATTTTATGTGTAGATGAAAGGACATTAAGGAGATCGATGAAGGTATTTAATTAATTTTACTGTTCTTTTTAAGTTGCATTGATTGCAAATGCAACGTATCAACGCTGGCGGATTCATTGTGTGGTCATAGGGCTCAATTGACCTCTTCAATTGACCCCTTGGCTGTGTAGTTTCAAGCTCAAGATAAAGCCCTCCAACTGAATTGTGGACATGCCACAGTGACTGAAGCATGCGCTTGAGAGTTATGCTCTGCGCGCTTGTTAGGTTCTTGGGACTCATGCATTGCTGCCCAAGCTTGCTTTCTTTTTATTTCAACGTCTCCATTTTCAATCATAAATAGGATAATGTAATTGTTTTCTACACTATAATTCGACGGCTATAATTTTTTTTCCCTATACATATAATTATACGATTCAAACATAAGTAGGATGTTATTTGTAAAATATATATATGAATTATACACAAGTTATTCGTAAATCACATATCCATTAAGAAACCGCTATGCAACTAGCTTAAATGAACTTTCTTCATAATTTATGCGTTCTGAGAATAAATTCCTAAATTCTAAAACCGTAAATACAAGGGGTTGAAATCTCAACTGAAATTAACTACATTATTTTCCCATGATTTTGGGGTATGATATTGAAACCAAAACTAACAACCAAATAACATCCTGTTTTCTTCCTGCTTTGTTGTTATTTTCTTCGCATCTTGATGTTGCTTGTAAAGTTATGATTTCATCGGATAATTAGGATTTTGGTTCAGAATTCTTATGGAGAATTTCAAATATAGAACTCTAATTCTCAGTTTAATACTCGTATTTGCTTTCTCCAAATCTCAAACCATCTCCTCCATCCGAGAAAAGAAAAGTTGCAGAGTAACGTGATGGAAAACTTAGTCCCTAGGGAGACTACTGTCCAATCACAGGAGTTGAGATCCACAAGAGCCAAGGATCCAAACACGGGTCCAGGCCCAAATGAGGTGGGCTTCAGCCCATCCGAAGTATTTCCCTACGGCCCATGCCTACTTATTATTGCGCATCCAGAAAAAAGCCCCACATGGCATTCAGAAAAATATTTAATAACCTTGGGCTCCCCAAGCAGTTAAGAATCGAGGACCGTTTCTTCCAACAGTGTGCCTTCCCGTTTCAGTACTAGTCAATGTGACTATATCCAAGTCTGCTACTAGTTTTGATATGCTTAGAATGTCATTTAGGCCTTTTCGTTACAAAGATTTCTCTTTCACGAGTTGTATAAAACCATGAACGTATCTCTCGTGGTAATAAACATGTAAATGGTTGCATACAACTGGTAGTAACTAAAAGGTTCTCATTTTCTAGTAGCTTGGTAATCTTACTTCCATAAAGAATTGTTTGCCTAATAAGTAAATAACATTGCGGAAATAACAAATCTATAAACTTATTTCGGCGAAATGAGGACTCAAAAACCCAATGCAAAATAAAACAATAGAAACTAGCCCAAGGCTTATTGGAAAAAAAAAAAATAAGGGCTCATGCAAATGGTAAAGTTGATAAGCCAAGAAATGATGAAATTGGTCATATGTGCATGTTACATGCCTAATAAGGAAGCGACCGGCGCCACACTATCAATTTGGGTAAATAACTGTACTCAGGCACTTACCCAAGAATCAAACAAAGCTCCAACATTGGAGCGAACCACCATAGTTGTCCTTAAAACTAACTGAGTAGAACATAAGGCGCGCCTCTCATGAGTCCCCAAAACATTAACACGACTTGGTCACGTTTCCAAGTCTTATGACAAATTGGGCACTAACTAAGCAAAGAGCATGCGTCAAACATTTTATCTCCTAAAATGAGTCAGACAACATCGAATGTCAGAATTTGGATGGCCAAAATCTGACCACTTGCACGGTGTCACAACAGTACACACTAAAGAATTCCACTTAGGCTAGACACATAAAGAGAAAAGAACTCCGCTCATTTTTGCCTCAAGGTAACTTAACTCCTCTTTTGCAAGCTTGGTACTCATTGCTCCTTTAAGTAAGTAAACGACTTAGGCATCCGAAAGTGACATGCCGCTACCACATCAGTACCAGTTTCATGTAGAGGATCCAAACTATGCCAGTCTGAGTGTAAGTTTGACGATAAGAGGAAAAAAAAAAACTATTAAGTCTACCACGCACAAATCCTTAATTAGTTAGCAAAAGGGCATAATATACATTAACAAGACCATTAGTTTGCACTTACTTTAAGTTAGCAAACATATTACAAGCATATGAATTGAATTGTGACTTGGAACCAACCTTGCAATCAAATTTCTTTCAAGATATATGGTTTATTGTTTTTCCCCTTTGATTTGCATGAGATGCATTGTATGCCATCCTAAATACATCTCACCTTGCAGATGGGACATGGGAATGAATTGTCATCTTCCAACATAAAAGAAAGAGAGAATTTGGTTCAAAGATATTAGATGTGCGTGCTCCACCTGCCCCCTTTAAATTGGCTACTCGGACTCCTGCCAAAATCTAATCCAACCAACCAACCAACCATTTTATCGTCTGCATTCATCTATAGTATATTGCTATATAAATTCCATTGTTGCTCACACGGTCACACCACCTTATCTTCATTTATAGTAGCTTTTGCTTCCCATCTTTAGCGCACCTCCAAACTTATTCGACGGTTACTTTGTTGCAATGCTCATTAAACAAACACAAGTACAACTTTTTGTACTAACAAAACAAACTAATACGATTTGTGCTACATAATAAAACTTGGTAATTTCACTCGTAATGCTTAATAACCATTTAAAAAATATTAGGAACCTCATCTTATTTGAAGACAACATTGTGAGTGTATATTATGTCGTCAATGAAAACGTTTTAAACAAAAATCTATTTAATCAATAGTTCAAATTGACAATTTGGTAAGATAACATATCAAGTTATATATAACAAGAGATCATTTGCTTGCAAGGGTGCATCTCTAGTGTGAATTCATCTTAACGGAAATAAAATCCAATGAGTTGTGTTAAATCTATACCCTCATACAGAATAATGAACTTGTTAGTCTGATGATTATAACCGTGGTCTCATACAATAGAATTAACGTGAAAATGCTCTGTTCATATTATATCTAAGGGAGCTAATACGTGATTTAATCTGTTATTTAGATATAGAATTGACATAGGAGATATGAATGTGAGTGGAAAGATGAAAAATTATCGATCCAAATATGTAAGAATAAGATCAAAAAGTAGTAGATGGGAATATGAAAATCGACATTATGATAGAAGAATGCATGTGTCAGAAAAATGATACAATGCATGCACTTGGTACGGGGGATTGAAGGTTCGATTCATTTCATGGATTTATGAAAAAAGGGGACTTGGCATTTTGCTCTCTCAAATAATGAAACCTTGTTTTCGATGTTGGAGGCTTAGTAAGGTATCTCACATGGGGTCTATCTGGTATAATCACTGTTCTAAAATTCCCGCCTAGGCGTTAGGCGACTGGTAACTATTCTGATTAATGCTTAGGCGTTTGAAAAGGGCACCTAGATCAGCTGAGGCACCTACCTAACCCATCCAGACCTACCTAGGCACCTGCCTAGGTTGCGACTCACTTAGACAGAAAATAGATAACTTTCCATTTGCATATAATTTTTTTCAATAAATTGTAAGAGACTTGTTGAATACTTAAACAAAACACACACTATATGCTTGTTCCCCATATTTTCATTATGTTCCAATACTTCATAATACATATGTCATTCTATTTTGTAGTTTTTGATGAAATTATATATATTTTAAATATAAACAGACACTTATTTACACGAAATATAATATATTTATTTAAATTCGCCTAGGCCCTAGGCCCCAGCTCGCCGTCCAACTAGCACCTAGCGTCTTTTAAAACCTTGGGTATAATATAGATGTGGTTTGACTAGGGATGGGCAATGGTTATGCGGGCGGGTAACCGCGGTTATTTTACCCATAACCGTTTATGTTCATACCCGCATAACCGTTTACCCGTTGGGTAATTACATAAATGGTTATACCCATAACCATAACCGTTTATAAACGGTTATCCATACCCATAACCGTGTACCCATTTACCTATAACCATTTACCCATTTAACCATAACCATAACCATTTACCCGTTTACCCATGTTTTTCGCCCGTTTATCCTTTTTTTACCCATTTACCCTTTTTTTCTCCCGTCTACATTATTTTTTTAACGATAGTTAATCAAAAAATGAAAAGCACTTCCAACTGCTTTTCCAAGAAGCATTTTCAATAAAAATTTCGACTTTTGTTCTTTATTTTTTGAGTTTCTGATCAATCGACTTTTGTTCTTTAATAAAAGCACTTCTATGTAATTGACCCAAAAAAAAGCACTTCTATGTAGTGTTTTCTACCTAAGGAGTCCACTGGCCTAAAAGTGTTTTCCATTTTCATTTTTCTAGGCAACCAAACAGATGATAAGAATTAAGAACCAAAATGCTTGTGTACCTGAACGGAATACTTGACGGTGAGGCTGGCGACGGTGTCCCCGCTTACCATCCGGTGCGAGATGGTGAATTTTCCGATCGAATTGTCCCTCCAGAAGCTTGAAGACGCCGGCTTTCCGATCACCTCATTCAGATTCCAAGGAACTTTGAAGGCTTTGGCGACGATCTCCTGATCGGAGGTGCAATTTAGGTATGAAAACGAAGTACAAGGCGAAATGAAGAGGTTTATACCTACGATTTGCCGTGAAGAGGGTCGGGGTGGCCGGAATCTGGGCTCGAGCAGCACGGCTCGCCGGGGTTCTCTGTGCTCCCGTGCTTCACTGAGACGAGAGAGAAAGAGAGAGAGGGAAAAGTCCTGCAATGGTGGGGATGTGCCGTCGGCGTCGGGATGATGGTGGGTGTGGGTGTGTGTGTAGTCGGAGAGGGAAAGAGAGTGAGAGGGTTTCGAGAGAGTGCACTGGAAGTGTGAGTGAGAGAGAGAGAGAGGGAGGAGAGGGTCACGGGGTGGGGGGAAAAAGAGAGATGGGGAGTTGGGGTTCTGCCACGTGGCAGCTTATGAGTGGAGAGAGAGAGTGACGGAGAGAGAGAGTGACGAAGTCGAAAGGCGGAGAAAGAGAGTGATAGAGTTGTAACTCTGAGGGTTTTTAATTTTTTTTTTAATTTTACATATATTAAATTAAATGGGTAAATGGATACCCGTTATAACCATGAATATTAACCATAACCGATGGATACCCGTTATAACCGCGGATAATACCCATAACCGCCCATTTAAATTTCATCGATAAACGGTTATATCCATAACCGTTTATTTGTTTAAACGGTTACCCATAACCATAACCATCAACTTTAAATGGGCGGGTAACCGCGGTTACCCATACCCATGGGTATTTTGCCCATCCCTAGGTTTGACCACTTTTTTTTTTTTTTTTTTTTTGGTGGTTCATTTGTTTTTATGCTGAATAAGATAAATGGCTTTTAGTGACGCATGATCGTAGGGACATGAACACTTCCATAATTCGACCCTGCCATGGGAGGCAACCTACCACCCACCTCTACTGCAGGATCTAGGCTAGATATCAATTTTCTCTTCTGGTTTTTTGTTTTTGTTCCTTTTATTTTATATATCTTAGGGATGGGGTTGGGGGCGTTTATACTGAATGATTGGCCATCGGGTTACAATTGAAGGAAATCGAACCACTCACGTAGCTTAATCCAATACTTAACCGTTGTTCTCTTCTATTAACCATGGATGGGAGATTCAAATTTTGGATTTCTCTCAATGTTTGGAACAAAAGAACCACCGAGAGTGATGAGTTAGATGATGACTGGTCATTGTACTCAGTTTGTTTGAATCAGCCATTCTCAGATGCAAATCGATGGCAAAAAACGATCCTAGGACAAACACTGGTGTTTTTATGCGAAGGATCGACTTATTAGATAACAATAAAGAAATTGTTATCAAAATGGCGTTCTCTAGGAAAATATTTGCGTCCAAACCATAATTAATGGATCCTAAACGTCATAATCAGAATAATTTATTTTTTAATCATTAGTTAAAGATTATCTTTGCAAAAATCAATCAAATTGACTATCGTTTAGTTATGTCTATGTGTATATAACAATGATCAACAATCTTGGTAAAACAATCAATATTTTTGTAATAACTGTTCAACTGTTTGATAAATATTATTAACTACATTGAGAAAAAAAATAAAAAAAAAAGATAAAGAATTGAGAAATACCGAAGAACTAGAGAGAGAAAACTGAAGAGGAAAGTAAGAAATAATGAACGTGCTTTCTGTATTGATTGAATGATTCTTAGTTACAACAGATAGCTCATAAGCTATTTATATAAAACAGAGAAGCTATTTATACAAAAGAGACCTTATTTAATACTAACAGACTACTTAACGACTTCTAACTATACTTACAACCCAATGCGCTAGATGATCTCATGTCACTGAATCAAACACATCACATAGTGACATACAATGTTTATGTAAGAATCAAATATAATTCATGGCCAAATTCCCTATAATTATGCTTGGGGTAAAGGACTTCTAATTTTTAAAGGTTTAATGTAATAACTAAAATTCATTCAATCAACACATAAAAGCACGTTCATTTTTCCTTATTTTCTCTTCAGTTCTCTCTCTAGTTCTTTAATGTTTCTCAATTCTTAATCCTTTTCTGATTTTTCTCAATATAGTTAATATGCCATTAGGGCAGGTTGTCCCATATTTGAAGTCCAAAAGCCACACGTGTTCCATTCATCGGATTTGTGTTGTCCACGTGTTAGGCTTGAAAATTCACTACACATGAGGAGGCGTATTGAGAGTGAATCCCATATCGGGGAAAGGAGAGACCTTACATTTACTTATAAAAATTGTTTACTCTCCATATTGCTAATTGGTTTGATTGTGGAACCTCAACTTTCTTTTTCGTATCAAAGCAAGCTGTCCCACGTGTGAAGCCCAATGAACACACATGCTCCACGTTACCAAATTTATGTTGTTCACGTGCTAGAATTGAAAATTTCTCATACTTGAGGGGAGTATTGACTGTTAATCCCACATCGGAGAAGAAAGAAACCTTGTGTGTGTTTATAAGTAATTAGATATTGTCAATTAATTTTGTGGTGGAACCTCAACTTTCTTTCCATATGAATGACAAACTAGCACGGATTTAATAAATTTTTTGAAAGCTTTGTATAAAATACATTAGTCACAATTACTAAGTGGACAAGAAGACGCACCTATATAAGAGGCACACGTATTTTCTTTGTTCAAAGCGGATGCCAAGCTAACTAAGATAATGTTAAAGCAAAAATTGGTATACAAAGTTATACCTCAATTTTGTTAAGATATGAATCTCACAATGTGGAAAGAATGGATCATTACTAGAAAATACTACTTGCCCTACAAAATTCGGGCTGACGAGCCGTTTTTCGTCAGATAAATCAACTTGATCCGACGAAGTTTCCAGATGGTCGTGCAAAGCTGGTCAATATTTAAGGTTTTGCAAAAGGCTTTGCTCGAATAAATGATTTGGGAGGCAAGAATGTATTCGTGGGGCAAACATTGGCGACAAAGAAAAAAAATGGCGCATACTGTGTAAACTTTTGCATGACAACCCATAAGAGCAACTCCACTACTAAACAATCCCCTAGGCTATAGGCAAACCAATCCCCCAAAGTGAACAATAACTGCATTTAGTGAACAATAATTGCCCAAGTGGATCCCAACTGCTAAACTGAATAGCCCATGCTATATATTGGTATTAATATTATTAATTTTTTTTCAAAAATAATAAAAGATAATTTATTTTTAATTTCGGATAGGAAACAATCTTGTCACGCCATGTATCATTATCTGAAAGTACAATTTTTGTGGATAGATTTTCGAGTATATTTTTAGCAAATCCTGTAGCATTAGGTGTCATGATTATGTAAGAATTTTGTTGATAGATTTTTAACATACCAAACTGAAAGTATTTGATAACATTGAAACGTGGTGTAAGGTGGAAAATCATGGTTAAGTATTATAATTTTTTTTTTGTATTTTTTAATATTGTTTATTAACTTAATTAATATGGGCTGTTGGATTACAAAAAAAAAAATTGTAACCAACAGCCTAGATTTTGACACGTATGCCAACGGTAAAAATTGAATTTTTTTTTTCTTTTTTAGGCCTAAAAATCTGGACCGTTAATCTGAAAATGTCAATGGTGCAGATTACGCCACGTCACCTAGTTGTTGGAAAACCTGACGAGCGCCAATCCTATTTTCCTATCAGGCTACTAGCCCTTCTCCCGCGTGTGGTTCACGTGCCTGCTTAAAAAAAATGGTGGCTAACATCAGCCTGACGTTAGTCCCCCCCCCCCCCCGCGGTTAGCAAGTTAGGGGATTGGGCTTGGGCTATGTGTCGGGCTCTCCTGGAGCCCAGTTGATTAGGTAGGGCTGGAGCATTTTTTTGGGGGTTGGGGGATTGGATTGCCCAATACCCTAGGGGATATTCTTAGGTGGACTTGCTATAAAGGTTCTATTGCGCAAAGCCTTAATTAGGATTTAGGGTTTTTTTCATCGGGTAAGTGGATATATCCGTCGGGCAAAGTGAGAGACATGGTTGGCATATTAAATTCCTCCAATAATTTATGCATTCTACGAAATTAGTTTTGACGATCCAACCGTCAAATATTATATATATACTTCAAGATCTTATACGCCAAAAATCACCAAAAACAAACATTACAAGATTAGGTAACGGGAAGAAATCTTTCAACGGTTACAATAAAAAATCACGATTTAACGGTCATCTTTAGCTCCAATTTTGATAATTTTTACAAATACAATCCTCGACCCTAGAAGCATACACGAACCCAATCATCAATTTAAAATATTTATACTAGTGCATACCACAAAAGCTTACGTTCTACTTAATGAAAGTATAAAATAAGGGTACTGCTATTCACACAGATGATAGCTAAAAGCATATAAGAGACCGGGTTGTTAGCACCAAGGTATAAAATATCGATGATATCGCAAATATCGGTAGTTCAAAAACACGGAAATATCGATGGAAATATCGAGATATTATCGATATCGATAAAAATTGAATAAAAACCACAGAAATTGTAAGAAAAACTTGGAAATTTTTATTGAAACTTTGGAGAATGTTTATTTAGTCAATTATCTATTAGTTTATCAAAAACAATTAGAAGGAAATGCATTACATGATGGATTTAACTGATTTAAGTTGATTATACAACGAGCTAGCAAACACTGTGAGTGTAGAAAATATGTAGTAATTAATGAAAAAAAGATTAAACACACCATAATCATTTATATATAATGATTTACTACAATATTTTACACTTTATACATTGCATGTGCAAAAGAAATTGTCAAAGATTCATTGTCATGTGCAAATTTGTTTCTTGCAAAAAGAATTCAAAACAAAACCATATATATAAATATTTTAGCATATGTTCACAAAAACATAAGTGATATGGTGGTTAAGGTGTTGAAGGAGTAAAGTGGGAGGGGTTCTAATCCCCTTGGTGTTATTTTAGCATATTTTCATTATTATATGCAAATTTGGGTTTTATCTCGCGATATTATCGATAATATCGCGATATATTTCCCAAATAATGTATTAAAATCAGTGTCTTAAATGACGATAATATCGGCGAAATATATTTCTCAAATAATGTATTAAAATCAGTGTCTTAAATGACGATAATATCAGCGATATTTCGCCGATATTATCAGTTTTTCGCGGCACCGATATTTTAATGGTTATCCAATTGGTTTTCGTCAAAATATCGCGATATTGTCGATATTATCGTGAAATTTCGGAACTGTGCAAATCGGAGAAGAACGCCGGAGCTGTCTCCGGCCGACTGTAAAAGAGCCCCCTAGACTCCGATCTAGGTATCAAAATGAAATAAAAGACGAGAGAAACGTTTTTATAACGTCCGTTTGCCGTGAAACGGTCGGAAGTGTTTAGAAAGTTCGTCGACGCCCACAGCCTCGCTGGAGATGGGTGTGCCTATTCCCGAGCCGATTTCATCCCAAAAACCTTGCAAAATCATGAGATAAAACTTCAATTTCACATCTAAGCTTCGATCTAGAACAGAAAAAGAAAAACCCAAAGCTTACCTAACCGGATAAATTGAAGAAACTCGCCGGAGTAGGTGCGATGGTGTGAGTGTGGGTCTCGGTGCAGAGAGAAAGAAAAGGTGTATATGGGTCTCGATGCAGAGAGAAATGAGAGGGAGGAGCAGAAGGCCGTGGTGTGTGTGTGGGAGAAGGGAGAAGAGAGATCGAGAGATCTGTGTGTGTGTGTGTGTGGGAGTGGAGAATGGAGAGAATACAGAAGGATTGAGAGAGAGAGAGACAGAGGTCTCTGTGTGTCTGCGTGTGTGATGTTTGTGTGCGTACGTTGTTGCGTGCGTTGTGTGGTTGCGTGCGTTGTGTGTGTGTGTGTGTGGTTCCTCCTGTCAGGACTCAGGACTCACTCAGGAACTTCTGACAACTTTTACAATTATTTTGACAATTTCAGACCATGGACAAAAATAATGGTGATTTCTTTGAAAAGAATCTAAATAATTCAAAGCGCAGACAACTTTTACAATTAGAACTTGTACAATTTCAGACCATGGATGGTGGTTTCATTCAAAACCGTGTGCCACTGTGATATTCTTTCAAGAGGTGGAGTATCAAAGCCATTCAGAGCATTTTCGTTTCTTCTTCTTCCCTTACCCCTTTCAAAGCCATTCCAGATCCATTCCAGATCCATTCCAGAGCTTGAACACAAAGGGTTCCATATTTAAAGTAAGTTTACAAACTTATATTTATATTATTGTAATTTATACAACAACAAAAAAATTTGTGTGGACTCGTATGTTAATTTTTTTAAGTAATTAATACTTGCATGTTAGTTTTTTGTAAGTAATTAAGTAATGTTAACAATTACATGTTAATTTTTTTAAGTAATTAATACTTGCATGTTAGTTTTTGTAAGTAATTAAGTAATGTTAACAATTACATGTTAATTTTTTTAAGTAATTAAGTAATGTTGTATAATTATTCCCTAGGATAATTTTAATATGTTTAATGTTATTTATTATTTTATTAATATTAGGTTTTATTATCAAATTGGATTATTATTCATTAATATTAGGTTTTTTTTATTATCAAATTGGATTATTATTCATTAAATTAGATTATTATCAAATTGGATTATTCATTAAATTGGATTATTATTAAATTGGATTATTATCAAATTGGATTATTATTCATCACTATGTTTTATATTAGGATTATTTTTTTATCAAATTGGATTATTATTCATTAATATTAGGTTTTATTATTCCATATTATTTTTATAATTACTTCAATTTTTACAATCATTTTCTTTACTTCGTATTTAATTCTTCTGTAGAATAACTTTATTATTTAGCTTCTCTTATATAACCGTCATCACTATCATATTTTTTGGCCAAAAAATAATTATCTAATTTTCATGAAAAATAAATATAGGTACGTTTAAGATGTCCAGTGGAGTTACTAAACGTAATCTAGCTTGGGAACATAGAGACCCAATAGACGGAAACAAACATGGCACAATTTGCAAATATTGTGGTCGAGTAATGAAGAGTGGCGGAGTGACACGACTTAAGTACCATCTTAGTGGATTAGATCCAGCAAAAAATGTCCAACGATGCGATAATGTCTCCCTAAAAGTGAAGGCATTCATCAGCACATTATTAAAAATAAAAAACAGCAAAAGGAAAAGATAACACATGGAATGGAAAATATTCGAGCTGGGCTATGAGGAGAAGTCATTGGCCAAGCGGTTAACAGTGATGATGATGACGATGAGGATGAATATGATGATGACATGGGACCTAAAGAGCGACGCAATTTGAAACAAGCATTACGTGTCTCCAAACAATCAGCATGGGAAAGAGAACACCTTCATAAAATTCCTAATAGAGCACAAGGTTCCGGGACAAGTGGTGGTGCACAAATGAGACGGGGAGGCAGTCTTAGAGAATCACAATCAACACCACCAATAGCCCCAAGTTTATATAAGTCATCCAAAGCACGTCAAAAGAGTATTTGGAGTTATTTCACTGGAGGTAATGTGAAGGGGGGAATGGGGTGTCTAATTAGCAAGTTCTTTATCTATGAAAATATCCCTGCTGAGAAAGCATCATCACATCATTTCAAAAATATGGTAATGGGATGTCAACAGGCCGGTGTTGGAGTACAACCTCACACTCCCTATGAGATAAGAAACAAATATTTGGATATGGAGTATAAAGACATTGGCGAGTATGTTAACAAGTTGAGGTCAAAGTGGGAAACTAATGGTTGCACAATCATGTGTGACGGATGGACTGGCCCGACCAGATTGTCTATCATAAACTTCATGGTATACTCCAAGGGAAAGACAATTTTTTTGAAGTCTGTTGATGTTTCAGACCATATAAAGAACTACAAGTATATTTACAAATTATTGAGGGATGTAATCATGGAGGTGGGAGAGCATAATGTTGTCCAAGTTGTGACCGACAACGGTTCTGCATTTGTCAAAGCTGGAAAAAAGTTAATGAAGCATCATAATGTGTTTTGGACATCATGTGCAGCACATTGTATTGATCTCATGTTTGAGGCAATGGGGAAGAGAGAGAATGTTGCTACTGTGGTAAAAAGAGTTAGAACGATCACAAATTATATTTACAATCACGGTTGGTTGTTGGCAAAGATGCGTGAATTTTGCGAAGGAAAAATTATTCGTCCAGCTACCACTCGATTCGCCACCAACTATATTGCATTAGACAGCCTACTTAAGAAAAAAGCAGGGTTGAAGCAACTATTCACTAATGACGATTGGGCCAACCACAATTTTAGCCGCTCAAATGCAGGTCGTATGGTGGAAAGTATAGTGCTTGATCAATGCTTTTTGGACTCAATCAGAACATGTGTGCCAAGTGTTTGAACCTCTTTACAAAGTTTTACGGATCATTGACACAGAAATGTATCCTACTATGGGGGCAATATATGAGTTGATGCGTGTAGTGAATGATAAATTGGAAAGAAAACATGGTGCAATGTGGGTCATAAAGATAATTGAAGACCAATGGTATAAAACATTATACCACGATTTGCATGCAGCAGGTATAAATTATGTCATAATTTGCAATTCATTTCTTTAGTTGCATAAGTATTATTTCTCTTATTAGAGTATGTGTTTCTTTGAACAGCATATTATTTGAATCCTCGATACCAATACAGATCCGGTGTTGGAGATGATGGTACCCTTATACATGTTGTACATAATGTATACTTTAAATTAAACCCTGCATCACCAGCAGTTGGCCAATTTGGAAATGAGGTACACAATTACTTAAATTATATAATTACTTTGTTGGATTAAACTAACACGATTTATTGAATTCAACTAACATGGTTTAAAGATGCAAGAAGAACTTTTGGAGAACCAACATCAGTTGCTGCTCAAACAAAAATGTCTCCTAGTGAGTGTAAACATATTTCACGATAAGTTTATAATAGAATTTGTTGGAGTTATTAGGCTTATCAACATTGTTTTTCATTGTAGCTGAATGGTGGATCATGTATGGGACCGATGCACCAACTGTGAGAAAGTTAGCAATCAAAGTATTATCACAAACAGCTTCCTCATCTGCTTGTGAAATAAATTGGAGCACATTGCACTCATACACACAAAGCAAAGAAATAGGTTGGCTCATAGTAGGTTGGAAAAATTAGTTTATTGCTACTACAACATGAAACTTCAAATTCGAGATAAGGAATCAGAAATAGATCATGTCGACTGTGGTAACCCACTAGATGTGTTTGATATTGTTGCTGAAGATGATGATACAGAGGGTAACCAACTTTATCAATGGATTAGACCTCTTCATTTAGATGATGATTAAGGCAACCTAGCTCCTAGAGTTGCTGAAGAAGCACGTAATGAGGGGATAAATGTAGAAAGAGTATTAGCGGAGGAGGTGGGATCTAGCAGCACTGACTCTTTGGAAGAACTTTTGCGCCCAAGACCAAGAAACACTGGAATTCCACCTTCTTCCAATCCTACACAACCACAACATCGTACTAATACTAATGATAACTCTAGTACAAGATCAGGAGGAGACTCACCTACCACCGGAGGTGGGAATGATGAAGGATATAGTGGAGCTGGAGGTAGTGGTGGTGGATATGGAAACTATGTTGAACCACCTCCCGGATTTATGAGTCTCTTTCACTAGTAAGGCAAACTTCACGCATGCAACACAGGATGAGGACCATGGCAGTAGGCGGGCAAGACCAGGAATTGGTGCCATAAGGAAGGACTATACTCGTAGAGAAAGAGGCAAGGGGATTTGTCAAGTCAAGAAGATGATTCGTTATCTATAACTTCGGACTCTGTTGGATTGGGAAGTAGTAACTATGGTTATACTCATAACCAACCATTTCCCTACCCTTCATATCCCATTCCTGTTGGGATGGAATCGAGTGACTCATGGAAACAATCTGAAACTCAATCTTCAAATGATTTTGCCTATGGATAAGGTCAACCAATCTCGGATCCATATGGGTGGCATGTTAACAATTACATGCAAAACTATTTTGGGGATTTATCATTTGATAACTACTCTTCACAATACACTCACTCTACACATAGAGATGATGAAGATAGTGAAAAATTTGAACCTCATAGGAACTCTATGTGGTACTAAGTCACTCATGTATCTTACCATGCAATGTATAAAGTGTAAAATATTGTACTAATTCATTATATATAAATGATTATGGTATGTTTAAACTTCTTTCATTAATTACTACATATTTTCTACACTCACAATGTTTCCCAGCTCGCTATATAATCAACTTGATAATGTTAAATCCATCATGCAATGCATTTCCTTCCAATTTTTTGTGATAAACTAATAGATAATTGACTAAATAAACATCCTGCAAAGTTTCAATAAAAATTTCCAAGTTTTTCTTACAATTTCCGTGGTTTCCATATTATTTTTATCGATATCAATATTTCCATCGATATTTCCGTGTTTTCGGACTACCGATATTTCCGATATTATCGATATTTAATACCTTGATTAAAATCATTGAAAATATATTATCTCGATATTATCGCGATAATATCGATGTTTTAACGATATATTAATGGATAGTGTATAAAATATCGCGATATGAAAAAAACGATAATATCGGCGAAATATCGCCAATATTATCGATTTTTTCTTCCTTTGTTAGCACAATGTTATTTTGAAGAGACCATTGCATAACCAATTCACTCAATCTACAAGTATTTCTCTTGAATTTTAAAATAAAATAAAACTCAAGCTTGAATCTCCCATGCTCGTATATGGACAATGAGCCCCCCCCCCCCCCAAGTCAAACTTTTATGGGCGAACAAAAATGTTGAAGCAAAAATGGTTGAATTCAGCATCAGTTGATCAAGGGTTTTGTCTGAGCTGGGGTTTGAACGGGGACCTCTAGTGTGTGAGAGTAGCGAGATAACCCACCACCCAGACTTCACTTGTCAACTTTTTGGGCGTAAGATATAATATCCTTTTGAGTTTGACCATGGTTTGGAGTCTTTAGACATACAAAAAGCTTGTTAAACATGCATCTCATTAGTCATTGCCACATTATCACTATCATCAGTAGTGTAATAAAGACTCTAATCATCATCTATCAGTGGTCTTTATTTACTGTTCTTAGTATATATAGTTCATCTTCAAGATCTTGCAATATATAATCTCTCTCAATTGGCATGTTTGCATGTTTACTACTTACCTAGAGTCATAGAAGCCATGAATGTTAGCAATCAGGAATGTGACCCTGTTTTGTAGAAATGAAATCAAGAAGAAAATGAATGATTTCTTCCTACACAGATGAATGCAGCTAGGATGTTCAAAAGGGAAAACAGAACGAACCAACTTCTCTATTCATTCATAAATCTGCACACAAGATGTGTGCAAGGATATACCAGAAGAAAGAGTATTCACAACTCAAAATCACAACCCTTCATGTAATCTATCCTATAAGATAGATACAAGTGGCAATATGCAAAACTAAAGCTAAGATTACATCTTAGCTGTCCAATTGGTCTATAATCCAATGGCTCACATTTAAACTTAGAAACCATAAGAAAACACAGCACACACACTTATATTCCAACACTCCCTTCTAAGTGTTGTGCTGAAATTACTCCAAGCTTCTGTCTCAGAAATTCAAACCGATCTCTAGACAAAGCCTTAGTGAAAATATCTGCAACCTGTTCCTCTGTCTTGCAGTACAGTAAGTCAATTTCTCCATCTTGCAGTGCATCACGAATGAAATGAAACCTCCTGTTTATATGTCTTGTCTTATGATGATGCACAGGATTCTTGGTTATGGCAATAGCAGATGTATTATCACATAAGATTGTAGTAGGTTCAACCTGTTCTTCACCAAAATCCGAGAGAACGAATCTCAACCAAATTGCTTGTGCAGTAGCCTCTGCTGCACTAACATATTCAGCTTCAGCAGTAGATAATGCAACACTACTTTGCTTGACTGATGCCCATGAAAACACTCCTGAACCAAGATTAAATGCATATCCTGATGTGCTCCTCATGTCATCCTCACTACCTGACCAATCACTGTCACAGTAGCCGATAAGCATTGCTTCATTTCCTTTCTTATATGCTATACCATAGTCAAGTGTGCCTTGAATGTATCTCAGCACCCTCTTAGCTGTTCCCATATGTTTTCTAGTAGGACCATGCATGAATCTTGCCAACAAGCTTGCTGCAAACATGATATCTGGCCTTGTTGCAGTCAAGTATAATAGGCTTCCAACAATCTGCCTATATAGACCTTCATCAGCTTGTTCACTACCATCCATTTTAGACAGTTTATCATTCACAGCCAGAGGAGTAGCCACAGGTTTACAATCTTTGAAACCAAACTTGTCTAACAGTGTCTTTGCATATTTCTTCTGATGCAAGAAAATGTAGTTATCAGTTTGTATCACACCAAGACCCAAGAAATGATGCAACAAACCAAGATCAGTCATTTCATATTGTCTCATCATTGCAGTTTTGAACTCCATCAACAATTCTTTAGAATTCCCAGTGTAGATTATATCATCTACATACAGTGAAACAATAAGTATTCCATCTTTAGCAATCTTCACATATAAAGTTGCCTCACTAGGACTTCTTTGAAAACCTGCCTTGGTGAAATAGGAATTGATTTCTTCATACCAAGCTCTTGGAGCTTGCTTAAGACCATAAAGTGCCTTCTTGAGTTTGTACACCCCATCTTCCTTGTTTTTAATCACAAACCCAGGAGGTTGATCAACATAAACCTCTTCTTGCAAAACTCCATTTAAAAATGCTGATTTCACATCTAACTGATAAAGGTTCCATCCTTTCTGTGCAGCCAAAGCAACCAAGGTCCTTATTGTATCAAGCCTAGCAACCGGTGCAAATGTCTCATTGAAGTCTATACCAGGCTTTTGAGAGTATCCCTTTGCAACCAGTCTTGCTTTGTTTTTCTGAACCGAGCCATCAAGATTCAGCTTAAGTTTGTAAACCCATTTGACACCAATTACTGGTTTATCAGATGGTCTATCAACTAGCTCCCAAGTATTATTCTTTTCTATCATTGCAATTTCACTCTCCATTGCTTTCTGCCATGCTTCATCCTTGGCAGCTTCTTCAAATGTTTCAGGTTCAAGTATACACAGATTACATTTTTCATACACTTCTGCAATACTTTTATATTTCAGAGGTGTGTGATCAACATCCTGTGGACCTGAATCAAATCTAACATGTATTTCTTCACTCTCTTCTGGTATTTCAACATCATTTTCAGAGATCTCAGCTTGACTCAATCTTGTTCCTTCAGTCTCATGTCCTTTCTCAGTAAGACAGTCAGTAATTGGTACTTTAAGACTGCACTCCTTTTGTGTATTCCAATCCCAACAAGCTTCCTCATTGAACACCACATCTCTGGAAATAATGACTTTTCCAGAGTCAATATTGTAAAGCTTGTAGCCTTTCTCACAACTTCCATATCCCAGAAACACACATTTTGTACTGGTTAAATCAAGCTTTTGTCTCTGCTGCTCTGGAATGTGTGCATAGCACAGAGAACCAAACACTTTTAGATGTTTGATCCCTGGCTTTCTTCCACTAAAAGCCTCAAATGGAGTTTTCTTATCTAATGCCTTAGTTGGACACCTATTCAGAACATACACTGCAGTGTTGACTGCCTCAGCCCAAAATTCCAGTGGTATATTCTTTTCAACCATCATACATCTAGCCATCTCTACAATAGTTCTGTTCTTCCTTTCAGCCACTCCATTCTGCTGTGGTGAGTATGCCACAGTGAGTTGCCTTTCCATTCCCACTTCTTCACAGAATCTATTAAACTCAATAGATGTGTATTCACCTCCTCGATCACTTCTCAGCTTTTTCAACTTATATCCACTTTGCAATTCAACAGTGGCCTTGAATTTCTTAAACACATTGAATACATCTGATTTGTATCTCAAAAAATATACCCAACACATCCGAGTACAATCATCTATGAAAGTAAGAAAATATCGATTTCCAGCTTTGGTAATGGTTTGCATTGGTCCACACACATCTGTGTGTACCAACTCCAATGGAACAGTAGCTCTACTTGCTGTCTCCCTTTGAAAAGAGTCTCTGCAATGTTTCCCAAGAGTGCACCCCTCACACACATTATTAGTGGTCTTGATTTCTGGCAATCCAAGGACCATTTCTTTCTCCTGTAGCAGCTTCAGACTGTTAACATTTAGATGCCCCATTCTTCTATGCCAGATCAATGTTGACTCATTTACACTTGCTTTTAATGCAAGATGCAAATCTGTTTGGAATTTCAAAGGAAAACTTCGGTTTCCTCTCATTGGTACCTTAGCAACCAAATTTGAAAGAGAACAATCATCATAAATTTCTGCTTTGTTATCTCCAAAAATAAGAAAATACCCGTGCTCCATCATCTGCCCTACACTTAGTAGATTCTCTTTGAGACCCGAGACAAGCATTACTTCATGTATATATCTCCTTCCCATCTTTGTATCCACTACCAAACTTCCTTTTCCTATCACATCTACCAACTGTCCAGTTCCCATTTCTACCTTGGCAGTTATGCTTCTGTCAATGTCAATCAAAACATCTTCCCTACCAGTCATGTGGTTACTACAACCACTATCCACATACCATACATCTTCAATATGCTTCTTGTCAACCTCATTACTTACATAAAACATAGTAGTTGTAGCAGGAACCTGAGCTGCAAAGTTTAGTTGTTGAACACCTTGAGCATTTTTCTTAGTATTACAATCCCTTGCAATGTGACCAATTTTTCCACAACAATGGCACTTAGGCTTGCCTTTAAGAAAGCACTCTCCATAATGATACTTATCACAGTGCTTGCAAGGATTTCTTCCCCCTTCTGCAGCAACAATTTGCTTTCCAGATTGATAGACAGACTTTTGATTCCAATTTTTGTATTTTGGCTTCCAATTCTTTTGATATCTATTTCCTTGATTTCCAGAAGAATTGACAGACTTGGGATTCACACTTAAACTAGCAAATGCTCTCTCAGTTTTGTTTTCACTATGTCTCTCCAACCTCTGTGCAAAACTTTTCAGTGAGGCTACTACCTCTTGAACCTCAATCACATCTATGTCCCTTGAGTGTTCTATCACAGAGCATATAGAATCATACGCAGAAGGTAAGCTAATTAATAATTTTTGCACAATCCTCTCTCTAGATAACTCTTCTCCATAACTTCTCATTTGATTGATCAGATCGAATAATTTTGTAAGATAAACAGAAATTGATTCATCATCTCTCATTCTGGTATACTCAAATTCTCTACGAAGACCTTGTAGTTTAACACTTCTAACCTGTTTGTCTCCATGAAATTCTTGCATCAGAATATCCCAGGCTCCCTTAGAAGTTTCTTCGTGTGAGATCCGAAGAAAAATTTCATCCGAGACTGCTCCCTGAATCAACCCAAGCGCCTTGGCATCTTTCATGAGCTTCTCCGTGAGCAATGAAACGTCACTCGATCCCTCTGTCCCCTTCATCTTCAGATCTGAGGCAGCTCCCTTCGAATCTGAGCTTTCGATTCCTTTTTCCACAAAGTCCCATAGTCCATAAGACTTAAAAATAGTTTTCATCCTTATACTCCAGAATTCATAATTCTCGCCGGTGAAGATCGGCGCTCTCAGCTCACCTCCTCCAGATCCTGCCATGTTAGACACAGATCACTCTTCACAGATTCAATCTCCCAGTTTAAGCGATTGAACCCGGCTCTGAGGCCATGTTAGCAATCAGGAATGTGATTCTGTTTTGTAGAAATGAAATCAAGAAGAAAATGAATGATTTCTTCCTACACAGATGAATGCAGCTAGGATGTTCAAAAGGGAAAACAGAACGAACCAACTTCTCTATTCATTCATAAATCTGCACACAAGATGTGTGCAAGGATATACCAGAAGAAAGAGTATTCACAACTCAAAATCACAACCCTTCATGTAATCTATCCTATAAGATAGATACAAGTGGCAATATGCAAAACTAAAGCTAAGATTACATCTTAGCTGTCCAATTGGTCTATAATCCAATGGCTCACATTTAAACTTAGAAACCATAAGAAAACACAGCACACACACTTATATTCCAACAATGAATCGGTATGAGAATGAATGGGATGGGATAAACAACTCTTCTTTTGGCAGTTGACCGTAAGAGTTAGTATTTGTTATTATTGAATCTGGTTCGCAAGAGGTGATCTCTCTCCTCAGGGGTCGGAGTAATGTTTTGGCAACATTAGTAATCTTCTTAGTGACATAAAAATCGGTACGTAGATGGATATAGAGGAGGTCTCATTTCAATTTAAGCAAGGCAACACATTTGCTCATGCACTTGGTCTGTTTGAGTTTCGGGACAAGGAAGAAATATTTGGGAAGATGCTTCTTCGTTTTTGTTGATTCTGCTGCTGAAAAACGATCTTGGAGATGATTAGTTTATGGTTGTTTGCTATGGATTGATTGGGGCAACACTATTTTTATTTTTATTTTTCATTTCTTTTAACATATATTTACACTTGAACTTGTTAGGACATTTGGTTATGTAAACAGTGTTCTGCATGGATTAATGCAACCTCTAAAAGCATGCAGACATCAAATTTTCTTTTAAAAAATAACAAGTAACAACTACAAATCAACAACTAATTCACATTCCCCTCAGAAACAATCTCTCAAACGTACACAACAATCACTCAATCAGTACATGATATTTCAAATTTCAACAAGTCTCCCATCATCTAAGCATCTGCACAGAACCCACCAACTGAGAAGGCCTTAAAAACCCAGAGTAATTCACATTACCCAACTGACTGCCACTCCCTTGGAATCCAAGGCCGACTGGTCTATCAGCCCCAGCTCTCTCCAGAGTCTGCACTTGCTTCTTCAAAAACTTCACATAATGTATGGCCTCGTCCAACATAGAAGCAGTGTCCATTTTAGTCCCACCAGGAACAAGTCTCTGCAGGATTCTGATCTTCTCGCTTATCCTCTCCCTCCGGTGCCTCGCCGCCACACTCTGTGGGTCTTTCGAAATCTTCACGTTCCTCCTCTTCGGCGGCTTCACCGCCTCCGGGTCTATCTGAATGGGCTGCATTGCTGCAATCCTGAAAATCATCTCCCTCATTGCAGCCATGGAGTTTCTCTTCTCGTATGAAGTACTGCATAGGACTGATAGTCCTGTAGGACTAATACCAGAAGGCTTACTTAGTCTTGGAGTTAAGGGATCTTGGATTGGGTTTCCCATGAAGGAAACAGAGGAGGGTAATGCAGGATTTAGCAATGTTGGTTGTGGAGGAACTGCATTTGGATTATGGAAAATTGGTACTGGAGAAATGGATTCATGGTTATTTGGGTTTGGATTTGAAACCCAATTAAAATCTATCTCTGGAAATGTGGGATTGTTGTTGTTGTTAGGGTAAGAGTCACTGCAGAACTGATCAGGAGAGTGCTGCTGTTTTTGCATTTGCATCATCATCGTCATCATGTCCATGTGATGATGAAGATCACCTGCTGATGATGATGATGATTTGAGCATGTCAACATCCATGGCTTCTCAGACGAGAGAGAGAGAGAGAGAGAGAGTGAGAGAGAGAGAGAGAGAGAGCAGGCTGGAAATAATGTGAGAAACAAAGGAGGCAGAGGTATGGGGTGGAGGTGATGAGTGAGGAGGGGGAACTTTGTTTAGGGTGGGATTGGTGCAGTGACAGGGATAAGGAGGATGGAGAAAAGTTGAAAGGAAGTGAATAAAATAGTGGAAGTGAGATTTGATTTAAATACTGAGAAAACCTCCAATTTACAGAATCCAGCAGGCTTCATTTGTAAGTGGGAAGGACTTTATATAGCAAGTTCTGAGTGACCATTATTTTATACATCTATCGAAACCTGTAGAAAAATCTAAAAAATCATTTATGAATGCATTAACGTATCTGATAGAGACTGCCCATCATCTTGGAGAACGACGACTTACATGAAGTGAGTTTACTGTATCATTTTAACTTAATAATATAATGTAGTATGTAAGTTTCTTTTTACATGACATTGCATTATTGAATTGATACGTCATGTGAAAGTAACTCGTTTCACACAGTTGCTCTCCATTGTGAAGGGATATCTCTACCATTGAATCATCTGAGTTCTGAATCAAAACAAATGGTCAAAGATCCAAAGCGTAGTTTTCTCATTAGATTAAAGGTAGACTTTTGGAACTTGAAATTATTGTCCACAAAGTTGATGGACTTGTTTCAATGGGATGGTTGAAGAAGGTGCATGAACTTAGAACTGTTATATGATTTCTTTGACTCAAAGGTATTTGCTTTGCCTTTAAATTTTCACTTTATGGAACACAAAAAGATCAATTAGGTACCCACAGTCACATGAAATGTGTCAGATAATAACACATAGAATAATCCATCTTCTTAGAGTTCAAGTTTCAGTATAATATATTTCGCTTCTTAGTATAACGAGTTATTCATTTTAAACGTTCAATACAATTGATGGATTATAAGTACATAAGAAAAGTTTATGCACATGTAGTAAATTATGATTCATGTATAACAAAAAATTAGTCATTATATGTATACTATCACGTGATGAGAAAGAGACACATATTGTATACAATAATACAACTCATAATACAAAAATTTCTCAAAAAGATTAGCTATAACAATTTTAATATCACAAGAAGTTAAAGTTAAACACATTCTTTTATACAATTGGTAGCACTTAATAATCTTTCTGCTCATAGAGTTTAGCTATAGCAGTTTTAATGTCGTAACAAATCAAGAGTGTGATTATCACCGGGAGAAGTTACCGGCAGTGGAATATTCCGGTGGGTGGAGTCGCTGTCAGTAGCTTGATCATGATTCCTGGAGATTGTATTATCCTGGTGTGCATGGTTTGTCTCTTTTCGGACTAGAATTCTCTCACCTCCTTTTTCCATCTCCTTTCATCCACTTCTTTTACCTTCTTTATTTTGTTTTTCTCTTTTTATAAAAATTAATATAAGATGTTGACATGATTTAATTATGACCTTTCAAATAGGAGGGAAAGGAAGGGGAGAGATAAAAAAGAAGGGAGAGAATCATGCTCTCTCCTCTCACTGCTTTTCTTGGCACACTTTCCAAGTTGGATTAGAAGCTGACGGTGATGCCGATTGCTTAGCTAACCAAGAAAACAACTCATCATTTTTCTTCTTCTTTTTCTCATTTGTCACTGGTAAACTATTAAATGTCTTCCTTGCGAACTAATAGTAATAAACTTTACTCTGCAATCCCCTTTCAGTTTCCATAGACATGGTAACTAATTAAAATTAGTAAATTTGACGTCGACGTAAAAGGCATGCTAGGCAGAAGATCGAGATGCCTGACTCAAAAAATCAGCACAGTGAAGCCGGGGAAAAGTTAAAAGGTAATTTTGCATGCCACAGTTCGTAAACCATTCAATATTTCTACCCTATTAGATAATCGAATTGAACTGATATTTCTATTTATACTTTTATGTATTATATACATTAGTAGAAGATCTCATTGCTAAACAATCGAATACCCTTGGGAGTTAGAAAGGTGTTTTTTTTCTTTTTCTGGTAGATAATCTCAAATTATTCTACTGTAACAATATTCTTAAATAGCGTTATTATTGTAGCAAATATACTCATTAAGCTATGTTTTCAAACTGTTACTATCCATCATATCGATAACTACTATCATTTAATCTTGAATCATTACAATAATTGATTTGCTACAAAAATAGTGTTAAAGAAAAAGATCGGACATTGAGAAACAGAAATTAATTGAACAATTTGGAGTGGTATAAATCAAATCCATTGTTATCAACTGCAAAGAAACTTGAGCAGAAATAATAAAAATTGCTGAGAAACTGGTCCCAATTTTTCTGTACAAGCTAAAGAAGCTATCACTCTCTCTGTCTCTGTGATATTCTCAGCCCATACATATAAAAAAAGTATAAAACTTGCACCTCAAACGCACAAGCCAAAAGCAATTGTAGAATTGCTTCCTTTCAGAATGTCTTGCCTTAACTTATCACATTAACATTATTGCTCAAGAAACCTTTTTCATACTTGTTGATGAAAACTGAAAGCAACACAAGAGACTGAATTCCGTATTTGTTGAAAATTAGTCAGTGAGAGAGAGAGAGAGAGAGAGAGAGAATCTTAGCGACGGTGCATACAAAAGCCCTCTCAAAAATTCAACTTTACAAACAAGTACAACTTTCCACATTTGCCTTTTTTATGCAGTTTTGGTGAATTGGCAGAGTCAACCCTGCATTGCGTATTTAAGGGTTGTGGTGGTGGAAATATCGTCTAAAACTTGAGGTCATGATTTAAACCCTAACCTTGCAGGGATTAATTATTGATAGGTACAGCCACAGCCTAGAGTAACTAGTTCAGTGTCCTTCCACTTACCTTGACTTAATTAGCCTGTAATAGCTTGCAATTGCATGCAAGGATTTCCATACACTATTATCGTAGCATCCCGTGCAACAAAAATATTTGTAAGTTTTCATTCAAATGACGTTATATCATTAGCACGGAAAACCACAATGGTGGTATACATATGTCATATGAGTTGTTCTTCAGATAAGGGAGAAGAGTCGACTACATATGTCATATATGTTGTTGTTCGGAAAGAGGGAGGAGAACCGACTAAACATCTCAATCATTGGTGGCGGAATTTTACTCGCAGCTGATCTCCAATTCTCGTTCACTAGACCGAACTGGGCATAAATGGTGGATCTTGTTCAGGTTTTGACCAAAAATATGGTCACGGTCTCTCTAAACCGAATTTAACCAGTTTGGACATATTTAATCTACAAATTTAAAGTTTTTAATATCTAACTGAGCCTAGCCTGCCTAGTATACAAACATATTTGTATTATTCATGTTTATTTTTTCAAATTCGTAACAACACATGACGATATATCGGCACATCAACAGAAGTTTTGTCATCCTTGCACTTTCAATCAATGTATTAATAATCTAAGTTGGGACTAGTCTATGTTTGCATTTGCATAGAGGGGGTAGAGAGGCAAACCGTAATAATAAAGACAATAAGAGAATGGACCACATTTCTGCCGAGAAATCATGCTAATCTGTAGCCATAATGGAGTCCAAATGTACAGTACCTTTCTCATCTTTATAAAGTCATGGTGCTGATAAGCATGAGACGGTAAATTATTCTTGTGTGTATATAGACATGTATATCAGACCAAACAAAAGAAATCAAATTCATAACGTAAAACAATTCATACGTGCAATAGGAGGCAAAGAAGTCTAAACTCATTGACCTGAGCTTAGCTAAGTTGATATAGCAATAACAATGTATTCCTCCCAATGTACCTAAGTTCGAATCTCATTAATCTCTGTAATTTAGATTATCTTATTGTTTGTCAAAAGTTGTATAATTGTAGCAGTCTTGGTTTCTCCGTTCGTTTGCTAGGTTATTTGCATCAATTCTGAGTTCTGTATATGCTTCTGTAAAAATCAAAGTGATACGAGAAAATATTCGTGATCTTCTAATTACCAAAAGCATTTTATGCATGAACAATCTCATATAAAAACTATCTTCCATTAAAAGCATGTTTCTGTTGTCTGTGTTTTTAGCAATAGGGGTCCAAGGCCCAGTATAAATAAAACTAGTTGCAAATGAGTCAAGCCTAAATAGTTAGCCCAAAACTTATTCCAAGACCATTGGAAGCAAGCCCACTCAACAAATTCACCTCCTACCCAAGGCTTTGGTTTGCCTTTTGAGGTTTTCTTTTTGTCAGCTTGGGAGATGAGGATCGAGTTTGATATCTATTTATGACTTACATTTTTAGGAATTATTTGAGAGTGCTTTTAAAACAATTAAGCACTTTCAAAGGACTCATAATAAATGGGTCTAAGGGCTTGGGTTGTCTATTGTCCATCCCCATTATGCCCATTTTTAAATGGTGTAGATATGTTCATACGTTGAAACCCATCAAATACAAGGACAAAAAGACATGACCCCCCCTCTCTCCGTCTCTCTCTCCTCCTTCCTCTCTCCCAACTTCTCACTCTTTCTGCTCGATTCCAAATTTCCAAGCCTCATCCTATCTGATCCAACCTTGACCTAGATGCAGAACAACAATGAAGATGGAAGAAAGAGGAAGATGGAGCGGAGCTTCAATATTTTTTTTATATTGTTAATATTTTCCTGAAAAATATGACCGTTACAAAAAATGGAGGCTACTACCCCATTTATACAACTAGCAAAATTTATCATTCCCCCTTGAAAAACAAATTTGTCCTCAAGATTTTAAAAATGGAAATTAGGAAACTTGGAAGTGAAGTCATCATAATCCTCCCAAGTTGCATCACTTTCTCCTTGTACAATACATCGTACCAGCAATTGTACACTTGCAACATTCTTCTTCCAAACACTGCTAATAGAATCTTCTGCACTAATCCATCATCTATGACTTCTAGTAAAGCTATAGTACGCAACACATGTGGCACCAAGTGCTTCTTCAGACAGCTAACATGAAAGAATGGATGAATTTTTTTCCTGCATGAAGCTTGAGTCTGTAGGATACTTTTGAGTACATTTTGTGATAAACATGTAATGCTAGAGATTGTAGTTTGTGATAAGCATGTGATGTTAGAGATTGTAGTTGATAAGGAAAATAGGCTTTCTTTAGTTTTTCTCCGAACGGTTATGTGATGCGCCCATAGAACTTCGGCCAATTCTTCTAGCCACTTATCCTCCTTTTTTTTTTGGCACAAGGACTACGTTAACCAACCAGTCTGGGTGACAGACTTCAACAATAAAGTTGGCGTCTCTGAGTTTTTCAATCTCAACACGATGATTTTACTTTGCTCTATTTCGTGATTGCGCTTTCGCTAGATAACCGGTTTCATGGTTAGATCCAAATGGAGACGATGGCAGATTATTGAAGGATAGACTCTAGGTATGTCTTCAGTAGACCAAGCCAATACATTTTTATTTGCTTGTAAGAAGGCAGTGAATAACTCTTTTGTCTCAATCCGATAGCTTTGATTTGATTATTATGGTCTTAAGTTCGGGTTTGTCGGGATAGAAACTTAAGTAGACAGCATCATCATCTACCTTTGATTTCGAAGTACTGTCGTATTGGGGTCAAGGGTCCATGTCAAATTCCATGTAGCTTGTTTCTTGGCCCCCAAACTTTGGTTGCTATGCGGTTTTCTCCATCAGAGCTACGAGCTTCGTTCTCCTTTTCATATCATATTTAGGCTTTCTACTGAGCAACAGTAGGCCTTGACCTGATCTCTTTTAGTTTCTTTTATCCTGCGAAGTGTAGGATATCAAAGTAGTTGATGGTGTGATGACGGGACTGCTTTCATCTTGGGTAGCCAGTTTCGGCCCAAGATGGTGCTATGCGGAGTTGGACATTCCATAACATACAAGATAATTATAAGTTCCACCTTAACCGCTAGTTTCGCAATTCTGAGTGATCAAATAGGAGCACCATTAAAGGTATGCAAAGTAGTCTTACTCAGGTTGAAATTATCCATAATTCCAATCATCTCATCTCCTCTACTTCTTTGAAGAGGATGCTAACTCTGGATATGTTGTCCACCAGCACGTACCTAACCATGGCATCCAAGATTTGGACCTTTATGACCAAGGCTTGTTGATGGAGACCACATCTTGGTCTAGTTGCATACCGAATTTCTCCCATTTCTAGCATTGCCTAGATGTTTTTGGGCCCCATATATGCAGTTGACACTGACAATTTTTTTTCTTCATCGGCCCTTAATACTTGGATTATTTCCAATTACGTCTGGGCTTCTTATGAAAGGTGTTGGAAGTCTTACTGTGGAGCGCCACGTAGGGGTTCAAATTAGCAATTTTCGCTAGAGTTTGAACGTACATTGCCATGACAAATGGCTCTTCAAATCCAAAGACAGCATCTTCTAGGGCTTTTCACGCATCTTTTGAAGGAGATAAGTTTCGAATGATCTTCCATTTGAGAGGCGCTCAAAGCCTTTCAAAGTTTGTTAACATAGACATTAATCCTCATCAAAGTTGTCTAGACTTAATCCATGGTAGGGGTGACTTCACCAACAAGGGTGTCATTGTGTCCCTAATATGGCGGAGTCACATAGGTATTGGTTTGAGGGGGTAGAGTGATTTCGAGGGGGGAATATGAGTTTACTCTCAATGAAAGTACCAATTGTTGAAATCAAATTCGCACACCACCGCTTGTAGAGCTTATACTAATCGGGAGAGAGACCTTTTAGGATATGGAATCCGTATTAAATTGGGAGAATCCTTAAATATATCTAAAGATAGATATTGTTTCCTTTTAGGAGTATGATTATTTGTAGCACACGCCAATTCCTAAATTGTAAGAATATCCAAGAATATAGGAAACTTATCTAATCCCTATTTGGATCAAGATTCCATATCTTGCGAAACAAGAATGGTCAATCTCAGTGTAGTCGACGGACTTTGCCTACTTTCTCGAAACACAAGATGATGGTGACATCGCTAGTCCATTTGCTCAATTTGATCGAAGTTGTTGGGTCCATAACCGAACCTCTAAGGTATACGTATTCCGATCCGTCTTGCTCAGACCCTAAAAAATCCTGGTCCCACAATATCAACTATAAGATCTTATTCAACTTTGACCTAGATGCTAAAGAACAATGGAGATTGAAGAAAGAGCAGAGCACCAATATTTTTTTATATTAATAAAATTTTATTGAAAAATAAGACCGTTACAAAAATTGGAGTTTACTACCACATTTATACAACTAGCTACATAATCAAGTTCCAATTAGCAAAATCTAACAAACTTCTTAATAACAAAATTTACAATTCTTAATTATTCCCAATTCTCTGTGATTAAGGTAATTCAGTCCATAACACAACCATCTCCACTTAAAACAATTTATCATCCCTGCCTTCTCTCTCTTCATGCTCGATCTCATTCTTCATCTCAACCAATTGAATGGACAACAGAAGAGATGCGAGTGGTTCGACGAGGGTGGGTGGGTGACAAAATGAGGAGTGACATAGTTTGGTTGGCTTGGCATATTTGGTAGAGTTGACAGCGGTGGGTTGGTGGCTGATTTCAACGCGGTTCGACAGGTTTGCAGCAGTGATAGTGGTGATTTGATATAATTACTCTATACAGGTCACAGAGCCAAAGGGAAAGAAAGGAAATAGAGAGAGAGAGAGAGAGAGAGAGAGAGATGGAAAAAAACGAGAGAGATAAAGTGAAAAAACCGCTAATAATTATAGGATAAGTCATTACCCATTTTACTCAGCATACAATATGACAAAACAAAAACAAGACATGTGTTCATATTTAAGTTTTATAACTATTCTCTTATCTTATTAATCATGTGAACAAACAGACCCCTTCATATTTTCTCCAACAAATCTGCACATCTTCCATGTCATGGCAACCATGGGTTCTCTTCTCCGGCGACCCACATCTCTATTCTCTTTCTTCTACAACAAATGCGACTCGTCATCCTCTATGGTGGACGACGGAGATTAATGAGACGATTAAGTAAACCGTTGCAAACAAAGAAGAAGGCGTATAAGACGATAGCATTGAACCGAAATTCGAGATCGTCCTCGTCCTGGTCATTGATGGTGGAATGAGGCCACGATCTGAGACACCAAGCCATGGCTTTGGCAGCGGGGATTTGAATTTTCTACCACCATTACATCAGACTCACAGGCCTTAGGTAGGCCTGCTTCCTCTTTTGGTTTGAAGAAAAATTACTAGACAATGTGAGGAAGAAAGAAAAGGGTGTTTGGTTGGTGGAATAGTAGAACTGTTGTGTTTAGTTAGGGAGTTATGAGATGGTTAAATAATGACAGATATTATTATATTATTGGGCCGCCCAACATAGAGAAGGTGGTTCGGTATGGGATCCCAAATCGAAACCCTTGTTCCGATTTCCAAACCGAAATTTTCGGGAATCCCAATTTCAATACCGATCCCAAACCAAATTTTTGGGAATCCCGAAATAGTTTCGGAATTTCGGGACAAATCGGGAATCCCGAAATGGTTTTGGGCTTTTGGGCTTTTGAGCTTTTGGACTAAAATTTGACATATTATGCTTTTGGGCTCAATTTGCCAATTTGTTTCTACTAATTTGCCAATCAAATGGCAAGGCATGTTTGTACTAATTTGTGCACAAATTTGAGTCCGTGTACACCAGTAAGTAAAAATGAATTTAATAATGGATGGAAGGAAAAAGAAAGTCTGTGTACACTAGTAAGTACAATTGTAGCATAAAAAATAATACGTCAGCTTAAATTTCTATATAGCACATGAATCTTTCATCTCAATGCATATGTGAACCATACAGATGAAGAATTATTAAGGAGGGGCAAGGTATCAAATAATCAAATAATCAAATTTATATTCAATGGTTGAGATTAAATCTCAACATAATCCGACGGCTATTAAAATTCTAAATATATATTTAAAAATTAAACTATATATATATATATTTTTTTTTTGGTTCGGTTTGGGAATACCAAAATCCCAAAAACTTGAGACCGATTCCCATACCGAAATTTCGGGATCGGTTCAGTATTGGGTACCGAAATTTTCGGAAATATCGGTTTGGTTCGGTTTGAGATTTTTGGGATTTTTTTCCATCCCTGGAGAGTATAATGGGTACTCATCAGTCAGTAATCAAGTATTGTCCATTGTTATATGGGTATCCATTACCAAGAGGGATGAACATGGGTAAATCCACATATGATATGGATTTGAGTAGACCCACTGAGAGAAACACATGGTGTGTGCTTTTTTCAAGAACATTTTGAAGTGTTTTTCTATTTACTAAGAAACACTTGTATTTTTATTAAGTTTCCATGTTCTTCTAAAATAAGCGTTTTTATTGAAGTTGCTTTTTTGAATATAAGTGTATTTCAAAAACACAGTTCCAAATGAGTCCTTAATCGTGTTCCTTTGCTTATGGGTTTTCCTAAAAGATTTAGGACCAACATTTTCTTGAAATTTTGTTTAGTAAAACAATAAGCAAATATAAATTAAATATAAAAGAGGGATAAACGACACCATATCTCGACCATCCATGTACACTAAACACCAAATTCTAATGTCGTATCCCTAACCTGACATACACCCCCCCCCCCAAAAAAAAAAACCTAGAATGTGCCACGCCTCAATCTTACACAGAACACGTCACCAATCAAACTGAACAAATTGTAGGTTGATGAAAACACATGAGATCCCATGTATCAATTTATATAAATGGACGACATAAATAATATGCCTCACTTCTAATGTAGGTTGATGAAAACACAACTATGTTATGATCTGAGCTAAATATTACATGTGAGGTCACAATATTTTGATGTACAAAGTGAGGGTACAAATATTGGAGTACTTTTTTTGGGTAACAATATTGAAGTATTTTGTTAGAGCGTTTCGATCCAATATAACGAATGTCTAATTTTCTTGAACAAGCGTTGGATTGTATGGAAGGGCTTTTGGTAACGACGTATTCAATACTTTAAATCTGAACCATCGTAAATTTTCAAATAACATCATAAATCGATCATGTTTTGAAGTATTTTAGATTAAAAATAATAACGTTATGGAATGGTGTTACAATCAACAACGCTTTGATACCTATATTGAAGAAACTCAGCTGTAACCCAATCTCTGCTCATTCACACCTTTCTCCACTCACATGTGAACCTTGGCCCCACTTGCTCTTCATCTGACCCCCAAAACAAGTCAAATCTACCTTTAGATTTCTCTAACTAGACCCCAGCACCTCCCCACCCCCCCCCAAAAAAAACTTCTGTGATTTTCTGTCTCTAGGTTTTTCCATGGCTTCTCCAACTGCAACCACTCTTTTCCTCTGCTCCCTCCTCATTTTTCTCCATTTGGGTCCTCAAATCCAAGCTCAAATCGACAAGACCAGCTTGAAGCTAGTTGCGGATGCTCTGGAGTGGCCGACCGCCACAATGTCGCCACTGTACGATGAGCTCGAGGAGGCAGACGATGAGGACGGCGAGGACTTGGAACTGGACGTGGAAAACGGGTACGCTCGCAGATCTCTGCTCTGGGGGAGGACGAAGTACTACATTTCGTACGGCGCGCTGTCGGCGAATCGCATCCCCTGCCCGCCGCGGTCAGGGAGGTCTTATTACACCCACAGCTGCTTCAAAGCCAGAGGCCCAGTTCGTCCTTACTCCAGAGGATGCTCTAGGATCGCTCTATGCAGACGATGATGTTGTTGTTTGCTGGGTAATTAGTAACTGAGTTTTGGATATTAGTGTTCGAGGATGTTTTATTGTTCATGGCATTAAGCATCTACTTGTTGCCGCTGCTGCAGAAGTATTAAGAGTGTAATGTGGTTTGTTTTAAAGAACTAATTATGTTTGTGAGAAATTAGTTGATTAATCTTGTGTTATGGTATTTTCTTTGCATCATTTTATGTGCTCGGTTATGAACTTATGATGATTGCTGAGAGATTACAATTAGTTTTTTTTTTTTTTTTTTTTTAAGAATGTTATAATTTTTTAGTTGGATTCCCGATTTACATAATGGTTTAATTTTGTTGTTTTTAAACGTAAATGATCGTTTGGTTTAGCGACATTTAGTTTTAAGCCAGAACGATACTCGTTAAATGAGTTCAACTGCACTTAACTATCTCAACCACCCTTTACCGACTCCATCGAAATTTCAACAACCACGACTGATTGCAGCTTGCTACAATCATTGTCTGTTCCAGAAAATAAAATGCAGGAAAAATCCCACTTGTGCGTGGCATTACTGTTTAAAGTAAAGTAATTTCGACTTTTGGGAAACAATTTCTACTTTTGAAAGTTTGACCTAGCACTGGCTACCCGCACAAAGTAAAGTAATTTGGAAATTTGGCAAGTTTAGTGATGTGTGCCTTCCCTTCTAATTCTTGTTGCTACCACTTAAGAGAATTTCCAGCACTACTCTACTTCCCTTCACTAAAATATTCTTATCGAGTTCCGGTTTATGCTATCCATCAAGGTTTTTTACTCTTTAGATTTTTAATCAAAGATTCAATGATTAAAATATAGGGAACTTTAACGAAAAGCACCCGGTACTGTTCACTTTAACGAAAAACCACATTTTTACACTAAAAAGTCAATCCTGGTACTATTCACTTTACCCTTTATTTTGTCCTTATCATTAAAACTCAAAGTTTTCAAGCCCTTTTCATTAATTTTCCTTAAAATATAACGGCCAAAAATTTCAGCGTCTAAAATAATCGAAAAAAATACTGAAATCGAGCCTCAGGGAGGTGGAGAATCAGTCTTGGGTTTGTAATCAGAGTACAGCTGCTTACTTGCCCTAGAAACCATATGGGTTTCATGGTTTAAATAGAGGGTATAGTTGGAATCAACTTAATGGCCCATCCTGGAACTTCAATTTGGGCTTGAGCATAGAGCGAGATACATTCTGGCCTTGTTATCAAACTTGTTTGCTACTTCATTCTGTTGATTGTTGAGTTTTTAAAAGCGAAAAAAAAAGCAAAAGTACCTTTAAACAAATTGCTAATTCAAAATTATGTAGCACTCAATGTCCTGTAACAAATGGCTCATTTTACTGTAGAATTTTTAGTTCATTGTTGTAACAAGAGTTGTTTGGTAATTGATGGATTGTCCTGGTTGTTAAGGTCTTCCACTTAAACTCCCGAACATGGTTCGGTTCGATACAAAATAGGGGTGGAACTGAAATAAAAAATGAATTTGGGTACCAATTTTGGTACGGTGTGGGAGCGTTTCGATTTTGGGTTACATTGACAGAAACACACAAATTGGATTCCCATAAATTTGGATTGGCTTCAACCCACCACATTTAACTCACAATCCAGGTTCAATTACTAGGAATTTCAAGTAAAAAGACAAAAAAGGGAAAACTTGATATAAGCTTAATTTTTTTGAACCACTATTAGGAATAGTCCAATTTCTTAAAATAAGTCCAATCCCTTAAATTTAGGATTATTTTATTATTATTAATTATTATTTATTGATAAGATTTATTATAAAAATTGATTTCATTATAATGATCTCTTTAATTATTTATTTCTCTTGTTCTCCAAACCCAAAATTATAAAAAAAAAAAAAAAAAAAAAAGAAGAAGAAGAAGACAATCCCATACAAATGCTTCCAAACCCTAATTTTGTCCCCAGAACAGAAAGCTAGCACAAGAACCCCCTCAATTAGCAATCCATTAGGCTTACCATTTCTAATTTTCAAGTTGTGAGAAGCTTACGAGTGGACGCCCAGGGCGAGGAGCTCAAGCCTTTGAACTTTCGAAGTTCAAACTTCAAACTGCAACCGATGGACTAGGGTGGGAGGAGGCGAGGAAATAGGATGTTGGGTTTCTACCTGTGTCTCAGGTTCGAAACTCCCCCGCCTTTAAATTATTGTAATAGTTTCGAACTTTCGTCATTTCCCTAATAATAGTAATTAAAAAAAATTTAAAAAAAAAAATCTCTCTCAAAGAAAGAGTAGATAAGGAGTGAGATATGGTGTGGTAAACTCCATGGTAAGCCTATGGAGTCTCCCAAGAACCAATTGAAGGCAGCCAATTGGAAAATAAACTTTAATTCGCTTCGGAGATATGTATAACAGATACCGACCTGCCTATTAATCAACTGATTCGGTTTCGAACCGAAATTGTAAAAAAAATGGATTCGAACAGAACTGACAAAGCTTTTTTACGGTTCGATTTCGATTTTCGGTCCATTATGCCCACCCCTAGTTCAAGTCTTCTTCTTTGCGTAGATTAGCATAAAATATGGTGTGTAACAATAAAAATAAGTTGTTTGAAAATATAACAAAAGTTATAAAAACGATTGGAGCAGCCTTATAAAGAAGATGGTCCAATGAAAGTCAAAATCCCATCTTGGGATCCACATTTAGTCTAAGAACAAAAAAAGAAATAAGTTATTATTGATACTTCAAAAAAAACTATAATACATTTCTCATTTATAAATACACAAACGAATAAATACACAGACACGTGCATAATTAATCAATAACATTTGGTGTAGACTTTTGTAGTAGTTAAATCTTTTTCGAAGTGTGAACACTTCCACCTCTTCAAACTTTTGTAAACAAAGGCATGCTTGGATTTTTTTTCTTCCCCTTGTAAAATACATACACACAACGTTGACTGAGGGGAAAGTCAAATCATGAACCGTGGAAGTGCAAATCCTTGTACGCTACACTGGCTTTCCTTTTCTTTACACTATGTTTGGATGAAAGAAATAAACTTGAAATTTGGGTAAAAGTCAAAATTTATAAATTGACATGTACCAATTTTTTTGTTTGGATTCATAAACATAGAAATTTAAAATTTCCGCGTGGAAAAAAACTTGGAATTTAGGACCTCCAATTCCCAAGTTTAAATTATATGTAAATAGGTGTCATTTCCCAAATTTTATGATTGAGGGTTTAAAAACAAAAAAATCCGTATTCAATTTCATTGTTCTTTTAGGTTAACCAAACAAGAAAATTCACAAATTATAGAAAATAAAATCCCGTCATTTCAATTACTGTCATTTTAAAATTTTTTAGTAATCTTAAATTTTTTCATCCAAACTTAATATTAGTCACATAAATTGGGAGTCATCATCTCTCCCACTTGGAAAACAACTTCAACTTATAAACATACTGTTAATATGATGTATCGTGTCAATGATACAATATTATACAAACAAAAATTTACAATTATCTTTGAATTATTAACATAAAACATCACATAATCAATTTAAATCATTAATATAAGACATCACGAAATCAATATGTCCGTCCGGTATAAGACATTCTCCTACTACTTGAGGCTTGCGCATTTGGTTGTTCAAGTTGTTAATCGTGAAAATCATTTTCAATGGTAGGAGATTTAAGATGAAAAAACAATTAGTACAAAAGATCTCTGAAGGGGAAAGCCCATTGCATCGTCAGTTGATAGAATTAAAAAAAATCTAGTAGGCAAGTGTGAGCCCACTTACTTACTTATCGTTTTAGGCCCCATAATATATAATTCCAATCTGCCCCCAGTTGTAACGAGAAGCCAAACAAAGTGCTAATCTTCAACGTAGTGTCAAATCAAATACGGCTGGCTACTCACTACCGGCCACCACTTTGATTAACCTTTCAAGCTCTTGTGAACCGGAAATTTTATTGGCGTGATCATGACTCCGCCGTTTGTTGTTGTAAAAAATCATCACATGCATGACCCTTCGTCATAACCAAACTTCATATCTCGAACCAAGTTTGACTGCCTGAAACCATGTTTAGTTCGTTCATATTATAGTAAATTGATCAATTATTATAAACGATGGTATAATAGTCACACTAGGACATATTGACTTATAAAGAATGGATTTTGTAAAAATTATTTATCATTGTTATTCGTTTCATATCATGCGTTTTCTACCAGTTTATAACGTGTTAAAGTTTCAACGAAATGAGTACAACACTGTTATTATTTCTAACTTAACTACCTACTATCCTAACATGAGTAGGATTTTATCCTAGAATCTCGATGTAATTCAAAATAGACCATGTAATTTTAGGTTGTAAATTATTTTGTCCAACTCTTGATGCATTCCCCTTGGGTACGACATACTTGAAAAATTAAATATAGTGAAACTAAGGGAGAGATTATTTATCTCATACTCGTCATTTCTTTGCATGTCGTTGTATGGCTTCACCATTTCCGAATAAGTAAACATATCATAAGAATTTTATATAGATTTTTCATTGTACCCGAAACTCAAGCAGTAACACCACGTGTCATAATACAAGTTTAAAGACATTGAAATCTAAAGTGAGACATATCAATTATGCTGTATATTTATTCTATGACATGTTATGTACTACTTCTAGTATACATAAAAATTTCTCTGGCTCAAGGAACATTGGTGGGACCCAATTGGCTTTACATGGACATGGACTCTCACTCGATCCTTGACCACACTTGATGCACAGTTCACAAAGCTCGTGCCTTTCTGCGGTAGCTATTAAAACTATTATGAACCGTCGGCTCAAGTTCTCGTGAATTGACCATTCGGGGGTCCGGGGGCCGCACCGTCGGCTTCAAGTATCAAAAGCTATGGTTCCAAGTATCTAAATATCACGTGGGCTACTACTATATGATCATGAACCGACAAATCCCACAATTTCTACAAATAATGTCAATTTCCCAAGCAAAATATTTGGGGTGAAATTTTATTAATTTCCGACGGCGATTCAAACATTTCCTGTCCAATTTGGTTGCATGTGTTATGGTTGGTCCTACTTGCACCAACCGAATGGTACATTGTATAAATAAAAAATATAATATGTCACACAATAACATCACATGCATATCTTCATGTGAACACATGCTTAATTAATAGATTAGAAGCTTGACAATGTGGAATTATGGGGATTGTATAGGATCATTGTAAAAATGGTAATAAAGTTCACATGAATATGTAGTAAAAAGTGCAACTACCTAGTGTTTGAAACTTATCAATTGATTGTCTATGTTGGGGAATTGTTATGGAAAGTAGAAGATTAATACATAAATAATTTCTAATTATTTGAAATAATCACTCGTTTGGAATTGCAAATTGTTATGTGTGAATGTAGAAGATTATTCAAAACACGCATTGATTGAATAGAATGACACTTGAAATAAATTTTTACAATTTCACATCAAACATGAGTAACAAGTCACACTTAGCACACTTAGCAAGGTATATGGTTACTTATGTTTAAAATAAGAATAAATCTAAAATATATATAAAAAAATGTTACTAATGTAATCATAAACATGATTGTTGAAATTTTACTAACACACCGATGTATGAAATACAACAACGCAACGGAAACAGACAGTTAAACTTACAGGGCTGAATTTTGATAGTATAAATCTAATTGTTTAAGATTAGTCTCGTACATTGGTGTCTGGTAAAAAAAAACCCACACGATTGATGTGAATTGGGTTTTTATTTTGGATCATGGGATGTCTTGTTTCCAGTGACGACCTCTTAAAGTGGAAAGTGTTGTTACGTGGCAAGCAGAAAGTAGAATACACGCAAGTGATTGGTGGGCAGTGGAACGAAATATAAACGCAACAGGATTCAGGCAGCATGTTTCACGTAAATTTATTTATTTTAAAAATAATAAGGAGGCTCTTTTCAAGGTAGAATTCTTTATAAATTCACTATCATTTTACAATTTAATGTTAATTTTTATATTAATATGAGATGGTAAAAAAGAAATATTCGAGCATGCATGTATTTTGCTGAATTGAGAAGTATACAATCTGAGTGAACTGTGACTTTTTGGGTGTGGCCCGCACATATAGACGTTGTGCGTTGAGATTAAGTGAATCGAAATCCAAGAGATGCTGCCGCATATGCTGATTAAGGTTGCAGTCACAGACTTACTTTCCCCAAATCCAGGTGGCCTACCCTTCAATCTTCAACACTTCCAACTATATTGTTTGGAGCACGTGAGTCGGCTTTGGTATTCGTTAACAATTCAACATGTTGTATGGTGGAATAGTATCAAAGAAAAGTTCTGAAATTGTCATCCAATTGAAAAACATTGAGTTTTTACTTTATTGTGTTTTTTCTAGGTTATCAATGGAAATGCTTACCTGAACTTGAAGTATTAATAAATAAATAAATAAATAAGTTGAAATAGTCTGTTGTAAGTTAAAAGCAACACAATTTGATTTTTATACTTAAAGAATATTCGGATTACATCTCATTATGTTTATAACCTTGAAATGACAATAATTACTTAAGGATGAACCCATACAATTGTATCTCTTTGCTCCACTATTGGTCATTAACATGTGTGTACATGAAAAAAAGATGATGTTACACTGTAAAATCAATTGGTAATATTGGCAGTGATGAAGTCATATCGAAGCTAGGAGGGGCCTCTAAGCAGTGTGAAAGAAATTGGACATGATATAATATAATTAATGGAGAAAAAGGTTCATTTTTTATATTGGAATGAAAAATAAGAGATTAATGAAGTCACAACAACAACAACAACAACAAAGCCTTTTCCCACAAAGTGGGGTCGGCTATATGAATCCTAGAACGCCATTGCGCTCGGTTTTGTGTCATATTCTCCGTTACTCTAAGCCTTTTCTTAGAGTCTCTTCCAAAGTTTTCCTAAGTCTTTCTCTACCCCTTCGGTCCTGAACCTCTGTCCCGTAGTCACATCTTCGAACCGGAGCGTCAGTCGGCCTTCTTTGCACATGTCCAAATCACCAGAACCGATTTTTTCTCATCTTTCCTTCAATTTCGGCTACTCCTACTTTACCTCGGATATCCTCATTCTCAATCTTATCCTTTCTCGTGTGCCCACACATCCCACGAAGCATCCTCATCTCCGCTACACCCATTTTGTGTACATGTTGATGTTTCACCGCCCAACATTCTGTGCCATACAACATCGCTGGCCTTATTGCCGTCCTATAAAATTTTCCCTTGAGCTTCAGTGGCCTACGACGGTCACACAACACGCTGGATGCACTCTTACACTTCATCCATCCAGCTCGTATTCTATGGTTGAGATCTCCATCTAATTCTCCGTTCTCTTGCGAGATAGATCCTAGGTAGCGAAAACAGTCGCTTTTTGTGATCTTCACTAGATTGCTCCGATCATTAGTGTGGATAAGTATATAAATGGATAGAGATAGGAAAGCAAACACAAGATGTATGTGGTTCACCCAGATTGGTTACGTCCACGGAATAGAAGAGTTCTCATTAATTGTGAAGGGTTTACACAAGTACATATGTTCAAGCTCTCCTTTAGTGAGTACAAGTGAATGATTTAGTACAAATGACATTAGAGTACAAATGACATTAGGAAATATTGTGGGAGAATGATCTCGTAATCACGAAACTTCTAAGTATCGGAGTGTGGTATCATCTTGACTTGCCTTATCTGTCGCATAGGTAGATGTGGCAGCTTCTCTGGAAGTACTCTTCCTCCATCCAGGGGTGGTATCTTTAACTGGTGGAGATGCACAAGGTAATGTATCAATTTCACTTGAAGCTTACTTGTAGTTTCAGGCTTGGTCAAGCGCGATACAAACCATGTAGTAGGAGTCCCCCAAGTCGCTGAGCTAGGGGATCTGCTGAAAGAGGTGACAGACAAGGTAAGCAATCAGAGCTCCGGCTGATTGTTCACATTCTCCCCATCTTGCAGCAGCATGAAGGATAAAGAGAAGAAAAATGAGAAGAGATGATATGGAATACTTTTGCTTTTGAAGAAGTAACTTTCCACAGGCTAATTCTTGAACTGAGCTGGAGGGTTTTCTGGTTTCCTCCAGAGTATAAGGCCGACTGAAGAATTTGAGGGTCAAAACAAGTCCATCAAATCTAGAGTACGTTCGACCCTGCTGATATGGGATACTTTTGCTTTTGACAGAGTAATGGATGTATCGGCATGTGTGCTGTTACGCTTGTCTCCACATGCTTCCTTGTATCCTTCGCACTTGCCCTATCTGTCCCTCGAGCAGATGCGGTATCTTCCCTGGACACATAAGATGTTGAAGATGAGTACTCGAGAGCAATGCCAGGTAAGTAATCAGGTAAGGGGTTCCAGGCAGTCAGTTCCTGGCTGGTAACTTGATTTCAAGTGCTGACTGATTGCTCTCTTTCTCCTTGTCTTGCAGGTAAAAACAAGGCCAAAGGAAAAGACAGGGAAAAAGCATGATATGGGATACTCTTGCTTTTAACCCTGATGATATGAGATATTCTTGCTCTAGTATAGCTTGTTTGCAGAGGTATTATCGGGGGGAAAGAAAGCTGAATATTTCGAAAGGCTTCGTTGGGAGTGCCCTCTCAGATATGAGGAAGGGTTGAGCATTTTTGCAGGTCTGCCTGTCCGTTGGGGATGGAGGTCGACATATATAGGAGTCTCCCTAACAAAAAGTAGTAATGCTATTCCTTTACCCTGCTTGGTCATAGCACGGTAGTGGGAGCTGCCAGCTTCACATGTTTTAACTCTGTCAGAGCACTTTGAAAAAGTGGTATGTGGTATCTGACTCTCGAGATTCGGAGAACGATGCTTCTTCGATTTTTGAGAAAGCAATCATGCTGGGGGTCTGGCTCTCGAGATTCGGGGAGCAGTGTCTCTTCGATTTTTGAGAAAGTAATCATGTTGGGAGTCTGGCTCTCGAGATTCGGAGGGCGGTGCCTCTTCGATTTTGGAGTAAGCAATCTTGTTGGGAGTGTTTTCTCGGATGTGAGTAAAGGTTGGGCATGTTTGCTAGTCTACCTTGCCACGAAGCACGGAGGTTGACACACAGGGACTTCAATTATCCAACAGTGGTACTGTTCCTTTACCCTTGTGGGTAATAATATGTTAGCTAGACCTTCAAAATTTATGTGTCTAAACTTTGTTAGTGCTGTTTTTTTGCTATTCTTTTACCTTTCTTGGTCAGAGCGATGTAGTGGGAGCTGCAAGCTTCACGTGCTCAACTTTGGCAGAGACTTTGGCAAAGTTATCTGTGGTACCCATGAGCTATTGTTGCGTGTGGGAAGTGGGTGATTGAACAGTAAGATTCATATGTTTTCTACTTCACCAGAAGTCTTTGACAGAATGCCCATAATTTCCGCTAAGCTGAGTGTGCGTGTGACAGGTGTTGACAAGGCTAGAAAAGTAGGTGCCTCTTCAATTTCTGAGATCGGCCCTCGTGGTCTCTGAGCAGCCCAGCTTTTGAGAAAGCGAGCGCCTCTTCGATTGATTCGGAGAACGATGCCTCTTCGATTTTTGAGAAAGCATCATGCTGGGGGTCTGGCTCTTGAGATTCGGGGAGCAGTGTCTCTTCGATTTTTGAGAAAGTAATCATGTTGGGAGTCTGGCTCTCGAGATTCGGAGGGCGGTGCCTCTTCGATTTTGGAGCAATCAGTCTTGTTGGGGGTGTTTTCTCGAATGTGAATAAAGGTTGGGCATGTTTGCTAGTCTACCTTGCCACGAAGCACAGAGGTTGACACACAGGGACTTTCCAATTATCCAACAATGGTACTGTTCCTTTACCATCTCTTCGATTTTTGAGAAAGTAGTCATGTTGGGAGTCTGGCTCTCGAGATTCGGAGGACGGTGCCTCTTCGATTTTGGAGCAAGCAATTTTATTGGGAGTGTTTTCTCGAATGTGAGTAAAGGTTGGGCATGTTTGCTAGTCTACCTTGCCACGAGGCACAGAGGTTGACACACAGGGACTTTCCAATTATCCAGCAGTGGTACTGTTCATTTACCCTTGTGGGTAATAATATGGTAGCTAGACCTTCAAAATTTATGGGTCTAAACTTTGTTAGTGCTGTTTCTTTGCTATTCTTTTACCCTTCTTGGTCAGAGCGATGTAGTGGGAGCTGCAAGCTTCACGTGCTCAACTTTGGCAGAGGACTTTGGCAAAGTTATCTGTGGTACCCATGAGCTATTGTTGCGTGTGGGAAGTGGGTGATTGGGCAGTAAGATTCATGTGTTTTCTACTTCCCCAGAAGTCTTCGACAGAATACCCATAATTTCCGCAAAGCTGAGTGTGCGTGTGACAGGTGCTGACAAGGCTGGAAAAGTAGGTGCCTCTTCGATTTCTGAGATCGGCCCTCGTGGTCTCTGAGGAGCCCAGCTTTTGAGAAAGCGAACGCCTCTTCGATTTCTGAGATCGGCTTTCGTGGTCTTTGAGCAGCCCAACTTTTAAGAAAGCAAACACCTCTTTGATTTATGAGATCAACCCTCGTGGTCTCTAAGCAGCCCAACTTTTGAGAAAGCAAACGCCTCTTCGATTTCTGAGCAGGCGCCTCTTCAATGTCTGAAGCTCCGTCGAGTGCAGCTTTTTATAGGGCTGGCATTAAGTTCCAAAACACACTTGAATCTCCACCAGTAGAAGCTCCATTCTTGCACTTCTAAGATCTTGATTTGTCCGACCTCTTCTCTCTTCAACACCTTTGAAAATGTCTGGCCCCTCCGACCGTCGTTTTGACTTAAACCTTGTTGAAGAGGCAGCCCCGCCTTCTCCAGACAACATATGGCGCCCATCCTTCGTCTCCCCTACTGGTCCTCTTACCGTTGGGGATTCCGTTATGAAGAATGATATGACCGCTGCGGTGGTGGCCAGGAACCTTCTCACTCCCAAAGATAACAGACTACTTTCCAAACGGTCTGATGAGTTAGCTGTTAAGGATTCGCTGGCTCTCAGTGTTCAGTGTGCAGGTTCTGTGTCTAATATGGCCCAACGCCTATTTGCTCGAACCCGCCAAGTTGAATCATTGGCGGCCGAAGTGATGAGTCTCAAACAGGAGATTAGAGGGCTCAAGCATGAGAATAAACAGTTGCACCGTCTCGCACATGACTATGCTACAAACATGAAGAGGAAGCTGGACCAGCTGAAGGAAACTGATGGTCAGGTTTTACTTGATCATCAGAGATTTGTGGGTTTGTTCCAAAGGCATTTATTGCCTTCGTCTTCTGGGGCTGTACCGCGTAATGAAGCTCCAAATGATCAACCTCTGATGCCTCCTCCTTCTAGGGTTCTGTCTAGTACTGAGGCTCCGAATGATCCCTCTCCGGTGCCTTCTCTTTCTGGGGCTCTACCGACTGCTGAGACTTCTCCTAAGCAACCTTTGTGAAGGTTCCCTTTTGTTTTTTTATTTTGACTCATGTATATGTACATATTTGTAGCTTATCGGGGTTATCAATAAATAAGCTTTCCTTCATTTCAACGTATTGAGTTAAATACACCAAAGCCTTCTTCGCTAAGTTCTTTGAATTTTCTTTTGTTGGAGCTTTGTGAGTGGAGCATGTAGGTTGAGGTAGTGTTCCCTTAATTTCCTGAGTGAGGAAAACTTCTCGGTTGGAGACTTGGAAAATCCAAGTCACTGAGTGGGATCGGCTATATGAATCTTAGAACGTCATTGTGCTCGGTCCTGTGTCATGTCCTTCGTTAGATCCAAGTACTCTAAGTCTTTTCTTAGAGTCTCTTCCAAAGTTTTCCTAGGTCTTCCTCTACCCCTTCGGCCCTGAACCTCTGTCCCATAGTCGCATCTTCTAATCGGAGCGTCAGTAGGCCTTCTTTGCACATGTCCAAACCACCGTAACCGATTTTCTCTCATCTTTCCTTCAATTTCGGCTACTCCTACTTTACCCCGGATATCCTCATTCCTAATCTTATCCTTTCTCGTGTGCCCACATATCCAACGAAGCATCCTCATCTCTGCTACATCCATTTTGTGTACATGTTGATGCTTCACTGCCCAACATTCTGTGCCATACAGCATCGCCGGCCTTATTGCCGTCCTATAAAATTTTCCCTTGAGCTTCAGTGGCATACGACGGTCACACAACACGCCAGATGCACTCTTCCACTTCATCCATCCAGCTTGTATTCTATGGTTGAGATCTCCATCTAATTCTCCGTTCTTTTGCAAGATAGATCCTAGGTAACGAAAACGATCGCTCTTTGGTATTTCTTGATCACCGATCCTCACCCCTAACTCGTTTTGGCCTCCATTTGCACTGAATTTGCACTCCATATATTCTGTCTTTGATCGGCTTAAGCGAAGACCTTTAGATTCCAACACTTCTCTCCAAAGGTTAAGCTTTGCATTTACTCCTTCCTGAGTTTCATCTATCAACACTATATCGTCTGCGAAAAGCATACACCAAGGAATATCATCTTGAATATGTCCTGTTAACTCATCCATTACCAACGCAAAAAGGTAAGGACTTAAGGATGAGCCTTGATGTAATCCTACAGTTATGGGAAAGCTTTCGGTTTGTCCTTCATGAGTTCTTACGGCAGTCTTTGCTCCTTCATACATATCCTTTATAGCTTGGATATATGCTACTCGTACTCCTTTCACAAAAAAAAAAAAAATTGAGATAGTTATATCATAAGCATCAAACTTCTTTTTAAGCTCCTACATTGAAGTTGAACAAAATTTAATATCGTGGCTCAATACTGCAACTATGAAAATTGTCTTTCAGAATAAATTCTTCCTCTATTCCACATATGCGTAGTTTCACTGTAAAACAACACTCTATCATACAAAATAGTGAACTAACTAAGGAAGACTAGTTGATATAAGGCTTTGGTTTCATAACAATACTACTATAATAAAACACACAATAAAGCCAACTATAAGCAAAAGCACATAAGTAGAAGAAAGTAGAGTATCCAACCAAAAACACTCAAATAGAAGCTACAAAATGAAAAACTTTAGGGGTAGGCTCGGACCTCACCTGATCCTCAAGTGGCTCTGCCACTGATTATGATACTCTCAGTAAATGACAAACTTGACCCTACTTAATATTATAATGTGTAGATTGTTAATTAACATCACGGAACCATATTCCAGTATCATATAATAATGAGTAAGGCTAGAGAAACTAAATTAGTTGACAAAAGTTTAGAAAGTAAAAGACATGGAAGTTGATAATTGATTTATTACTTAAACGTTTATAAACATGTTCATTCTTATTGGTGACACATCTTTTAGTTTATAAATTATGATTAAAAATTTAATCTCTCTAATATTACCCTATAATAATTAGTAACTCACAAGTTTCACTTTCACCACCAAAATCCAAAAAATGGGAAAGAAAAATGAAAAACCCTAAAGTAAAATGATGATATTTTTGTAAGGTTGGTTCCAAACTTCCAAGGCTAAAAGTGCGATACCCAACAGAAGGTGCTGATAATATTTTTTATGTGAGAAACGTGCCCACTTGCGGATGTTAAGGTCTGCAAACTTGAAAACGAGAGCTTGCAGTTGCATCTTGCAGTGCATGCATAGGCTGTGGCACCTCTCTCTCGATCTCTCTGTTGCGACCAAAGTTACATGTAAGCATTACTGCTTTCGGTTTTTGGCGGCCCACTGGATTGTGGTTGTTGCTTTGCCTCTCGGCAGATTGGCAAGGATTCAGCAGTTATGGCTTTTGTCCATTTATTGAAGGGCACTTGCAACCTGCCATATGTAGCCGTCTATCTTTGTTCCTTGTTTCAGGGAAACAATATCTTCTTAGATTTTTACTTTTTTTTTTCTTTTTCTGGACTTGGAAGTTTGGGCATAGCCACTTTTATATATTAAAATGAGACCATACCGAAAAAGGTTTTGGGTGTATTTGGTATACCAATATGCCGCATGAGATGCAAATACAGCGTTTCGAACTAAATTAACTTATAATGTCATCATCTCGGCTTAAGGTTTAACCGTTAACAATATTACGTGTTATAATTTGAGTTAATTAGGTAGGATAATATCATCATGCAACTATTTTTACTTCTCATACACTCTTCTTAATTTTCGGTCATCAGATCGAATAAATTAATTGAAGAATATCAATGACAGAAAATTAAAAAGAGTAGAGGAGGTAAAAATGAGCTTGTAAATTGCACTATCCATTAGTAGACCACACTATAGTATGTCATGTGTCACATCCCGGCCCGCGGCGGACCACTTCCTGAGCCCGCTCCACCACCGTAGCACGATATTGTCTGCTTGGGCCCGACCATGCCCTCACGGTTTTGTTTCTGGGAACTCACGAGCAACTTCCCAGTGGGTCATCCATCATGGGAGTGCTCTAGCCCCCTTCTCGCTTAACTTCGGAGTTCTGACGGAACCCGAAACCAGTGAGCTCCCAAAAGGCCTCGTGCTAGGTAGGGATGAGAATATACATTTAAGGATCGCTCCCCTGGGCGATGTGGGATGTTACAATCCACCCCCCTTAGGGGCCCGACGTCCTTGTCGGCACACTTCCGGCCAGGGATTGGCTCTAATACCAATTGTCACATCCCGGCCCGGGGCGGACCACTTCCCGGGCCCGCTCCACCACCGTAGCACGATATTGTCCGCTTTGGGCCCAACCATGCCCTCACGGTTTTGTTTCTGGGAACTCACGAGCAACTTCCCAGTGGGTCACCCATCATGGGAGTGCTCTAGCCCCCTTCTCGCTTAACTTCGGAGTTCTGACGGAACCCGAAGCCAGTGAGCTCCCAAAAGGCCTCGTGCTAGGTAGGGATGAGAATATACATTTAAGGATCGCTCCCCTGAGCGATGTGGGATGTTACATCATGTGATGTATACAACATATGTGAGAATTTTTTTTGTTCAGTCTATTCATGTATTAAATTAAAAAAAAGACTCGTATAAATTATGTCGCATACACAAGTTTCGTCTTAAAAGATACAATTAACGATGTGATTTGTAAATATGATAATTATATGTGTCCTAGTCCAAAATACGGTAGAAATGATGTAACCTTTTCCTCATTCCTTGTACAACATAAAACCATTTTTCTTGGAATCAATAAAGAAGAATTTAGAGACAAGTAGCTCAAATTAAGCTATCATCTCACATTACTCAAAAGATATGGAGGATTTTGTGATTCTATTGCAGTTGTGGTGGTAGTGAGATTTAGTATTTAGTTTTACGCAAAGCTTTATAATTATCACACCTTCAATTTGTTTAATGTTCTTCCAAATCAAAGCACATTTGAAACATGCTTTTTGTAACTAACCTACCTACTTAATCAAGTGTGACACATGACATAATTTCTTTGAACCAAAGTTTATGGAGAAGGGTCGATCCAGCAGTGGTGGCCGGTGAGAAAGATAGATGCAAACAAATTGTGTCGGTCCTTAATTTTTCACATCCAATAGAGAGCATACGAGATTTTGGATTTTGGAATAATAATAGTGGCCCATATTCCGTGAGCTGTTCACTCATGTTCTTGCAAGTATGTTCCTTGCTTATATTCTACTGAATAAAAGTTAAGACATGGCTTTCAAAATTGCGGGTCGTTTGCTATGTGCACATGAGACACGCCTTCATCGAGTTTAATCTTTCTTTTCTTTTTCTTTCGTTTTTTACTTTGAGTGGAACCATAGTTGTATTTGTGTTTTAATTGTATTATTATTAAGGGGAGGAGGGGATTAGAAACTATTACAATAATTCAAGTGATGGGGAGTTTTGAACCCAAGATACATGAGTAGAAACTCAACACCCTATCCATTAAAATATTAGAGCGCATGCAACGATAGTTGTTTTATTAGAGTATTAAAAAAAAGTACAGAAAGTAAAAAGGACATTCTGGATGAAGTCCAAGCAGTCCTCAAACTAAAGAATGTCATAATTAAGTAAAAAATGTTGTTGTATCAATATATTTGTGGAGTGACAAGCGCAATTTTCTTTATCTTATGGAGAGAGAGGGAGAGAAAGGCTACATTGCAATTGCACATCCAAATAAGAATAGTAAATCAAACAAAACAGGTGATAAATTAGTTAAATGCGTTTCTTTTTCTTCAAGTAACAACAAGCTAGGTTCCCCTACCTTCTCCAACAACGAGAGAGAGAGAGAGAGAGAGAGAGAAGGAAGGGGAGAGAGATGGGAAAGCAATTTCTTTTCAAATATAAAACAGCTCATGAACTATTTCTTAATAACTGAATTATGCCGGCCTAACAAAAAAATCTCATGATCACCGATTGTTTAACAAAGCAAATCTATATTAAAACAGGATTATGCATGTGGACGATGGATGTTTAACACCAATCAATTAATTTAATTTGATCTTAATTAAGGGTAATCAAGGTTTTAAAGCTTGTGCATGTAATAGTTTGAGATTCGGTAATAATGTTGTGTATGCGTAATCGAGTTTAACACTAATCAATCAGTCTAATTAAGATTTAGTGATCTTTTTATTCTGTCATTTCCTTCACCTGTCCCCTCTCTGGCCACTATTCTCCAATCATGTACAATTCTACAGAATTTATTAGCATTCCTTTCTTTAAAGTTAATGACTTTTTAATGCATATCATTAAAAGATAACAACACTTAAAAACTTACCCCCCACTTCTCGGAAAATGGCTGGTGTCACCCAATGAGCAATCAACCAGCTCAAGTAACAAATCATTGTGCCCAAGCAATTGCATTGGCAGTAAATTACTTTGCCCTAGCAATAGCTTTTCGCAAGTATTAGGAGGGTAATGACTTAGCAAGTAATAGTAGGATAATAACTTTCGCACTCTCGTTCCTCTCTTGCACTCTTTTTTATTTGTTTTTAACATTTAGATCAAACAATCAAGAAACGTCAAAAAATTGAATATAACATAAAACCAATAGAAAATAAAAAAGAGTGTGAAAATCAATTCCCCGTAACAATTAAGTTATTTAAGTATCGAAATATAAATCTAGCCGCGTGTGGCGTGTGTGCGAGTAAAAATCTTTCCATAAAAACACGTTTGAATACGAGTGCATGATCGGAAACCAGTCGTTGGGCCAAAAAAATCGTTGCCTATCACGTGCTTTAAAGATATAAATCCCAAGCCACACTCCCAAATATTTTATAAAAATTTAAATAAAAATAATAATAAATAAAAAACCTAAAAGGGTTCCAACTTCCTTCTGAAGTTATAGAAATAGGAATGCCTATAAATACCACAGAGGCAGCAGCTCCTTTATTCAGAGTTGTTCTATTCGCTATCTTCTTTCTTCTTTCTTCTTTCGAAGGCAAACCCAAAACTCTCGAGTGGAAAAACCTTTCTCTGATTAAACCCTATATCCATGGAGTGGATTCGCGGTAAAGAAATCGGCCGGGGAAGCTTCGCCACCATCTACACAGCAAAATCCACCAGCCCATCTTCTCATCTTCCGCCGCTGGTGGCCGTGAAGGCGTCTGAATCCGGCTACTCTGATTCGCTCAAGAACGAGAAGCAAGTCATCGACCAAATCGGCTCCTGCCCACAAATCATCCGCTGCTTCGGCGCCGATCACTCCGTCGAGAACGGCGAGAAATTCTACAACTTGGTTCTGGAGTACGCCAGCGGCGGCACTCTGGCGGACGAGCTCAAAAGAAACGGCGGACGCTTGCCCGAATTTGATGTTCAACGCCACACAAAGTCGGTGCTCAGAGGCCTTGAATTCATCCACGCAAAAGGGTTCGTCCACTGCGACTTGAAGCTTCAGAATGTCCTGGTTTTCGCCGACGGCGCGGCGAAAATTGCCGACTTCGGGCTGGCGAAGAAAGCAGGGGAATCGGATAACAAGGTCGAAGTCAGGGGAACGCCACTGTACATGGCGCCGGAATCTGTTAACGACAATGAATACGAGTCCTGCTCCGACGTCTGGGCTCTCGGGTGTTTGGTGGCGGAGATGGCGAGCGGGAAACCGGTGTGGGATCACAACCCCGGCGTGAACATGTTCAAGCTTCTGATGAGGATTGGAGGCGACGAGTTGCCGCAAATCCCAGAGGAGTTGAGTGAAGACGGCAAAGATTTTGTTTCCAAGTGTTTTGTGAAGGATCCCAGACAGAGATGGACGGCTGAGATGCTTCTTGAGCACGCGTTTGTTTCCGGCGACGATCACACTGTTCTATCGGAGGAGAAGGCGCAGCTGTCGGCGTCTCCGAGAGGCCCATTCGATTTTCCGGATTGGGTTTCGGTGGCGAGTTCAGAAATTTCTCCACAATTTGTGGAATGGTCTGGGAAAAATTTGGACTCCGAGTTCGATTGGTCGTCGAGAAAGAGTTTCGTTCCGGCGGCGGATCGGTTGCGGCAGTTGGCGACGGAGGAGAAACCCAATTGGTCGTTCTCTGAAGATTGGGTAACAATTATGTGATTCAAGAATCGGGTAATTTTCTGCGGCAGAGTAGGCGACGGAGGTAAAAAAACGGAGGAGGAAGAGTTGAAGATTCTGAGATACCAAAGTATTCGTTGATTCTTTTTAGTGACTGTAAATTTAGAGTAGGACAGAAGCAGATGATTTTAACAGTCTGGTCCTGATTGGCGCCACCAGTGGGTGGATAAAACTGTACAGAATTTTTTTGATTGACTTGAATAGTTGAGATTATATTTTCCTAGAAAAATTGCAGATTTTCCAGGAAACTTGGTGTTTGGCTATGGTGAGGAACTTGTTGTTCGTCTTCCCTTCTTCTTCTTGACTTTGAAAATTCAAGAACGAGTAACTGAGTTTCATAAACGCATTCGTGTGCAATTCCAATTTCGTTAACCAACACATAGAATTTGACCCATTGGGTCAATAGCCAACTTGAAGGAGAACACGTCTTTCTTCTTGGCAGTTTGGGTTTAAAATGTGTCTTTTCTTGACTAGAGTGAATATGAATATTATTACCTCTTTCTACCCATGCCCTTCTAATAAAAATTTACAGCCCAACATGTTAATTTCAATTATAATACTCGTTTACATAAAATTTACAACGAGTATGATAGTTGATAAGACTTGAAAATTATTTTCTTCATACCGTATAAGTTCATACTTGAAAATTTATTGAGAGGTAGAACTCAACTTTCTGTTGATCTTGATCGCAATCATCGATCCAACTTGAACATATACAATATAAATTGAAGGCTACGTGCTGTGTTTTTGTTGTGCGAATAAGAAAGTGTTTGAAGCATATGCCGCCAAATTGATGATTTGAATGTTGAAGTAAATTTTGATAATTAGCATTAGAGGCAAAAACCAAATAATAATTTTAAGAGCATAAGCAATGTAAAGAAAACACGACTTCCACATGATTAGTTGGTGGCATTAGAGAAACGCTATACATGCGATTCTTATGTGATACATATATTAGTGTCCACAAAGTTGTTTGTTTTGTGGTGCCTAATTGAGAATACAATTGAATAGAGAGAGGTTAAGCGGTTATTGAGTAGCCAAATGATCGTAAGAGGTGGCTACTCAAGGAACATATGCCCATTATTTTAATTATACCCCCTCCTACTTCCGAGTGGGAATAAAGGGCACGTAAAACTTGTTGGAGGATAAAGGGTTCATGCTTTAGTCAATAATACATTGTTTGGATAAACTCAAATTTTAATCAAATACTTTAGAACTATTTTGACTTTGAAGAATTATTATAGGACGGTGTTATCCACAATTTTTTTTACACATTATTCTTAATTTTTGGTCATCGGATCAAATGAATTAAAGATGATCAAGAATCATAAATTAACAAGGAATGTTTGGAAAGTAAAAAAAGGTGTTTTAATAGCATCATCCTCGTTATTTTGATGGAGGGTGCAGGAGAAATGAAGAGAATGTAGGAAATAAAAACTTGTAAAGGAACACCTACTAATATTGTTTCTGTATAAGAAAATAAATTACACAAAGAAAGCCCTGGGCCAACTACCACCACTATTATCCCACAACCAAGCTGACGGAGCATCATAGGGAGGGAGAACATCCAAATATGAGACTCTGAGGATCGCTGACCAGGAGGCAGATCGTCTGCCCTTCTGCTATGGTGTTATTTTCATCAATTTCTATTTGTGTGGTCACGGTTAAGTCACGTCAACATTTTATATTCCTATTATTTTTTGTCTTATTATCTCTATAAAAAAAATCAATATAAAATGTTTACGTGGCTTAACTATGATCGTACAAATAGAAGAGGATAAGAAGGGCACCATAACAGGAGGGCAAACAATGTGCCTCCCTCCCTGTGGCCAAACTTAACAAGGACATCATGGACAAAATTCACTTCACGGAAGACATACTAACACTGTTAGTTTTTCATTGGTGTCTAGTTTATTTTCTTTCATTTTTATTGGCGGATGAGGTCGTCGGTTGTCTATGCTATAAACTAACACTAGGACATAAATTTTGATTGTTGAGGATATAATTGGGCTTTAATCATGGTTTAAGGCCCTCTGATTTGGAGCACATCATAAAAGAGATGTTATAAATTCACATCCAACTCTTTCATGGTTGCTCGTTACCCACCATTGAGCCCAATACAGAAAAAGCTCTTTGCAAGATTGGAACTGTTGTGTGTTTCAGCTCATGCACACAAATTATTATCCCTGATTTTTCTTTTTTTTTTCTTTCTCGATTTGGTTTTTGCTTTTCCTAATCGAGGATAAGAGTTCGTGTGCATAGATGGAAGCACATATAAAAGCTCTTGGGTGTTGAAAATAACTATTCATATCATGTTTGTGAATGATGAGAAAACACATAACATAAAAGTTAGTCATTTACAAATATATACTTTGACTTGGTGTAATGAAATAAAAGTTTGCTGCAATTTGACACCCTCTAAAAGGTAAACAAAACACCTATCTACAATTGATATTGCAAAATCAGATTTTGATGTAGTTAATTTACTAAACAAGATTCTCTAAAACCCAGTTTTGGGTTACTATTGATCTATGGTGTGCGGACGGATTTGTCCTCTGTTTCCCTATGCTTGCCATTCTGTTTCCTCTTTTTCTGCAGTGGAAAGTCGTTTTTACTCCTGTTGGCTACGCGTCTATCATCGCTGCCTTCACCTCGTCTCGAACCTGGGTTTCTTCCTCTCCCTGTCAATTGGTCCTTTACTTTGATTGCACACTGCATCAAGTTAAAGCTCCCACCAACTGGAGAAAGATACCATGCTACATCTTATTTGTTTGCCGGTTGTGGAGCTCTCTTGGGGTTTCTGTAAGCGTTGGTCATCTGGAAGGGAAAGAAAAATCTAGGCAACTAGGGTCTCTCTCACATTCCACTTTCTCTAAAAAAAAAATATCCCAAAATTGGCTCTCCAGGACTGGAAGTGGAAGTATGAGGTACCCTTTTCTTTTTTCGGTATTTTTTTGTTTAATTTCTTTATTTCATGCATGGTGGATTTCTCTTTGGTGATTATTGAATTGCTTATATATTTGCTTGGTATTTAGGGTGATCTAATTTTTCTGGCTTTTCAAGAGCAGCGGCATGAGGTACACTTTTCTTCTTTTTTTTTTTTCTCTTTTTTTTTATTTTTAATTTTCTATTTTTTATGTAATGGATGGAGGTGGATTCTCTGAGTATACCTGGGGTGGTGAGAAATTGGAGCTCATCTGGGGCCAGATCCATTTGGATTTTGGTGTCTGATTGGAGGAAAAGAAAATAAAATAAATTTGGGGTTTGTATTGATTTGGTGCTTGGTTTTATTTAATTTTTCTGAATTTTCACTGTTTGTTTTGTTAGTTGAAGATTACGGTGTTTGATTGATTTCAATGGGGTGAGTTATTAATTTGTCCTCTATTTATTCATGTTATTTTATGAATGCTTGCATAATCTGTATCTCATTTCACTAACTCTCTGGGTGTATTTTTGATAAATTGTCATTGTTTTTTTCTGTTAATTTTTAAGTCTCTATGTGTGTTGTTTTCCCCAGACTTTGGACATCAACTTGTTCTGTTTTCTTGGTGGTTTGATGCGTTTTGTGTTGTGTTTTTCGGTCAATTGACTCAGTTCATATGATTAATTCCCATCGTTTCCATGCCATATTGGTTGAATTTATTTCAACTATATTTATTTTTGTTGCAGCCATATCTCATATAAACAAGTAGAAGGTTTACAAGACATTAACCAATTAGTTGGGCTATTAGTTCCTTTACTTTGTGATGTCCCTGGTGTGAGTAAACAAATGTTCAGGTACTTTATAGTTAGGAAGATTTAACGAGGCCTTTTCTATGTGCTTTACTTTATTATGTTTTGATAAACGGAGGTTCAGCAACAGGTTACTGAAATGATCACTTATATATATAGCCTCCACCACAAAGTAATTTCCTAAGAAATGTGTAGTACTTTGTCTTCTGGGTTAGTGTTCTCTAATTTAGATTAGGTCATCTCTAACCGAGGGCTGGCCAGAGGGCTCGTTTTAGTCCTCTGGCCCTCCAAGATTCTCCAAGATATTAATATTTTAATGAACAGTACATGACCATATTTGCCTCCGTCTCCAACCGAGGGCCAAAGGGCTAGAGGGCTCGTTCTAGCCCTGTCACAAAAAATCGTCTCCAACCGAGGGCCAAACATAATTTATTATTTAAAAACTACAACTAAAATGTTGTTTAAGTTTCATGTTGTATAATTTTTATGTTGGTTAATGTTATTTAATGTTGTTTCATATTGTTTAATGTTGTTTCATGTTACTTAATTTAATTTAATGTTGTATAATGGCTTAGGAAGTTATAGGAAAAAAATAGAATTTAAAAAAAATATGAAACAAATTTTGTCAAATAGAAGTTATAGGAAAAAAAATGGAATTTAAAAAAAAATATGAAACAAATTTTGTGAAATAGAAGTTATAGGAAAAAAATGGAATTTAAAAAACAATATGAAATAAATTTTGTGAAATAGAAGTTATAGGAAAAAAAAATATGAAACAAATTTTGTGAAATAGAAGTTATAGGTAAAAATGGAATTTAAAAAAAATATAAAACAAAATTTGTGAAATAGAAGTTATAGGGAAAAAATGGAATTCAAAAAAAATATGAAACAAAATTTGTGAAATAGAAGTTATAGGAAAAAAATGGAATTTAAAAAAAAAATATGAACCAAATTTTGTGAAATAGAAGTTATAGGAAAAAATAGAAGTTATATGAAAAATTTTGTAAATAAAAAAATAATAATAATGTAAAAAAAAAAAAATCAAATCAAATGCAACGGCTAGTAGCCGTTTCATTTGAATTTTCTTTTTAAAACAATCCTGTCGATTATAACCGACAGGAATACACTATTATTTAGTATATTAAATAATAGCATGTATTCATGTCGGTTATAACCGACAGGAATAACAAAACTATAAAAAAAAATGGCCCTTTGAAATTCCGTGGGGCCCTCCCAGATTCTCGAGCCCTCTGGCCTAGCCCTCGGTTGGAGACGGTTTTAGGGCTATTTTCGGCCATCTGGACCTTTCGGTTAGAGATGGCCTTAGACATTAGGGCTTTGAGCTTGGTAAGGTTTCTTTTTTGATGTACGTCAATTTTTTTATTCATTGTTTTTCTTGTTGGAGTTTTTGATTTACAGATAAATTCTACATTTAAATTCTCTTTTTGTGACCCTACATATTTTGTCACTGTAATAAGATGATTGATATCGCTGACTGATTTCATTCTTCTTCACTTTCAAGAAGCACCGGTGTTTATTGAAGGTATATAATCTGTTTAGACATTTAGCCTTCAATGTATCAAGTATTTTGCGTTGTTAGTTTTCTGTTACTTTTGTTGCTGCATGCCTTTTTTTTTCTTTCTATTTTTTTCGTTTTTATCCACTTCTCTTTCACATTTGTGCAACCTATTGTCCTCAGTTTATAATCTTTCGTTGGATAATCTGATCGCCCAATCTATTCTCAAGCGATGTCTTTGGCTTTAAACTGTTCTAACCAGTTTAATCTTTAAATTGTTCAATGTTAACCCCAACATTTTATTTTTGTTCTATACGCATTGGAACCAAACTTAATTGGCGCTAAAAATGTATAAAGCCTTTAACTATACCATGAATGCAATGTTAGCCAGTAAATAATTATAAAAGTAACTTTGTCATGGGCTATAATCATATCCATCATCGTTCCATGATTGTTACCAACCTTTAAAATCAAATTTAGCATCAGTATGTTTTACCTCTGTTTCAATCTTAACCAGTAGCGGCTACAATTTCGTATTAATCACTGTTATCAATTGTTCTTAACATATGATCATCAGATCCCAATATGTTGACCATCGCTTTCCCTACCTTATCATATGTGAAACGATTATATTTGCACTCACTTTTATTCATTGGAAACAGTATTTGTGTCTCTCCATATCCAATCCTTGGTGCAAAATGTTTACAATTTGACCTGTTTCAGTTTCCTACAGCCAAATTGGAATCAATCTGAAAGAACTGCGCCTATTCGCCGTCTTCAAGGTATAACATTGATCACTCTCAACTTTTAATTTCTTTTTCAACATTTTTTCCTTTTGCATTTCTAAAAAAAACCTTTATTCAATAGATACCGATATGGTCACTTACAGCATAAAAAAACTTCATCTTTTTTTTCAATATTTAAGTTTTTCTTATTTTTCTTCATGAACCAGGTCAGCCCATAACTCTGTAACCATCCACGTATATAACTTATCCATTTTTATCATTGTGGTATCAATACAAATTTACTCTTATTTTTTGAGGTGGGATTGGTCTTAAAACACAAGAACCAAAATTTAAGTGATCCCATTGTTCTGTACACAAAAATTCCATCGACCCGAAAACCTCACATGGAAAACAAACGTATTCACCTCTTTTTTTCTGCTTCTCCTTAGTTTTTACCTATTTTTTTCATTTTTATTTTCGCAGTTTCCTTCATGATTAGGTTGAGCACACAGTTTTTAAACCTATTAAACCATATTCGTTTTAAGTGTTTTGCTTCATTATTTAACATTAATTTGGATTTGTGATTGATATCAACTTGGTCAGGTTTTCATTACTTGCAAAGCATGTTTAGAGTAATGCCTTTAAACTGCGTCAATTTTTCAATGAAAAATCTTGAATGCCTAGACATTTATCCAATGGATAAATTCATTACATTCTTTTCGGTGAAACACTAAAGGTCCTATACGCCAGTCTCTTTTATCGTCCTATACGCCAGTCTCTTTTATCATCCTTAGCAAACTCTTCTTATCATTTTGAGCCCAACTTCAGCCAGTCCGCATTCACTAATGAAACGATTGTTTGTTGACAGTTTGACCCGAGTACCTCTAGAAATTATCTATGCATGGACCACTACTGTAACTCGTTCTCAACCGATGAACTTCAAACCATGGTGCGTATCGGGTCATTTTGCCTTCCTCACTATTTATTCAGCTATTACATATCCAATCGTATTGATTCCTACAGAACAATGTTTACTTTTCCCGCAGCGTCTTAATTTTACAATGTTTTACTATTTCTTTCCTGCTGCATTATAATAGAAATGTGAAGAATAAAGTCAATTTAAAAACCTAATATCTATCTATGTTCTTCGTTGTCCCAGAAGATTTTTCATTATATGAAGAAAACAGATAGATGCTCCACCCATTCTGCAGAAAAAAGGTATACAACAGTACAGCATTGCAGCAACGCGCGGGCAACCTAGCTAGTTAATACTATATGCTAAAATGCATATTTCTGCGTGGCGTATATTGAGAAGTGTATCCTTCATATTTTTTTTTATGGCTAGAGCTTTGAAATATGGGCACACCCCGACCCGGAATGTCCACTAGAACTCCGAATCGAGCTGTGTTGGCCGACACCTGGAAGGTGACGAAGCCATAAAGTGTGATAATGCGTAAACTATGAAATAATTTAAACCTAAAATGCTTATATACGCGAGTGCGCGATGAGCGGGTATAGACCAATTTCACACGTGATACAGAGCATAAGTAAGTACAGTGAGGTAAGATAATAATTATACCATTTAACGGATCCACCTGAACTGGGAGTGCCACAAGTCCTTGTTGATACGAAACTTTGATACTAGGACCTGGAGGGGTGCAAAATAGAAAGTGAGTGGGCAAAACCAAGACTTCAAAAAAATCGTTTCAAATATCAAAGGTAATAACCTCTCGCCATAAAACCTATATAGTTTCTAGAAAATCATACTACGAAATCAAAAGTATACTAGCAGTAATTCCAAAAGTATACCACGACATATCATCTCATGAGCAATATAAATAATCGTATGCTTAATAACCCATACTAGCACACTAGCTGGAGCCACCTATGGTGAACTGTACGACTACAACCATATCTCATCAATTAATGCTAGTACATAAGTCGGAGCCATCTATAGTGACCTGTACGACTTATCCATATCTCATAAATCAATGCTAGCTCATAAGTCGGAGTGACCTATAGTGACTTGTACGACTTACGCATATCTCATCAATTAATACCTTAGTAATATGTCAGCCGGATCTACCTGTTGTGGCATGTACGGTTGAACCCATAGCTCATCACATATCCCTGCACACGAGTTAGAACCACCTCTAGTGGTCTGTACGACAGGCTGGGTGTAAATAGTTACGCTCAAGTGCTATGATCACGTGAAGGCTGTGCGAAGTATCGCAAGTCACATACGAGTCGAAATCACTTAATGTGGTATGTACGACAGGCTGGCACCTACCTTGAATCCAAGGTGAGCGTGAGGTGCGGAAGGTGAACGATCACGTGATGGCTAGGCCCTGTCATCGGGCAAGAGCACTAACATTGGGGTGTAGGGTTATGAGCTTTAAATGCATCTAATGTGGCATGTATGATTTATAGACAACCTGTATGACAATGTCGGAGTTGCTTAAAACATAAATATAGTCATGCCATCACCCAATCGTTCCAAATAAAATGTAATCATAACCACGCATCCCACATTTCACAACATATACTCACATGAACTTATTTGTGCATCCTGCGTTCACCTTCGCACTTCAAAGTGTTCACAATAATTATGTGCAAGGAATATACATATGGATATACCATGATGCAAGCTAATACTCAACCATGTCATATCATTTCCAAGTAGATACATATATATAATATGGCATAAAATGCATAAGTTGTAACGTCCTACTCCCGAACTATTATTTTCAGGAATAATTATCGGTGATAAGTCCAACTAGACACTAGTTTAATTAACTATCATTACTTACGTTTCCTTACTTCAATTTCTTGATTCTTCACACATTAATTTATGACCAACATTTAACCATCCAAACATAAAGTTTGTTGATGCACAAAACCGGAGGTCTTGAAACAACGTAAATCCGACCGTGAATCTGCATGAAATGTAAATAACACAAGATGTATCGTGGTTCGCCCCAAGGTTTGGGCTACGTCCACACTGATATTGTATTTATCTGAGGGAAAGAGAGAGAGAGAGCTTTGAGAGGGTGATGAGCCTTAGGAAATGGCCTCCTCTAATTATGAGGGTGAAGGGTCCTTTTATAGAATAATGACTCCTCATTTATTACATATTTGCTCCTTCCTTTATCACATAATTACATTTAAGTCCCCAGAATATTTGTACGAGATCTAAATACGAGGCCCTAAATATGATATAAACAGTAGTCCCCAAGTCTTCAGTCAAGAGAGTCTTTTGGCTGGAGACTTGAAATTTAATCCATGTACGAGCCGAAGTGGCTAGATGTCTTGAACCAGTACTCAACCCAAGGCAATGCTCAACATAAAGCAATACTCGGCTAGATGTATCACACGTTACGAGACTGCTCGGCTGGAGGCGATACTCGTTGCGAGGCTGCTCGGCTAGAGGCTATGCTCGCAGCGAGGCGTTTGCTCGGCTGGAGGCGATGCTCGTTGCGAGGTGGCTCGACTCGTGGTATTCCTCATTACAAGTATCTACTTTATGTTGACATACACTCAATATGAGTTGATTCTTAACATGACTCGGGTCCGCTTGTCGGGTTCGCATATTGGGTCTATGTGTCAGATTCGCGGATCGGGTCTGCATGTCACAGCCCGTCCCGGAAGTACTTTTGACGGGAATGTGAAATGACGGAAATGCCTTTGACGTTACTAAGGTACGTACGTATGTGACATGGTCTTGGGTTAAATATTAGCCAAGTTTGGGTGATATATATTTTTTATGTAAGTGAGTTGGGTTATTAAAATTAATTTGGTTAATTGGTTAGGGATGTAATGGATGGTGGAGATCATTTTGATGACCTCACAAACCCTCACTTCCTCTCCCTAACCCGTGGACTCTCTCTCTCATCTCTACCCCCGACTCTCTCTCTCTCTCTCTCACACCCAAAACGTAAGGCACACCCAAATCCTCCACAAAATTCGACGGATCGACGAACTAAAGGCCACCATTGGACTCCTAAGGACACCACGAGTACGTTGATACCAATTTCAGGTAACATTTCCTTCGGGAACCCTAGTTTTTAAACTCCCCGTGATGGTGCACTGTTCATGCACACGTAAATCCTTATGTTTTTGGGAATTTGAAGCTTGTAGGAAGCTTGGTGAAGTCCTAAGGAAGCTCGGAGTGCTTCATTTGGAAGAATTGGACGTCGGGATCCCCTAGTTCGAGTTTGGCCGATTTTCTTGGATTTTTGGAAGGTACGATCCCATGATTTTTAGTGCTTAAAACTAGTTCAACGTGATAGTACTCATTTAGGGCTTCAATTTGGTGTAAAGTACGAGAAAAATGGACGAAAAACGAGTGAGAATAGTGAATTAGAAATTTTTTCCAGTTTTCCGGTGACCGGAGTCCGGCGAGGGTAGGTCGGAGAAGAAAGGGGAATATTCCGTTGGTTTTAACGGAATATTCCTAACGGCAGTAATGGTATCCGTCAGTTTTAACGGAATATTCCAGGAATATTCCTGACTGCGTCAACTGACGCCGTCAGCATGCCTTGCACGTGGCTGCGCGTGGGGAGCGCGTAGACCCGTGCCTAATTCGGCACGTGGGGGCGCATGAGACCTTGAAAAATTATTTTAAAAATATTACGATGCTCGTGAGGTTGTGTAGATCGCATTGGTGTATTCATTTGTCAAAATTGAGCATCGTATGAGGAATTAATTACCTAGTTTTGTTTATGCGCTTTAATTAATGTTTTTATAGTTGTTTCGCATATAGGTGAGACGTATCCCGAGGACGACCGCATCCAGGGACGCCACGGGGGTTACGACCCGTCTACTTATCAGTGAGTGGGCAGTTTTGATTTCGTATTTACCTATATACATTTATTTTCCCAGAAAATACGCGTTTTATGAAAGTTATGAATTTAAATTGCCAGCATGAAAATATTGAAATATTATATTTTGATACTTGATATATATGTGCGTGACATGATGCGGTGGACGCTCAGGTGAGTTTATTTATTTCCAGCTGAGTTATTTATATTGAATTGCATTGAAAGCTCATAACCTGCACCTAGGTGATAGTGCTTATATTGTTATTCACCACACCGCACGCTCGCCTTGGATCCAAGTAGGTGGATGTCGTACAGACCATGTGAGGGTTCCGACATGCCAGTCGTACAGACCATTAGAGGGGTTCCGACTGGTGGGTGACCTTAGATATGCGCGCTGATGATTGATGTGAGAAGCACTAGAGCGTATTTATACACTTGTCATCGTACAGACTACCTTAGGTAGTTCCGAGTGACGTGCAGAGTTAGACCGTACAGGTCACCGAGGTGACTCCGGTTGGATTGGATGTTGAGCTTTAGAATCAGCCGTACAGGACCATTGTAGAGTCTCCGGTTGACTTATTATTCACCTGATTGATATTGTTACATTCTGAGTATATTTTTGGGGCATGGCATATCATCTCTGAGATACTATAATGATGATTATGTGTTGAGTTTGAGGTTGCGTATATATATATGTTTTTATACTATTTTCTGGGAAAGTATACAGGTTTTTACGGCGAGGGGATATAATTGTTTTATTAAACTGTTTTGGAAAACTATTTGATTTTACTGACCCACTCATTTTGTTTTGCGCCCCTCCAGGTTCTAGTTTAGCGGTTGGTGGTTCTCGAGGTCTTATTCCGGCTTTCTGACAGACCTTCGACATGTAGGATTCACCTGAGGGTGATGTATTTTTATTTTAGTCATACTTGACTGCAGTTAACCTATGCTCTGTGATAAGGATTTTAACACTCATATGAAAGCGATAAAAACTCCTATTTTACTTGCAAGAATCACAAGGTTATTGTAGTATAAACGGATCTCGCAAGGTCGTATCCACAGGGATTATTAAATAATTCGAAACTAATCAGATTCCATTTAATTATTGTAAAGTAGAAATTGGGGTAATTGATTTTTTAAGCTAATTAAAATAAAAACGAATTTAATAAATTAAAATAAATAATCTGCAATATTAGGACTAGAGAGAAAAGAAAACAGTTTTTAGAAAATCAAATTAAGAAAGCACTAGGGTTCCACCATCACCTAGCAATCCTATGAATTTTTACCCACTACTTATGATCTATACATGCCACTTTGAAGGTTAGATTTTCCTAATTCATATTCTACTTGGGACCTCCAATATAGAACGTATATCTAACATGCAACCCATCCGGACGTTCGGATCAAATCTAAACATGAAAGACTCATTATGCTTTATGAAAATCTTTTGAAAAACCATGCAATCCTTAAGACGTGATATTCATCTTAAGCGAAATTACAACTATTAATCACAAGAAGCCAGCGTCAATTTCAGGGAACCTTCCGACCAAAATTGCATCAAAATACTTTTCTAAAGATCCTAATGGTGATCAGGCATTAAAACAATTAGATAGTTTTTATCCCGGTGATTAACAATTCAAAGTAGGCATGCAATCAATCATAAGCAATTAAATAAAAATCACATATTCATGCTAAGGCTTAAGGCTTCGCCCTAGCAATAGAAATTAGTTCCGCATATTCATAATTGAAATCATAGAAAATATTATTAAGAAAAGGATTGAAAACACCTTCAAGTAGAAAATCTCCAAAACCCTAGCAATTCTCTCTGTCTCCAAAATTGCATAAAAGAAAGCGTAGTCTAAAACTGTAGACGGCTAAGCAATATATTTGCCAAGCCACCACACAAACCCTAGGAAACATAACCCTAAATTAAATAATAAAATTCGTCAAAAATCTGAACAGCCACGTTTTGGCTCATAAGCTGCTCCAAAACTGGCCCAATATAGCTGAATTTAATGTTTGGAATATTCTGAACACTTTTCCAGAAGGTCACGAACCCATCCGAGGTCATCTTGGGCTCCAAAAACGCAATTTAAGCCCAAAAACGTCATTTTCCAGCACTGCGCACTGCTTCTTTATTTCATCGCCAGAAAATAACCGCTTGGTGGAAAACTCCCTAATTTTGATACGATCAAGCTAAGTGACTCACGAACATCCTCCAACTGGAATTACTCCAAAATTCGTCCATTTGGTCCTGTTTTGCTCCAGAGGAAGTCGAAAATCCTATATTGAAAATACAATTCAAAGTATCAAAATTCTTCCAATATATTAACCAAAATATACTAAGATTAGGATAAAATATATAATATAAAATCTACTCATCACTCTGAACTTATGTGTTTCCTTTATAACTCGTCCGGTTATGTTCGTAGGTGGTTATGTTTGAGTTTGGTTTGAATTTCTGCGGATTTATGTTGTTGTTTTGCTTCCGTGTCATGCCTATGGTTACGTCACGCCCACGTGACGGCCAGCACACCTGGATTCTCCGGATCGGGGTGTGTCAGTTTGGTATCAGAGCCTAGGTTGCAGTCCTGTATAATTGTTAATGTTTTAACGATCTTTTGATGTTTTCTGTCAGAATCATGCCGCCTCGTAGAGAGCGTAGGGAGTCCCGTCGTACTTCTGAATCTAACTTCCCGGATGTTGTTCAGTTAGGGTAAGCAATGGCTCAGGCTTTCCAAAATGTGATTCGTCCTCCTCCCCCACCTCAGAGGACACCTTTGGAGACAATGTACAATTTGAAGTTAGATCGTTTTATGGGTGATGAAGGCCACGAGGGAGCTAAGAAATGGCTAGATCACATTGAAAAGACATTTCAGGTAATGCAAAGTCAGGGGAATTTTCCAGCTGATAGGTGGGTGGAGACTACTACCTGGTTTTTGGGTAGAGAGCCAGCTAGTTGGTGGAGAAATCAGACTCAGTTTATGACCCCAGCTATGGCATCTGATTGGGCTGTGTTTAAAGATAATTTCCAGAAAAGATTTGTTCCTCCTGAGTATATTGACCGTAAGAAGCAGGAATTTACTCGGTTGAAACAGAAGAATATGTCAGCTCATGAGTACTACAGAAAGTTCACTGATTTGTCTCGCTATGACCCTGATACAGCTGGTAATCAGGGAGAGATGCTTAGACGTTTCAAGTTGGGAGCTAAGAAGAAGTGGCGTACCTTTGCCAGTGCACTTCTCTGTGCCGACTACCATGAGTTTTTCGAGATTTTGGTCCGGATGGAGGACTCTGATAAACTTTCCACTGACAGTGATGACGACGAGGATAAGAATGACGGTCAGAAAAAGGATGATAAAGGTAAAGGTGTTACTATTTCGGGACCACGCAAGACTCAAAATTTTAAGAAGAGTGGAGCAAGTTCGAGTTCTTCTAGTGGTGGATTCAGTATTACTGGCCCTAGGAGAGGTGGTGGTAGATTTTCTGGCGGGCCTAGATTCCAGAGGCAGAGGGATTCTGGTGGTGCTGGTGGTTCTGGCACTCCATGGTGCCGCCGTTGTAACTTCCGTCACCATGGTGAGTGTAGGAGAGGTAGTGGTGCTTGCTTTACATGTGGGCAAATGGGACATCGGGCTTCTCAGTGCCCCCAGGGTCAGCAGAGACCGCAACAGACTAATATGCCACCTCCAGCACCTATTCAGCAGAGTTTTGGACCGGGTGGTTATGGCCAGTCGAGTCGTGGTGGTGCCTACCACTACCAGGGGGATGCTGCTCCGTATGCTCCCGGACCTTATCAGTATCCCCAGGAGCCTTATCCTCAGGCAGGGTATTCTCAGGATTTTGGAGGTTATTCTTCTTATTCCTCTATGCCAGCTGGTGGATCGTAGTGGCATTAGGGAGGCCAGCCCCGTCAGGGGGAAGTTGCTACTGGTGGTGTAGGATCATCCAGGCAGCCTAGTCAGCCAGGCCAGGGGCGTAATCCTCAGGGACGAGGTAATCAGGGCAGTAGAGGTCGAGGTGGACGACAGCAAGCTCAGGGGCGAGTTAATCATATTTCACTGCAGGAGGCTCAGAACCATCCAGACTTGATCATGGGTACGTTGAATGTTCTTGGTCATTTTGCTAAGGTTTTGATTGATTGTGGTGCTACGCACTCTGTGATTTCTCATACGTTTGCTCAAATGACCCAACCTCACTCCTCACCTCTAAGATTTGATTTAGAGTTTGCCATGCCTAGAGGAGATAAATGTTATGTTGATATTGTGTATCTTGGGTGTCCAGTGATGATTGAGGGCGTGATTTTGTCAGCTGATCTTATTCCGTTAGATATTGTGGATTTTGATGTGATTTTAGGAGCTGATTGGTTACATTATAATCGTGCCCATATTGATTGTTATGATAAATCAGTTACTTTTTATCGTCCTGGATTACCTGAGGTTACTTTTGTGGGCGAAAGAAATGGGGTGAGGCATGGTATTATTTCTGCCATAAGGGCAAAGAAATTATTATCGAAGGGTTGTCATGGATATTTAGCACATGTGGTGTTAAATGATGTGGTTCCTACTAGTTTAGAAGAAGTTGGGGTGGTCAGACATTATCCGGATGTATTCCCTGATGATTTGCCAGGATTACCGCCAGACAGAGAGGTGGAATTCGCTATTGATTTGCTTCCAGGTACGGACCCTATATCTCTGACTCCTTATAGAATGGCTCCTGCTGAGTTGAGAGAATTAAAAACCCAGTTGCAAGAATTACTTGATAAAGGTTTCATTCAACCTAGTTCTTCACCTTGGGGTGCCCCAATATTATTTGTGAGGAAAAAAGATGGAACTCTGAGATTGTGTATTGACTATAGGTAATTAAACCGAGTGACGATTAAAAACCGTTATCCATTGCCTTGCATTGATGATTTGTTTGATCAGTTGAAAGGTGCGTGTGTATTTTCTAAGATTGATTTGAGATCAGGGTATTATCAATTGAAGATTAAAGAAGATGATGTACCTAAGGCGGCTTTCCGGACTCGGTACGGACACTATGAATTTCTGGTTATGCCGTTTGGGTTGACTAATGCACCTGCAGCTTTTATGAGATTGATGAATGAGGTATTCCAGCAATATCTTGATAAATTTGTTATTGTTTTTATTGATGATATTCTGGTATACTCTAAATCTCAAGCAGATCATATCCGGCACCTTAACTTGGTGTTAAGGAAATTGAGGGAGCATCAGTGGTATGCCAAGTTCAGTAAATGTCAGTTTTGGTTGACTGAAGTGGCATTTTTAGGGCATGTTGTATCGGCTCAAGGAATTCAAGTTGATCCCCAAAAGATAGCAGCGGTGGAGAATTGGGAGCAACCTCGAACCGTCACAGAGGTACGCAGTTTTCTTGGTTTAGCAGGTTATTATCGACGGTTCGTTCAGGATTTCTCTATGATTGCTTTACCGTTAACAAAGTTGACCATAAAGGATGTTAAATTTGAGTGGGATGAAAATTGTGAGCGGAGTTTTCAGCAATTGAAATATTGCCTCACTCATGCTCCAGTATTGGTGCTTCCGGATGATAGCGGTAATTTTGAGATTTATAGTGATGCTTTCTTAAATGGGTTGGGATGTGTTTTGATGCAGCATAATAAGGTGATTGCCTATGCTTCTAGGCAGTTGAAAAATCATGAAAGGAACTATCCTACTCACGATCTGGAATTGGCAGCAATTGTTTTTGCTTTAAAGATTTGGAGGCATTATTTGTATGGTGAGAAGTGTAAGATTTTCACTGATCACAAGAGTCTTCAGTATTTATTTACTCAGCACGATCTTAATCTTCGTCAGCGAAGGTTGATGGAATTGCTTAGTGATTATGATTGTACTATCGAATACCATCCAGGTCGTGCTAATGTGGTAGCAGATGCACTGAGTAGGAAACCTCAAGGCAGGCTTAACGCCTTATATGCTAGTCGTGTTCCTCTTCTTGCTGAACTGAGGGCAACGAGAGTAAGGTTGGAGTTGGAAAATCGAAGTGGAGCTTTTCTTGCTAGTTTTCAAGTTAGGCCAGTTTTGGTGGATCGTATACTCGAAGCTTAGATGGTGGACGAAGAAATTCAGGAGTTGGTTCAATTAAGAAATGAAGGGAAAAAGAAAGACCTCAGAATTCGGGAATCAGATGGTATGCTTATGCAGGAAAACAAAATGTATGTTCCGAATAATGAGGAATTGAAGAAGGAAATTTTGGATGAAGCGCATTGTTCAGCTTATGCGATGCACCCGGGAGGAACTAAAATGTATCATACCATTATATCATTTTATTATTGGCCGGGTATGAAAAGAGAAATTGTAGACTATGTGAGTAGATGTATTATTTGTCAGCAAGTTAAAGCGGAGAGAAAAAAGCCATTTGGGCGAATGCAGCCACTTCCCATTCCCCAGTGGAAATGGGAAAATATAACCATGGATTTCGTGTATAAACTTCCTCGTACACGAAATGGATTTGATGGTATTTGGGTGATTGTGGATCGACTTACCAAGTCAGCGCATTTCATTCCGGTGAGGGAGAAATACCCTCTGAATAAATTGGCTAAGTTGTTTATTTCGAAGATTGTAAAGTATCATGGAGTTCCAGTAAATATTATTTCTGATCGAGACCCGAGATTTACTTCAAAATTCTGGGTGGCTTTTTAGGAAGCTCTGGGTACACAATTGCTTTATAGCACATCTTATCATCCTCAAACTGATGGGCAATCAGAGAGGACGATTCAGACGTTGGAAGATATGTTGAGATCTTCAGTATTACAATTTGGTGATTCCTGGCATGATCGTCTAGACTTGATGGAGTTTGCTTATAATAACAGTTTTCACTCAAGCATTTGTATGTCCCCATTTAAAGCACTTTATGGTAGGGCGTGTCGAACGCCATTATGTTGGTGTGAGGTTGGCGAAAGGGTGTTAGAAGGCCCAGAGATTGTAGATGAGACAACTCAAAATGTTCAGGTAATTAAGTCAAACCTGAAAGCAGCCCAGGATCGACAGAAGAGTTTAGCGGATCGGCATAATACTGATCGAGTGTATGATGTGGGTGATTGGGTGTTTTTGAAATTGTCACCTTGGAGAGGTGTGGTACGATTTGGGAAAAGAGGGAAGCTAAGTCCAAGATACATTGGACCTTATGTGATCATCGAAAGAGTTGGTGAAGTTGCCTACCGGTTGGAGCTGCCTCCGGAGTTATCTAAGGTCCATAATGTGTTTCATGTCTCGATGTTTCGGCATTATGTTTCTGATCATTTACATGTGATTCCTCCTCAACCCTTGGAAATTAATCCGGATTTGACGTATGATGAGGAACCAGTGACTATACTGGATTGGAAAGATAAGGTTCTAAGGAACAAAACGGTGAGTTTGGTGAAGGTGTTGTGGAGAAACCATTCTGTAGAGGAAGCTACTTGGGAGACGGAAGACCGGATGAGAGAGATGTACCCAAGGTTATTTCATGAGTATTAAATGGTTTACTTGGTCACGGGAATTTCGGGGACGAAATTCTATAAGGAGGGAAGGTTGTCACAGCCTGTCCCGGAAGTACTTTTGATGGGAATGTGAAATGACGGAAATGCCCTTGACGTTACTAAGGTACGTACGTATGTGACATGGTCTTGGGTTAAATATTAGCCAAGTTTGGGTGATATATATTTTTATGTAAGTGAGTTGGGTTATTAAAATTAATTTGGTTAATTGGTTAAGGATGTAATGGATGGTGGAGATCATTTTGATGACCTCACAAACCCTCACTTCCTCTCCCTAACCCATGGACTCTCTCTCTCATCTCTACCCCCGACTCTCTCTCTCTCTCTCACACCCAAAACGTACGACACACCCAAATCCTCCAAAAAATTCGACGGATCGACGAACTAAAGGCCACCATTGGACTCCTGAGGACACCACGAGTACGTTGATACCAATTTCAGGTAACCTTTCCTTCGGGAACCCTAGTTTTTAAACTCCCCGTGATGGTGCACTGTTCATGCACACGTAAATCCTTATGTTTTTGGGAATTTGAAGCTTGTAGGAAGCTTGGTGAAGTCCTAAGGAAGCTCGGAGTGCTTCATTTGGAAGAATTGGACGTCGGGATCCCCTAGTTCGAGTTTGGCCGATTTTCTTGGATTTTTGGAAGGTACGATCCCGTGATTTTTAGTGCTTAAAACTAGTTCAACGTGATAGTACTCATTTAGGGCTTCAATTTGGTGTAAAGTACGAGAAAAATGGACGAAAAACGAGTGAGAATAGTGAATTAGAAAAAATTTCCAGTTTTCCGATGACCGGAGTCCGGCGAGGGTAGGTCGGAGAAGAAGGGGGAATATTCCGTTGGTTTTAACAGAATATTCCTAACGGCAGTAACGGTATCCGTCAATTTTAACGGAATATTCCTGACGGCGTCAACTGACGCCGTCAGCATGCCTTGCACGTGGCTGCGCGTGGGGGGCGCGTAGACCCGTGCCTAATTCGGCACGTGGGGGCGCGTGAGACCTCGAAAAATTATTTTAAAAATATTACGATGCTCGTGAGGTTGTGTAGATCGCGTTGGTGTATTCATTTGTCAAAATTGAGCATCGTTTGAGGAATTAATTACCTAGTTTTGTTTATGCGCTTTAATTAATGTTTTTATAGTTGTTTCGCATATAGGTGAGACGTATCCCGAGGACGACCGCATCCAGGGACGCCACGAGGGTTACGACCCGTCTACTTATCAGTGAGTGGGCAGTTTTGATTTCGTATTTACCTATATACATTTATTTTCCCAGAAAATACGCGTTTTATGAAAGTTATGAATTTAAATTGCCAGCATGAAAATATTGAAATATTTGATTTTGATACTTGATATATATGTGCGTGACATGACGCGGTGGACGCTCAGGTGAGTTTATTTATTTCCAGCTGAGTTATTTATATTGAATTGCATTGAAAGCTCATAACCTGCACCTAGGTGATAGTGCTTATATTGTTATTCACCACACCGCACGCTCGCCTTGGATCCAAGTAGGTGGATGTCGTACAGACCATGTGAGGGTTCTGACATGCCAGTCGTACAGACCATTAGAGGGGTTCCGACTGGTGGGTGACCTTAGATATGCGCGCTGATGATTGATGTGAGAAGCACTAGAGCGTATTTATACACCTGTCATCGTACAGACTACCTTAGGTAGTTCCGAGTGACGTGCAGAGTTAGACCGTACTGGTCACCGAGGTGACTCCGGTGGGATTGGATGTTGAGCTTTAGAATCAGCCGTACAGGACCATTGTAGGGTCTCCGGTTGACTTATTATTCACCTGATTGATATTGTTACATTCTGAGTATATTTTTGGGGCATGGCATATCATCTCTGAGATACTATAATGATGATTATGTGTTGAGTTTGAGGTTGCGTATATATATATATGTTTTTATACTATTTTCTGGGAAAGTATACAGGTTTTTACGGCGAGGGGATAGAATTGTTTTATTAAACTGTTTTGGAAAACTATTTGATTTTACTGACCCACTCATTTTGTTTTGTGCCCCTCCAGGTTCTAGTTTAGGGGTTGGTGACTCTCGAGGTCTTATTCCGGCTTTCTGACAGACCTTCGACATGTAGGATTCACCTGAGGGTGATGTATTTTTATTTTAGTCATACTTGACTGCAGTTAACCTATGCTCTGAACTTATGTGTTTCCTTTATAACTCGTCCGGTTATGTTCGTAGGTGGTTATGTTTGAGTTTGGTTTGAATTTCTGCGGATTTATGTTGTTGTTTTGCTTCCGTGTCGTGCCTATGGTTACGTCACGCCCACGTGACGGCCAGCACACCTGGATTCTCCGGATCGAGGTGTGTCACTGCAAGTCGGGTCTTTGAGTCGGGGCCATACGTAGGGTCATCGATTTGCGGCTATCTGTAGGGTCATCCAGTTGGAGCTATCTGTAGGGTTATCGAGTTGGGTCTGGGCACATAGGTGTCCCAATAAGCGAATGTCCGAGCACGTGGGTGTCCGGTCAGACAAGAGATCACTATGAGCACGTGGCTCATCAGTTTATAAGTTGGTAGACTTCTTTAATCGGCAACAATGTTGATCAGTAGACCTAGTTGCTCAATAATTCCTGACAATAAATGATAGTATAAGTATGACCGTATAATGAATAAATCAAGTTGACAAAGTTTGTCAAGGCAAAATATTGTACTATGTGCCTTCTATAAATAAATAATTTATTCATTCGTGTGGTAAATGATTTGTATCATATATCAACAATATATTGGGTACTGCCTAAATGTGTGTGTGTATATATATAATCATGAATAAATGATTTATTCAATTGTTTGATAAATCACCTGTTGTATAAATCAATAACGTGGTAGTAATCATGTGATGTCAGAAATAATAATTATATTATTTAATCATAAGTCATCATGACATAAAAATAATAAAATTATTATTTTATAACTAGTCATCATGACACAAATAAAATAATAAGATATTAAATAAACAATGATATTGAGAAAACATAATGATGGGATATTAAAGGAGAGCATCTTATCTTTTTTCATGTGGATGGTCGACATTTGCATATCGTTGGTGCGTAGCAGATCCATCTCACATGATTGCACCAACAACAATCCTAGAGACCAAGAAAGTATGGTCAAAATGTTGTTGAGTATACTGAACTTATCACATGGTTGCTGGGTAAAGCTCCGGATGATAGCTCAAAGCAACAAAGCAGTGAGCTCGTGGATCGATGCTTAACCCCTGATGTAGTCAAATGGATAATACTTGGGTACTCACGAAAGAGTACCCAATTTACTGATCAAATGGGCCAATAAAATCAGCACAGTTGTCCCCTTAATTCTTTCTTCCTCCCATTACCCTTGCCATGGTGGATCTGGACAAGTCCTATCCTCCTTCTCCTACTTCCATCAGCCTCATCCCGTGGCCTCATCTGCTCCAGCATGCAAGTCTTCAAGCTCACTTGCCAAGCCAACATCGAGTTTTTGACCGAGAAACCCCAATTTGTAATCCTCCCAGATTTCGTTGGGTCAGAATACTAGGTATTCTTCAGTGAGGAACCAAGTATTGTCTTAGTCAAATGCATCTTCGAGACACTTGCTTGGGCCTCGACGGATGGAGAGAACAGGAGGACGTGAGAGAGTTTGAGACAGAGGGAATCGGGATCGATCTGCTTGCAGAGGTTGAAGATGAGCTCGGCCTGGGAGCGATGCATGAGTTGAATCTACAAACCAAGCAGCTTCGCAAACTCGCGCTTGACCAAACTCGGTGCATGAGTTCCTCTTCCAAACTCGGGCCTCACATTTGATTGCATAAAATTCAAACCATAAGGCACATGAAAAGACTGACCACCATGCCCTCTCTCTGAATCTGGTTGTTGTACATTATAATTCTTTAAACTTAGATTAACATGAGCTCCACTTTGTCTCTGGCCCCCAACCCACAGGTTGTTACCAAGACCTGGTCAGTTCCCATCAACAGCCTCAGGATGATGCTGACAATGTGACAAGTTCTCTTGGCCAAAGAAGTTATGGACCATGTCTCCAACTTCGTTTCCAGGCATGGATAATCCAGCCACAAATTTGCAGCAGCTAAAGTTCTTATGAGAAAATAACTACCTTTTTCCAGTATAATTTAGTGCTAATCCAACTGCCATGTTCCCCGTCCAAACTGCTTATCAGTGACGCTGCGAGGCCGCTATTGGAGCTGGAAGCTGATCCTCCGAGACTGTCAGATTGAGAAGCGTTAGAGCTCGAATCGGAAAGAGAGAGGAATGTGCGTCTTTGAGCTTCAGATAGGGAGAGAGAGAAAGAAAGAAAGAAAGATAGAGAGGTCTCTAAGTCTGTGTCTCTGTGTGGGTTTTGCAGATTCACGGTGGTCAGTGATGAAGTCTCACGGTGGTGAGATGAAAAAAATGAAAGAGAACCAACATAGCTTTTCGTTCGTTTCCCACAGACGGTGCCAAATGTTGATGCACAAAACCAGAGGTCTTTGAACAACGTAAATCCGACCGTGAATCTGCATGAAATGTAAATAACACAAGATGCATCGTGGTTCGCCCCAAGGTTTGGGCTACGTCCACACTGATATTATATTTATCTGAGGGAGAGAGAAAGCTCTGAGAGTGAGAGCTTTGAGAGGGTAAGGAGCCTTAGGAAATGGCCTCCTCTAATTGTGAGGGTGATGGGTCATTTTATAGAATAAGGACTCCTCACTTATTACATATTTGCCCATTCCTTTATCACATAATTACATTTAAGACCCCCGAATATTTGTACGAGATCTAAATACGATGCCCTAAATATGGTATAAACAAAGTTAAATCTCACATTTTGCACCAATGTCCGTCACATTGCTCAATTCCCCAAACAAGGTTATTGTCTCAATTATTTAGTCTCATTTATTGTATGGCTACATCTAACGTCTCGTTAGACTGCCTACGTACCCTAAACATGGATCATGCAATTCATAGTTTGCACTATAACTTTAAAGCATTCACAGTAATTATATGTAGGTAATATACATAAGTCAACTTAAAACGTTTGTGGAATTATCAATCATGTGTATATATATATATATATATATATATATATATATATATGATAGAAAGGAAAATGCCCACTCACCTGAGGTCCGTGCTACAACTCCCTAGCGCTAATATCGGAACATCACGAACCAACGTCGCCTAGAACAATGTCTCTGCAATTGCCAAAACCAAGTGGCGATCAACATTTTATTTTATGAACTTACAAATCCAATTCGGGAAGATCCGTACGTCAGATTCCCGATCCGTAAGTTTCTATGGTCCTCAAATATTACGTACTACAATGTATTAAAGTTTGGTGACGATCCAACGGTCGGATCGTCGATTCATACTTTTACCAATTAACGTAATGTAGAGAATTTAGGTTCCAATCATCAACCTATCTCATACAATTACTAAGACTGAACTCAAGGTATCTAATTTAGCCTAAGAATGACATCAACGACCCGCTGGCCACACACCGCAGTGGGTGGCCGTCGGCCGTCCTGACTCATCGGAAAATCCAACTATTTAAAAAAATTCCCAAATTTCACAAAAATGAAGATCTCAATGATTGTGACCAAGTCCAATTTGGCCTAGAAAAGCTCCAAATCGCTATGAACCGTAGGAACCCTATACTTTGGGTGTTTATGATTCGTCCTCAAATCAACTCCGACGCTCCAACCACTAATTGGGCTTTGTTCCTGACCTCTTGAGGAGTATTTTGATGGTGGTAATTGAAGAGAAACACTTTAGAAATGGCGAATTCCGACGTGGCAACCTTCGGAACCCTTACGGTTTAATAGCTCAATTCCCCTCAAATTAAGGTTAAAGGAACTGGGTTTTGCATGGAATTAGAAGAAGGAAGGATGATGATTCATTTTCAGGTGACGGCAAGGTTCGAGTAGCCAGAAAATGGACGAAAAAAATGATGGATACCCGCCGGGTCGCGAGAGTCCGATGAGGGAAAAACGGGTCAAGGAGATCCGACGCATCTCCTCTCCCTCCTTTCCCTTCCTTGCTCTCTTCTCTGGTTGGTCCCTCCCTTCTCTCATCTTCCTAATTGGGCAGCAGCCCTCTCAATTTCCTCCTCAGACTAGGCAGCATTCCTCCCTTTTTTTTTTCTCTCCTTCCTTACCAAATATAATCTTCCCATAATATAATAGTACTTATGAAAATATATAAAATAATAATAATTGATCATACCATTACTCCAAATCCGCTTCTTCATGCCCTACGCGCCCATATTGCCGAGTACTTTAGGAATACACTAAAAGAATATTTCGTACGTCTCAGAACATGTTAATCAATGGAAGTCAATACCCTCGCCTTTAAGGACATTTTCGTCAATTCCCTCTATTAAAATAAATAAAAACGAAATTTTAAGGGCGGGTTGTCACAGATATCCCACACTTTGAAGGGTAGACTAATTCTCAGTGGGGTCCGAAAAGACTAAAGGCATTTCAGCTCACTACTAGCTCACATCAAATAGCACACATCCTTCCAAAGTTTTCAACCAAAGAAACACCTTTTTTTTCCCAGATTCTTGCCTTGAACCCAAGTCCACAAACATATCTGACTTGGAATTCTACCCTATTTCCACTAGACCATTTGCCATGGTTAGGGGCAAAGCTACATACGCGCAAGGAGGGGCGACCGCCCCTCCCCTGGCTGAAAATGAAGCCTAGGAGTGAGTATCTGCCCCTACACTCGTCAGAAATGAACCCCTGTTTTCTACTGATGCTGCCCAAGCACTGTGCGCGATAGTTTAGTTTTTTGAAAACCCAAAGCCTAACAGTGTCGTGTTAGACGTAGAAAAAGTAAGACCCCTTAAGTAGAATGGCATCATTTGTATTCATTAAAAAAACATAAATAAATAAGACTGACATATGGGGTCACTTAATACTACGGTCTGGTAGTATTCCTCTCCACTTGTAAGTGAGACTTCTTAGGTTCAAATTTCATAGATGGCGAATTTGATACATGATGAGTAGATTTTATATTATATATTTAACCATATTATTAGTATATTTTGGTTAATATTTTGGAAAATTTTTGATACGTTGAATTATATTTTCAATATAGGATTTTTGACTTCCTCTGGAGCGAAACAGGACCAAATGGACGAATTTTGGAGTAATTCCAATTGGAGGACGTTCGTGAGTCACTTGGCTTGATCGTATCAAAATATCAAATTTTTCCACCAAGCAGTTATTTTCTGGCAATAAAATAAAAGAGCGACACACGGTGTTGGAATAGTGACATTTTGGGCTTGAATTGTGTTTTTAGAGCCCAAGATGACCTCAGTTGAGTTCGTGGCCTTCTAGAGATGTGTTTAGAACGTTCTGATCTTCAAAACAAGCTATCATAGGTCGGATTTGGAGAATATTTGAGACTAAAACGTGGCTAAACAAGTACTTGACAAATTCTCCTAACTTAATTAGGATTTTATTTTCTAAGATATTTTATTATTATTTAGTTTCCAAGTTGGAACAAAAGTCTATTTTTATTTTACTCTTAGGATTGTGCAACTAGGATGGGTTTTTAAAATGTTTGGTCGGTGCTAGGGTTAGGCACGCTTTCTTTTATGCAATTTGGGAGACATGGAACTTTGCTAAGATTTTCAAAGGCTTTCAAATTTTCTACTTCAAGGTGTTTTCATTCTTATTCATTCTAATAATATTTTCTATGATTTTGATTATGATTATGCGTAACTAATCCGTTTTGCTATGGTGAATCCTTGAGCCTTAGCATGAATATGTAATTTTTATTTAATTGCTTATGATTGATTGCATACGAGCTTTGAATTATTGATCACTATTTTAAACTATCTAATTGTCTAAATGCTTGGCCACCATTAGGATCTTTAGAAAAGTAATTTGATGCAATTTTGGTCGGAAGGTTCCCTGAAATTGACGCTGGCTTCTTGTAATTAATAATTGTAATTTCACTTAAGATGAACACCATGGCTTAAAGGTTGCATGATTTTTCAAAGGGTTTTCATAAATCATAATGAGTCTTTCATGTTCAGATTGATTCGAACGTCCAGACGGATTACATGTTAGATATACGTTCTATGTTGGAGGTTCAAGGTAGAATATATAGTAGGAAAACCTAACCTTCAAAGTGGCATGTGTAAATCATAAGTAATTGGTAAAAATTCATAGGATTGCTAAATGATGGTAAAACCCTAGTGCTTTTCTAAATTGGTATTTAAAACTCTTTTCTTTTGTCATATTTATTTTTAATTAAAATTCTTTTTAAATATTATCCAATTCCAAAATCTCTTTTCTCAATTTTTAATTTTAAGTAGTTAATTAGGAATTGTTTGTACATAAATTATTAAAATAGTCATTGAAGAGAACGACCTTGCATGAGGATCTATACTACAACATCCTTGTATTCTTCCAAGTGTTTCATGTGATTTTGATCTTATTTGCATCAATACCAAATTAGACTGTCCATTATGTGGCTTAGCTATACTCCATATTCCCTTAATGTAAAAATATCAATGTACTAAAAAAAAGAAAAACTGACATATAGGGATCACTCATCCAAATTAACCTTATTGGAGCCCCCATGAATCAACTCAAGAAGACAAGCCAGCCTTCAAGCCACTGCCTAGATTCCCCGCTTCACGCCTTCGCCCTTCCCTTCCAAGTTCCAGCCTTCAAGCCAAGCCACTGCCTAGCTTCAAAGGCTTCCATAGCTTGCTTGAATTCTTCCCCAAAACTTAACAGCAACAATATATAAGCTTATAGCTTACCTGAATTCCTCCAGCTTGGCTCCTTCGATTGAACCTCCAAATGACACGATTGAAGTCAAGAACAATTGAAACATGAGATTAAAGACTAGTTTGTATAAAATTCCGAATTAATAAAAAAATAGAATTCGAAACCTGATTGCATGTCCAAATCCTTTACCTAAACTTGTTTGGCTCAATTCACTAAATCCGTAGGAGAAAATCTTTTGTCAAATGGACGAGTAGAAAGAAAGTTACGAATTTTCAATAATTTTTTTAGGGAGAAAGGAGAGAAGCTGAGCTTTCAGAAGAAGATAAGATTGATGAGAAATGAAGAACCAGATAGCATTCTGGTTTAAAATTAAACCCACGTGGCTGACTACACTTGTATCTTTTGGGACTTTGTAATGTGGTGAAACTAGATTTTACCTCATAAGCAATTATGAAGATGCATGGTAATTTTTAATCATTAAATGAAATTAGTGATCTTTTTGGTGAATTCCGAGAGTTGTGAAAGCTATAAGTTAGTGTATATGCTTTTTACACTAGCTTTGGTGTTACCGGTTGCAACCGTTTCAGTGGATGGAGCGTTTTTTACTATAACTATTGTAAAAACACCACTGCATAACAAAATGGAAGATCAATGGTTGAATGAAAGCATGGTTGTTTACATTGAGAGATATATTTTTTCTTTTATTGATAATGAGCCTATTATGTTTCACAACATGAAATTCATAAATAATAATTGTAATTTGTTTGTATTGATAAATTATGAGCAACATTAATATTGTCTACTATATATCTAAAAGGATTTAATTGTCTACATTATTGCGACCTCTTAACTTTTTATATTTCGTCCCTTCCCCCAACAATTCATGGCTTTGCCACTATGTTGCACGTTGTGATTTGTTTTGTTTACTGTTTTCAAAATCGTGTTTATATGAAGGTAATTAATAGGGAAATGGACTTGACAGTGTGCACTGCCATGTTGCTAGTTTCTAGTATTAGAGACTTAAAAGTATTATAAGCCTTCACCTACTTCTTGCCTTGCAGAGAATTGATTAAGGGGTGTGATATCCACATATCCATTTTTACTTCTCACACATCATTTTAATTTTTTGTCATTTGATCAAATGAATGTGTAGATAGCACACCCCTTGATTAAAACGTGTTATTATGAATCCAGGTCATAGAATATATGTTTGATTCATGCAATATTTATGTTACATTGTTAGATTATATTGCGAAGCTCTTAAGTTTAATTATCTTAATCGAAACGACTGATATAATAGAGACTAATTTATACTAAACTTTTGAATCTTAACTATCTTACGTCACTAGCACGAACGAAACCAAGCATCACTTTGGAGTAGAAAACATTTTCCATTAATAGCTTAAACCTACCTAGCCTAATTTTATCACTAACCCTACCACCTAGGAGGCTCAGCGCAGCCCCAATCATTGTAGCTGAGTTCGTGCTAAGTTACTAAATAGTCTGATAAGAAAACAGTTCACTTTAAATTCAAATCGAAAAAGGGTTAACTGAGCTTTATTTTGCTAAGGATATTCAAAGAAGTTATATCGAAGTTCTGTCAGATGTTGTAGGAGTAATTTAAGTGTTTAGGAAGTGGCTAGGAAATTAGGAATGTCGGTGCAACCTATATGTTCCTCCTAAGTTAATGGCGTTGGGATACAGCACTACATCAAGGTACTCATTTTATGATGAGTTCTTCAAGGCTTCACGACTATTGTCAAAGACACTTGCATCATCTGCTTCCAAAATATAGGCCCAAAGAGTTGAAAAAAGAGTCACAAACTTGTGGTTTCAGTTATGGTATCTGAGATCAGAAAGAAGAATAAAGTGAAAAATGAGTTGGAAAAAAATGTAGGAATTATAAACAATTTGTATTGGGGAAATAATTACGACACTCTCGTTTTCTTGGCAATTATTTTTCAAATTTATTTGTTTAGTTGTTGGATTGAATAAATAAAAACAAAATCAACTGATAGAATCAAAGTTGAGGAGTGTTCGAAGATAAAATAGGTACGAGAACATCATTTCTTTTATTTTGATCATACTAATTTTAGGCCTCAAATTTTAGTTGCCTCTAATTTGCAGGCAAGTTTTTGAGAAAATTTAGCTTATGAAATAATATCTTACAATAGATCATTTGGCACAATGTTAGTGACCACTATGGGACTCCTCACAACATATTTTCCACCATCATCTATCCAAATCAATGAGCCTTGGACCACATCTTCTTTCAACAATTTTAAACCTTCCAAAGTGACCTTATAACTTAGCTTTTCATACTTTTTCTTGAACACCAATCTCTGTGGCTCAACCTTCACCTTCAAACCCTCCATCGCCGTCAATTTTGCAGTATAACTAGACTTTTCCCCTCCCACATTTGTCACTGTCCTCCTAAATTCTTGTATAACTTTTGCACTAGAATTCGAACCCTCATTGTTAAAGTAAGCAATGAAAGAAGGGTAATTAAGATGGATTGAACGGTCAATGCAATTGCTTTTGGACCCAGTGATCACTTGTATTCCTTTTGATGTGTAATTCATTGCACAGAGAAGGTTTATGTAATCTTGTGCCGTTGCATCGTAGATTAGTCCCGGGTCAATTGCCTTGTTCGGACTAATGTGTCCTGCTCCAATGTCTAGGGGGCTTGCGGGGAGGTTACTCTGAGCATCTATGATGGGATTTTGTTCATTGTCTAATGGATTGGCTGTGGTCATGAGGGCTGATCGAATCGCGGTGGGGCTCCAATCAGGGTGTACTTGTTTGATGAGAGCAGCCACACCTGCCACGTGAGGAGCAGCCATTGAAGTGCCTGATACAACATTAAATTTGCTGAACAAGGAGCCTGACTGAACTTGTGCCACTGAATTATTTGAGGTCCATGCCGCCAGGATTAATGAACCTGGGGCTAGAATGTCCGGCTTCAAGACACTCGGGCAGCTCGGAAATGGCCCTCTAGAGCTGTAATCGTCTACTTTTGGTGCTGGCTTCGTGCTGAGTACTGTCTGTTTGAATTCCAAAATTGATGTGGGATTTTTACTCTTCTTGATATAGTTTATGACATTTTCACCATCTTTCAGACCGATAAATGCTGCTGGAAATGAGCTACGAGTGTAGTACTCTGACAGGGTAAAATTCGTAACAAAGACAGCTCCCGAAACTTTTGCGGAGTTAGCATTTTCAACTTGATCACTTATGCTCAAATTGTCTTTACACACAACAATCTTGTTCTTGAGTTTCATCAGTTCCTTTACGCTTTGACATCCGTCCGCGAAAACAATTGGCAGTTTGCTTCCAGAGGAGTTGCCTGGATACAATGTAGTGAAGGTGATTTGAACACCATTTCCCAACGTTAAAATTCCTTGAAATTCGCGGTCTATAGTGCCTGCGCCTATTATCGCTGCCCACGGTGCTCCATTGAGTAATGTCCCATACGAAGGGCCATCATTTCCTGCTGAAGCTGCAACAAAAATTCCCCTATTCATGGCAGCAAAAGTTGCTATTGCAATTGTGTCATCATCCAAAAAATGGTCATCTAATGTATAACCTAAGGAGATTGACAATATATCCACCCCATCTAATATTGCTTGGTCTACAGCAGCAAGCATATCGGATCTATATGCACTGTTAAACCAAACCACTTTGTATATAGCTATTCGAGCTCTTGGTGCCGCGCCTCTAGCTGTGCCAGTAGCATAGCCAAAATAGGATGCGCCTTTTACATCATGACCGGCGGCAGTGGAGGCAGTGTGAGTTCCATGTCCATCTGTGTCACGGGGTGAGTTCATCGTGATGGTCTCCTCGGGATTGTTGGCAATGTAGCCTTTGTTGAAAAACCTAGCTCCAATGAGTTTTTTGTTGCACAAGGAAGAGTTGAATTGGGTGCCAGACACACATTTGCCTTTCCATTTAGAAGGGACTTCAGTCATTCCTTCATCCTTGAAGCTCTCGCTCTCAGGCCAAACTCCAGTATCAAGCAAACCAATTATGACACCTTCGCCATAATTCGAAGCAGGCCAGGCACCAGAAGAGGAAGTCAGACCAAGGAACTGAGAAGTGTGGGTAGTTTGGAGTTTGAGAGGGCCATCATGAGCGAAAGAAACGAAGCCAGGGCACTTTTTGAGGGCTTCAAGTTCTGAAAGTGTAAGAACTGCACTAAAGCCTTGGATAGAATTAGTATAAGTATGGATGATCTTTGTGGTACTATTAGAGGATTTAGCACTGTCCGAGATGGATAAAAGGGTAGCTAAGTACCACCTTTCGTGGCCGGAGAAGGCTTTAGGCATGGCGGACGAGTCCATGTGGATAATGTAAGCATGGGATTGTGCAAAAACTGAATTGAGGTGAGTGATTGCAAATACAATTGTGCATACAATTTGCAGGAGCATTAGAGTAGCCATTGATGAGCAATGCAATAACATTTGTGTGATACAATATTCGTTGGCTCTAAATATATATATTCATGGTTTAATTCCAACGTGCAAAAGAACTTGGACAACTAAAGCATACTAGCATAGTGACTAAAATGAGTGTTTGCAAAAGCAAGTTTGGCATTCATCATATCTTTTTGTAAAGCATTGTTTAAGTGGGGGACATTTTGCTCCTTTTTTTTTTTATAATTGGATGGCATTCCCGTGATTACCCTCTTTCTTCTTGTATTGATTGCAAAACTACAAATTGCAAGGTAATTGGCCAAAGAACTTTTGTTGTGTTCTTTGTTTTTCCATCAAATGGGCCAATGAACTTGTGGAAGGCCTCTAAGGTCAAAAAGGTTATATGGTTGAAAACTTCCACTTAGAGAACCCTGCCGACATGAAACTTCTTGTAAAAACATCAACCAAATTGAATGTTTTGGGATGATGATAAAAAGTTTTTATTATTATGTTTGTAGGATGAAATGATGTCATGTTGTCATATAAGGAAGGCTAAATAGCTAAAATGGTCCCTGAGATTTGCATAACTCATCACTTTGGTTCCTAACATTTCAAATCGATAAAAGTGGTCCCTGAGATTGTCCACCATCTATCATTTTGGTCATTCCGTTAAAAACTTCGTTCAGTGTCCCGGAGCTCTTGGCCGGAAGTTTGGGCAATTTTCAAAGTTTCATAACTCAATCGCTTCTTAACCAAATTCAACTCATAATATATCAAAATGAAGATAGGAAAGTGCAGAATAAGATTATACCTATTTGGAAGCCCAATGGATGCCGGAGATAGCCTAAAAATAGCCTCAAAGTTGACTGGTCCGAGAAAAAACTGGAAAACTTGCCGAAAACGTGGTAAACTTTAAACATTCATAACTTCTTCAATACTCAACGAAATCAAATCATTCAAAAATGAAAATCATACTTCTCGACGAGACGAAGAGAATGGTACCTTTTTAGAAGGCTAAATCTTCGTGGTTTGGCCGAAAAATGGCTAACTCGAGACCAAGATAGCCACTTTTGAGCCATTTTCTGGCTAAACCACAGTGTGTTAGCCGTCAAAAAAGATACCTTTCTCTTAGTCTCGTCGAGAAGTATGATTTTCATTTTTGAATCACTTGATTTCGTTGAGTATTGAAGAAGTTATGAACGTTTAAAGTTTACCCAGTTTCCGACGAGTTTTCCAGTTTTCCTTCGGACCATTCAACTTTGAGGCTATTTTCCGGCTATCTCCGGCAGCCATGGGGCTTCCAAATGGGTAATCTTATTTTACACTTTCTTATCTTCATTTTGATATATTATGGGTCTAATTTGGTTAAGAAACGATTGAGTTACAAAGCTTTGAATATTGCCCAAACTTCTGTTCGAGAGCTCTGAGACACTTAACGGAGTTTTTAACGGAATGACCAAAATATTGGATGGTGGACAATCTCAGGGACCACTTTTATCGATTCGAAATGTTAGGGACCAAAGTGATGAGTTATGCAAATTTCATGGACCATTTTGACTATTTAGCCTATAAGGAATAATTGATTCATAATCCAAGTGTAATATATGATGGCGTTCTTTAAATTCAACTCTCGAACATGTTTACTAATCGGGAATGGGTGGGAGGAAAGAAAATTATACTTATGATAACAACTCGAGAACCAACAAGGAAAGTCATAAATCAAAGAAGTCAAAACTTGGGGGGAATGAGGATATAATCAACTACCACCTAATCAATCTAATTGTTGGTCAGGAAGCCACATATTTTGATCTCATATATCTGACAGTAAACACATAAGAAGTTGTCAATAATTTATTTTAATTTACATGAGTTAGTATGAAGATGAGAAGTTAAGAATTAGAATAATTTTAAATATCATGTGTGGATGCAAATTTCCACCGTCTTCTCCTTTGACGAAAATTCACCTGCAAAATAATAATACCTAAGATTAAGGCCAAAAGCCTCACGCTCCCACAATGAATGGGGGAGCTTTGGTCGAAGAATCTCCGATAATTTTGAGAGAGAAAGTGTTTAGGAATTTTTTAGGGAGAGAATAGCCTAGCATTTTAGTGGGAAAACATGGCTATTTTTAGAGGAGTGACCGACCCTATTTGGAGAGTAGGGGTGATTGTAATGGCAAGATATTATGTGAAATAATATATTGCAATTAACTTGGCAATTAATCCCAAATTGAATAGGAAAATTGCAAGTTACATTTTGAGTGAGGATTTGATGAGGAGTGATGAGAGGGTTTTGAATAAATACAATTTTGATCACCTTTGACTCTTCATTGATTGAGCTGTTATTGTCCGTTGCATGCACGTGGGGATCTTGGTGTGCCTCGATGGTAATTTTGTCCTTTTTACCCAAAAGTACCATAATTTTCTTAATTATTTTTTGGCTCCACAAATGCCCCCTACCTGCTAGGCTGCTCCTAAGAAAGGGCAGCAGGTGTAGAGATCTCCAACTTTGATGCAGATTCCCACTTGACTTGAAATTATATTCTTCTAAGAAATGGAAATAAATCACCTCCAAAGCATATTTAAGCCTACCTTAAGTAGATGATTAAATCAACTTCGGAGGGCAATTATTTATCCCCACAAGAAAAAGAGAAAGCTAGAGGATATTTGCTCCCCCTCCCTTAGTACTTTTCTTTGCTTGCTCGTGCAAAAAACCATCTTTCGTTGATTTCTTTGTCTTCTCCGCACCGTTCCAATGTAAGAAAAACTTTTTTTTTTTGTCTTCTTTTTGGGTGGTGCTGCCATGGGGCAGCCGTCGAGGTGGTGCGACACGTCAGCTGGGAGGGGCCGGGAGTCAGTTTGGCATAGGTCGAGGAGATGGTGTGGCAGAGGCCACAACTTGTGTTGCTTGGTTTAACTGAAGCTAAGGGTTATCTCAACATGATCCGAGGAAGTGGTGTGGCATGGGCCATGGTTTAAGCTGCCAAGTCTGGGCTGCTTGCCAAGAATGAGAAAACAGCTTGAGTTTGATTTCTCAGCTACCGTAAATGGAGCAATCAATGACAAAGCTGCCAAGATCGGAGTTGCTAAAGATAAAGTGTCAGATGAGCGAACTGTTGAGTGTGAAGTGGCTGCTACCCCCTAACCATTTGCTACTTGGCTGGTCTTTGAGTATTCGATAATTTGAGCTGTGTGGATTTTTCGCACTAAACAGCAATTAGTTTATCCTCTCGCACTGGAAAGCAAACCCATATAGGTGTCGGGGAATTAGTTTACCCTCTTGCACTGGGGGGCAAACCCATATGAGTGTCAGGGAATTAGTTTACCCTCTCACATTATAGAGCAATTAGTTTATCCTCTCACACTAGAAAGCAAACCTAGATAAGTGTCAGGGAATTAGTTTACCCTCTCGCACTAAAGAGTAATTAGTTTATCCTCTCGCACTAAAGAGCAGACCCATATGGGTGTTGGGGAATTGGTTTACTTTTTCATACTGGAGAGCAATTAGTTTATCTTCACGCACTGGAGAGCATACCCATATGGGTGTCGGAGAATTGATTTACCCTCTCGCACTGGAGAGCAATTAGGTTATCCTCTCGCACTAGAAAGTATTATACCCTGAAATTTTTAAAATATATGATTACGTGGAATTTTGTTTTTTTGGAATGTGAAATGACGAAAATGTCCCTCGTTGACTAAACGTAATTATACGAGGACGTATTTTATCTTTATATATTTCATCATATTTCTTGGCATATTTGGATCAAGCTTGGTCTCACGAGCTAGTAGGCGAAAACCGTTCATAAAACGGAATTATAACGAATAAGTTACGAGCAAGCAAAGTTTGGGGTAAAATGGTAATTTGACCATAACCTAGACGGCTCCAGAAAATCTGGAGCAAGGAGATGATGCCACATGTATGGTTGTAAGGGAAGGAAGAGGAAAGAAAAGAAGGGGTTGCAGCTAATCGAGGAAGAGATGAGAAAAGATAACCAGACCCCCATGACCCGCCGACCCGACCGGCCGAATTCTCAGATTTCGGCCACTGTTGACGACGGGGTCGATGTCAAATTACTCCTCTCTTCGAACCCTATTAATCCCTCCATCAATTACACCAAAAAACTTACGGGTATTGGCCTCTCTTCACTATGAAACCCTCGGTATCGTCGGGGTTCATTGTCAGTGATTCACCATTTTTGAATGAAATCCCGTTGAAATCCACAACCATTAGACTTCCCTTAAGCCCATGAATAAAGCCCAAGCATTGGTTGGGATGTCAGAATGGTTTTGGAGTCGGATCGAGAACACTATTTTCTAAGGTTTCTGGAGGTTCGAGGCTGATTTGAGGTGTTTCCTTGCCGTATTGGACTTCATCCTAAGTATGAAAGTTGTTCATTTCATTAAACTCTACAACCTTGTATATTTTGGTAATTTTTGGAGTTCATCAGAAAATTGAGTTTCCGTTCGTCGGAAACCGCCACGCTTGGCGGCGCGTGGCCGAAAGGCCGATGCTGCCTTTTTTAACTAATTTCAATATTTTGAATCCATATTTGAAATGTTTTTGGTGTGATTCACTTGTTTGAACCTAGTTAGTGATTGTTAGTCATTTGAATGATTTTCAAAAATGAGTTAGAAATTGGAATTGTGAACTACGAATGGCTTGATCCTTTCGTATGGTACGTAGGCAATCTAACGAGGAGGTTAGATGCAGCCATAATATGATCGAATTTAATTTATGGTGGCTAATAGTATATTGAGTAACCATGATAAATTTCAGGCCAAACTTTGTAATTAGCTTCCGAATTAGAAATTTTGCGATGTTACATAAAGCAAACCCAGATCGGTGTCATGGAAATAATTTACCCTCTCGTACTGGAGAGCAATTAGTTTATTCTCTCACATTCGAAAACAGACCCATATAGGTGTCAGAGAATTGGTTTACCATCTCGTGCTTGAGAACATGGAAGTTGTCGTTGTGAGCACAGCTAAGGAGAACTGGATTGCTAGACAACTGAAATAATCCTCAGCCTGTGAGGTCTTGTTCGGCGATCTACTTCAAACTTCGAACTATTTGTGGAACCCGAGTAAAGGTGTAAATGGGAAGTACAGTGAGCTGCTCCCGAACTTTCTTAAAATATTGTGTTATCGTTAAATGTTTCATCGTGTGCCCTTCTGAGGCTTGGTTGGTGATCAGCTAAGAATTTGAATGGATTGCAAGCTTATTCATCGCTAAGTCTTTCGCTAGCAAGGGCTGCTAATAAAGCCTTATCTTTTGCTTCATCGTTTGATGCTTTGAAGTTTTGAGTGTCATAGGCTTGGTTGGCGCGAGCCACAGGGCAAAGATCGACACAACTGGGAGCCGTCGTGCAAGATCGGCACAGTTAGCAGCCATGGTGACAGATTAAGGGTTGTTAGAAGCCGTGAAGCAGGTAGGCATGGCTATGAGCGCCGAGCTAGGGCTAACTCAGGTCAGGTTATGAGCAGCAGGAGGAATTGAACCACTAGGTCCGTGATGCTTGGCTATTGGACAAGGTCTGCCCCCAGTTATTGGTAGTTGGGCTGGTGTGTTCTTCTGGTACTCGTTTTCCCCCAGCGTGCCATTAGGTTGAGTTGCTGTGTTTGTCGAAACAGAAGTAATCTTTGTATCCAACAATCTATGTGGGATAGTCCGATCTACTCAATCTTATCAATGAAAGGTGAACCGCTTATATTGGTCATGCCTCATCGAAACGCCTCGTCAATAGCTTCGTTGCCTTGGAAATTGGGCAATCAATCGGTCAGGAGCCTCTCAACTTCTTCCAGAATTTTCTTCTAGTGGGGTAGCGAAGCTTCCAACTGCCCCCGGTCGTGACCTATTAGTCTAGACTTCTCTTTCATGTTCTCGGCTCAATTACGTCACGGTTACGGTGCATATGGTATGTTCCTAGCAGGCGAGCTAATTACTTGCAGGCTGCCGGTTGAACTTGATCCCAATTGAGTGACTGATTCTTTATGTCTATCGTGTTGCCTACTCCGATGTAAAGTGGAGGGTGCTCATTATGGGCTTAGCCACGAATAAACAATTCGCCTGAATGACTGCTCATGTTGATTATCGTGAATGTATGCTCGTCCGTGGGCCTAACCGAGAGTGCACACTCATCCGCATGCTAAGATGAAAGTATACATTACCTCGATGACCTAGTCAGGAGTGTACATTGCCAAAATGCTCGGTTCGTGACTAAGTTTGTCGTTTGCCCTTGTCCTACTTCTGGACATTTCATTTGGGGCACACTGTATTTCGATACACTGCAAGAGCTGATTCACCAAGGTAGTCTGTTGCGCGAGGGCGCTTGTCAACTCTATGACTTGTTGAGACAAGTGTTGTTCGCCATTTGGGATGGAAGAGCTTGGACGATATACGTCTCCTTGAGTAGTGGAAGCATAATAAACTTCGGGCGCAAGATTTGAGTTGAGATATATCAAATCTACGAAGAAATAAGGTGAAAATACCCCCGGTTCAATCGTTGGTTCAGAAATATAAAGTCGGGATGGTTGAAACGGTCTTAGACCTATTTAGGCTAATAGGATGGCCATGTGTGCAGGCTGCTCCGCGTGTGGCGCTAGGCCTGGGCTCGGCTTGGGAACACGTTAGGCTCGCTATAAGCTTAGACAATTTGGGCCATACATTGAACTTGGGCATGCGCTGCTGGGGTAGCAGCTTGGGCTGCCTTAGGTGCCTGGGCTTGCTGTTACACAATGGCGTAGGCTTGTGGCTGCCTCATTACTCCCTACTCACCATTAGTAGTGGGCTCGCCAAAGACTACAACGGTGGTGCCCCGTGGGGGTGGTGCCGCTCCACTTGTTGTCGCGTTGAGCGTAGTGGATCGTCGTGGTAGGGCTACATCACAATCTCCATCACTTAGTTTGAATCCTTAAACGTAGGAAGTTCTGTTCGTCATGGTTTCCGAATTTCTAGTCATTGTACTTTTCTTTTATGTTTATTCAAAGAACTTTATAAAAAAAATTCTAGGAATAAGAACGTATAAAAAATCTACGAATGAGCAAGAAATGAGAAACTTTGAATGCGAGAGTCTTCTTCGAGCGTGTGAATCAAGACTCTCAATGAAAGTACTAATATATGGATACAAATTTCCGCCGTCTTCTCCTTTGACGAAAATGCACCTACAAAATAATAACATCTAGGATTAAGGCCAAAAGCCCCACGCGCCCATGATGAATGGGGGGGCTTCGGAAGAATCTCCGATGCCAAAATTAGAATTTTGAGAGAGAAAGTGTTTAGGAATTTTTGGGGGAGAGAATAGCCTAGCATTTTAGTGGGAAAACATGGCTATTTATAGCGGAGTGACATGCCCTATTTAGAGAATAGGAGCCGCCCACATATGGTCAAATTGTGAGTGTAATTGCAAGATATTATGTGAAATAATATCTTGCAATTAACTTGGCAATTAATCCCAAATTGAATAGGAAAATTGGGAGTTACCTTTTGAGTGAGGATTTGATAAGGTGTGATGAGAGGGTTTTGAATGAATACCATTTTGATCACCTTTGACTCTTCCTTAATTGAGCCGTTATTGTCCGTTGCATGAGCGTGGGAATCCTAATGTGCCTCGAGGGTAATTTTTTCCTTTTCACCCAAAAGTACACTTGTTACCTCCATAATTTTCTTGATTATTTTTTGGCTCCACATCATGCTAATTAAATTAAATGTCATTGGTAGAGACATGATATAACATGAAATTTGCATACCTATTTACCCTTAAAAATTGCAATATTTGATCAACCTGAATCGATGTTAAGTTCGATTTGGCCTAAGTTGGAAATTATTTAAACTAAACAAGACCATTTATACTGATTATTTTTCCCCCTTCATTTTCACTATTTAGTATGAAAAGAACCCCAAACTATTTGAATTTGACATCTACATTATCTCAAAACTTCTCTCTCATAGTAATAAATTTTCTCGACTATTGATGGATCTACAGTATGAAGTTTCCATTGATATACTTCATAGAATCTAACAGAAACAGATTGAGGTATGCCACCCCTAACAACAGTCATATGCAAACATATATATTCAGAATTCTCTACATTTTAGACATGTATGTACATGATAGGTTGATCTATACTTCTGCTCATTCCTTGTTAGTATTTGTAGGTTTCAAATCTTTGAAATTGGGAATTGTTTCGAAAGGAATGAAGAGATAAAGCGTTGAGAATTGCAAAGCGAATGAATGAGGAGTTCATTGCTCCTCAATGCTTTATTGGATTTGATTCTCACTCTCATATGAAGTGTGTGATTTACAAGATCACAAAAGTGGCTGTTGTGACTCTACACGAGCCAACGGTAAAAAATACCCACGTGATCATGGTTCACTAATATAACATAAAAGAAATGCCAGGTGGCAAAATACAAGCCACTAAGATTTTTTTATTAATCTTACCCGTACATTGCAGCTAAGAGTACAAGCTTATTCTTCAACACTCCATTCTAAGATTGTTGCAGATTTGACTCCATGCATACTCCTGAGCATATAAAACATGTCCCTTGACAAAGCTTTTGTAAAGATGTCTGCTAATTGTTTCTCAGATTTGCAGAAAACAAGATTGATAACGTTCCGCAAGACATCTCTAATATAGTGCTACCTTTTGTGAATGTGCTTTGATCTTTGATGGAAGACATGGTTCTTTGTCATTGCAATTGCATATTGATTGTCATAATACAAGGGATTTGCATCCATTTGCACTTCTTCAAAATCTTTAAGCATAAATCTTAGCCAAACTTCCTAAAGTTGTAGCTTCTAAACCACTAGCATACTCATCTTCAGCATTTGGCAATGAAACACTATGTTACTCCACAGATGTCCAAGAGAAAATGCCATTGGCAAATGAAAAGGTATAGTCTAACGTACTCTTCATGTCAGTCTCATTACCTCCCAAATCACTATCACAATAACCCACAAGCATTGCAAAGTTCCCTTTAACATTTTCAATTCTAAAATCAATAGTTCGTTGGATGTACCTGAGTATTCTCAGGTACATCTCATTACAGTTCCAAGGTGCTTCTTGGTTGGATTGCGTATGAATCTTGATAATAGGCTTGATGCAAACATTAAATCAGGGCTTGTTATAGTGAGATATAACAAACTCCCAACAATTTGCCTATACATTGCTTTGTCTACAAGTTCACTTCCATCATTCTCCTTAAGCTTCTCATTGACCTGTTAGAGGAATACTCACTAGCTTGCAATCCTTCAAACCAAGGTTCTAAAAAACGCTAGTCGCTAGTCGGGCGGTGGGATGGGGCATAGCGCCTAGGCGGATATAAGTAAATTTCTTATACGTGTATAAACAAGTGCCTATTTATACTTAAAAAACACATAATTGTATACATAAATTGCAAAATAAAATGACATATAGAATATAAAGTATTAGAACATATTGAAAATTTGGGGAATAAGCAAATAATGAGTGTTCATCCAAGTATTCAACAAGTCTTTCACATTTTATTGCAAAAATAAAATACAAAACGAAAATTATAGATTTTCCGTCTAAGTGAGAGTAACGACCTAGCTGAGTACCTAAGTGGGTTTAGGCGGGCATTTAGGCAAGCTAGGCAGACACCTAAATGAGTCTTTGTGCACTTTTTTAACTTTTAAACACCTAGGAACTAATCGGGGGCGATGGCCAACCATCTAGCTAGCCTAGGTGGCGCTAGGTAGGGATCTTTAGAATAGTGCTTCAAACCAAACTTTTCAAGAAGAGCCAGTGCATATTTCTTTTGGTTTATGAAGATTCTATGCTCAAATTGAACAATCCTCATTCCTAGAAGGTGGTATAGCAGTCCAAGGTCTGTCATCTCATATCTTCTCATCATGTCAGCTTTGAATTTGTTAATCAAATTCATACTACTTCCAGTGTACATAATGTCATCAACATAGATAGAGACACTTAGTGATTACCTCATTCTTTAGTTTTGATGTACAAAGTGGCTTCACTAGGACTTCTTTGAAAATCATATTTAAGCAAGTAAGAGTTGATTCTTCATACCAAGCTCTAGGAGCATGTTTCAAACTATACAAGGCTTTTATGAGTTTAAACACTTTGTGTTCATAACCTGGAATAATGAATCTCTCAAATTGATCCACATAAACTTCTTCATTTAGTACTCCATTCAAGAAAGCTGATTTAACAGCAAGTTGATATAATTTCCAATTCGGGTTTTTATCACAAGTAGTCCCTGAAATTAACCCATGTCATCAAGATGGTCCCTGAAAATAAAAATCAATCAAAGTAGTCCCTGAATATGGGTGTTGCAAATCAATGTGATTTTTTCATTAAAATTTGGTCAAAATTTGCTGATTTGGCACATATATGGACCCACAGGTCTATTAAATATTGCCACATGGATAAATTATCAAAAACTTTATAAAATTTTAATTTAAAATCATTTAAAATGATTAAATAAAAAATTAAAAGTTGTTGAACAAAAACAGTTAAAGCTGCATCTACTTTCACGATGAGGAAGACTCAATTCATGCAAGGAGAAAGAGCCACGGGCAAGCTAGAGGCAGATGAGACCATTTGGAATGATCGACCAAAGGACTTCATCCAAGCTTGTCTAAAAAATTATTTGTTCTTAGGTTGTCTTGCTATCTCAAGATTGGGATCAAGGGTTGCGATGGGGGACTGGTGGTTGTGTTTGGCTTGGTGTCAATCAGAGGTTGGGATGAGTTGGCGATTAGGCTGAAGGGAAGCGGGTTGAGGTGGGTTGGTACAGTCAGGTGAGGAGGGAAAGGGTCGACGATTCGACAGTGATGGGGAAAGATTGACAACAACAATGTCAAGGTAGGGTGGCGGTAGAGAATATGGTGGCTTGGGGTAGTAAATTAAGAAACCCAGGTCCTGATAGTGGTGTGAGCAGAGAAGGGTTGTCGTGGTCAACGTTTGAAAAAGACGATGGAGATTGCAGACGATGAGGTTTCAAAATTAAAGTTACATCTGATCGTTTAATTTAATTAGATAAGGATTAAGGACTAAAGCTGCATCTAATTTTTTTGGTTCAATAGCTTTTAATATTTAATTTCATTTTGAATTTAGTTTTAATGATTTTAAATTAGTTTTTATAAAGTTTTTAATAATTTATTCATGTGGCAATATTTAATAGACTTGTTGGTCCACATATGTGTCAAATCAACATACTAATAGAAATTTCGGTAAATTACACAGTAGCCTTTCAGGTTTGAGGTCTATTACAACCTCATATAACATATTTAAAACATTTCATTTTCATACCTCACGTACTTTTTTATTTCAAAATAGTACATCAGTTACATTTTCCATCCATTCGTCCATTAAGCGCTAATGCGGCTGCCACATTTGTGTCACGTGGCAAAAAAAAAATTTAATTTTTTTTAAAACCTAAATCTTCTCAACCAAAAAAAAAACCTGAAAAACTCACACCCATAAACTTCCCTGCAACCCCTCCTTCTCAGATCCCATAAACCCTATTATAAAAAAATAAAAAATAAAAAGAAACTGAAAACCCAGTACCCATTCCCCCGACCACTTCCCCTCCCTTTTTTCTTCCCACTTTTTCACCTCCCCTCCGGTGTGATATAATCGGGATTGCTACAATAATCAAAACCCAGAGCAAGAAAAATCCAATTTTTCATCTATTTTGGAATTCAAATCCCAAAAAGCTTGAAAATTTACAAAATTGATGACGCATAAGATCTTACCAGAAGAAGTCTTGGCTGAGTATGAACTCCCGGTCGACGAAACTGGGGTCAACGTCGGTTCCTAAATGAGCGGAGGAGGGAAGGTTGTCGTCGGCAACTCTGGCTTTGAGAAGGTTGTGGAAGCAAGAGGGGTTCGATGATGACGTGGAAAACACCGATTGGTGGGTTCGAAACTTTTGGTATTTCAAATCGCGCGAGTGGGTCTCTAGGGAGAGAGAAGGGATGAGAGGTGGAGGTGAGGGTGGGGTGGATTTTTGGATGGGAGGGGAGGTGAAGAGAGTGAAGGAGAGTGAGGTCGTCGAGGGAATGGGTACTGGGTTTTCAGTTTTTTTTTTAATATTTATTTATTTATTTATTTTTAGGGTTTGTGGGATCTGAGGATAAGGGGTTGCGGGGAAGTTTATGGGTGTGAGTTTTTTCAGTTTTTTTTTGTTGGTTGAGAAGATTCAAGATTTTTTTTTGCCACATGGCACGCATTTGGCAGCCACGTCAACGCTTAATGGATCAATAGATGGAAAATGTAACGGAGGTATTATTTTGAAATAAAATAGTACGTGAGGTATGAAAGTGAAATGTTTTAAAGATGTTGTATGGGGTTGTAATAGACCTCAAACCTAAGAGGCTACTAAGTAATTTACCCTAGAAATTTTGATGGAATTCTAACAAAAGGACCACATTAATTTGCAACACCCATAGTTAGGGACTACATTGATTGATTATCATTTTCAGGGACCATCTTTATGGTATGGTCAGTATTCTAAAAATTGGCCTAGGTGGCGCCTAGGCGCTGGGCTTCCGTGGTGATTTTGGGCAAAACGTTCAATAAAACAGAGAGGGTTTAGGCGGCCGACTAAGTGGCACTAAGCAACACTAGGCGGTGTTAGACGGCATGGTAGGCGGTTCCTCGTCTCTTTGCTCTATGTCTGTGCAAACTGCAAACCCAGAATATCTAGATGTTTCTCGCCATGTTGCATCTCAGATTTGACCAGTACTGCAAACACACGACTTTTGTGCATGAAAACAGAAAAGTGCGGTGATGGATAGAGGGAGATGTGCGGTGGTGGATAGAGAGAAACGAAGGGATTGAGGGAGTTATTTTAATTTGGAGGGATAGAGGGAGATATTTTCGATGTTTGATTTGTGGTTTTTTCAGGAAAGAAGAAGATGGAGAGATAGAAACGGAGAAGACGAGGTAAAAGAGAGATAACTGTATCAATTTTAAAAGAAACTAAGAAGACGAGGAAAGAAGAAGCAGGGAAATTGGGAAAGTGGAAAAGTCTGAAAAGATGCTTAGTTTGGCGTGAACTCCACCAGCCTTATCATAAAATAAAAGGATAAAAAATAATAACCCAATATCCCTTAATAAATAAATTATATAAATTATTTAGATAATATTTTATTATTTGTTCTTTTTAAAACAACACTATATTACACTCTTGCAATATATTATTTTATTATTTTTCTTTCTATGATCAGAATAAGATCAACCTATATTATACTCTTATGTTAGATATGTATATTTTTTTTTAAATAACGTATTCCTCAATATTTAATCATCTACTATAAAATAAATTTAACTAATTTATATGGTATATAATATATTTATTCCAAGATATACAAAAATAATTTTTTGTAAGTGTCAATATGTACATATTTACAAGATATACAAGAAATTTACCTAATCCGCCTAGACCCCGCCTAGCCGCCTAGGCACTAGGCGTCAGCCCGCCGCCCGACTACCGTCTAGCGTTTTTAGACCCTTGGGTATGGTTCAATTTCAGAGACTACTTGTGATGAAAACCCTTTCCAACTTTTCTGAGCTGCAAATGCAATAAGTGTCCTTGTAGTGTCCAGTCTAGCAACATGATCAAATGTCTCATTGTAATCCACTCCTGGCTTTTGAGAGTAACCTTTGGCAACCAACCTTGCTCTATACTTTTGTATAGTGCCATCCAAGTTCAGTTTGAAATCACATTTGACTGTTAGTCTATCAACCAATTCCCATTTTTTTTCTTCTCAATCATTTCAATTTCTACATCCATGGCTTTCTTTCAAGCTTGATCAATGGCAACATCTTCATATCTCTTTGGTTTAATTATACTGATATTACACCTTGTATATAGATCACTCAATGATCTTAATTTCACTAGAGTGGTATTTGAAGAACGGGTTTTTCCAAATTCAGTCACAAGGTCTTGAAAAATAGTTCTTTGAGGAATACTTCCTTCTAATACTGGTGATCTTGCATTCATACTGCATTTAACATTTTGAAATTAATTGGCATTCTCCTTTAATTGCAGGCTTATTGGAAATGACATTGACTTCTCACTTTCAGTTTTCCAACTCTATATAGCATTTTTATCAAATAGAACACTTATGGAAAGTATAATCTTCTTGGTGTCAAGAACAAATAGTCCATACCCTTTTTTCAGTCTTTCCATGTCACAGAAAGATTCCCCTGATTAAGCATTCATCTAGTTTGTGTCTCAGTTGTCCAAGAATGTGACTATAACAAACACATCTAAAAGATGCTTGACGCCTGGTTCCTTCACTGTCTTTGTAGGACATCTATTGAGCAAATAGATTGCTGTGTTGACAACTTCACTCCAAAGGTAATAAGGCAACTTCTTTTCATGCAACATACTTGTTAATACTCAAAACTTGCATGTTAACAAAATAAAATAATAAGTACTTGTAGGGCTTTTGGTATGAAAGTAAAGCAAATTAAACTCAGAGATATAAGTGGTTCACCTTTTAAAAATTGGCTACATCCACTGCGATGCTAGGATTTATATTGATATCAAGATTGAAAATAGCACTCGGTTATCCAATCTCGTTGACCCGAGCATCATTATGACTGCCTTTATATGTTTTATCCTAAGCATCCCTGTCACTTAAAGTTATATGTCTACCTAGGTGCTTGCGGCGGTCGTAGTCCTTCTTGCACTCTCTGGTTAGCTAGGTTTAAGGACGATGGTCATTGAGCTCGGGCTTTTCCTCTTTTAAGCCCCTTCGGCCTTGGGCTTCGATTTCTCTTATTGGGCTTCTTGGTTTCCTTTCTTGGTTGGCTCCACTGTTTGGGCCTAAAAGTGCCCAGCGTTACAAGTCCCCGAACTCCGTGGTCAAAGGTCCTTTCTTAAGTAAGGAGTTATAATGGTTGGTCGGCTTGTTGGGTTGAGCTTGGGTGTTTCCGACCCTTTGCTCGCTGGCCGGTCGACTTTATCACATATGCCCTTCAATTAGAGTAGTGGTCAGGAGACGTTTTAGGTGCCCGAGACTTGCGTTAACTATGGCAAACGGGTGTGGCCTCGTGCACTGTAGTGTGACATTTTCAATAGGTTGGATACTTGTTTGTAATGTTTAAAAATGTTAAAATCAATTTAAAATAACATTAAAATGTTGGACAGCTTTAGATAATTAATCATTATTTTTTTCAAATAATATCATTATCTATATTATTAAGAGAACACACCTTGTCAACCTTTTTGCCCACTTTTTCCAATTTTGCCCCTTATATTTAATACACAAAGTTGAGATGAGGAGGGCAAAATAGTAATTTTGTACCTTTTGACAAAATGACAATCATATCCTCTTTTTTCCTATTTTGCCCTCACTTTTGATGCACAATATTTTCATAAGGAGGGCAAAATAGTAATTTTGATCAAAATATTCACATAAGATAAAAATATGCACTTATTAAGAGAAATCGTCTCACCATTATTTTTTCATACAGTTAAGTGAAATCATGATGTTTTTTTAATAATTTGAATGAATTAAAGCAGTTGCGCTTGAAGAGAACGTGGAATGATGTGAGCGGTTGTTCACGCAAGTGTGCTCTTTGCTAATATACAGGAAAGAGAAAAAGCAAAGAAATGAAAGATGCCAAGTGACAAAAGAGCTCCGCACCTAACGCATGCCGACGCGTTTCCTCCCGCCCTGTTACCCCCAAACAACCCATCACATTTCCACCTTCCATGCTCTTTTCCTCTTGTTATCTCCCCAATCCGCGTTTCTGTTCCCCTAATTCCCATTCCCATTCCCATTCCCATGCGTTGTAAAATTGTGGAAATTGTAATGTAGCAGCTTCAGGAAAAGTCCGTCCAAACAAAAACATCCCCACAATCCAGCATATATCCCAACCCCACACCTTCCTCAGGAAAGAGAGTGAAATTAAAACCCCAACTGCCACTATCTCTTCCAAGTACTTCTCATTTTCTCTTATTTATTTGTTATTTAAAATAATTCTCATCTCACTCTCCCACTCTCTCTCTATCTCCCCCTACTCCCCCCCTCTCTCTCTCGATACACCTTTACCTTGATATTGCTATAAAAACAGAGAACAAAAAAGCAGAGAGAAGCCTGGGAATTTGAGGTAAAAAAAGCTTCCTCCTTTGGGTAACATTCTCAAAATCTCTCTTTCCTTTCTTGCAAACCCATAAACCCTCTTTACCCTTTTCTTCTTCTTGTTACTTCACCATTGCAGGGTTCCAGGGAATATCAAAAGATGGCAACTTTATTAAATAATCTCCAGCTTCAAGCTCTCTTCATTGCAGTTTGCTTATTTTCTTCCTTCTTCTGCCTCAAGGTTTATTTATTTATTTACCGCATTTAATTAGCTCGCATTATCTTCAATTCTGAATATAAATTAATTTTCTGGGTTTTTCCTAACTGGCAAACAGATCGGAGAGACGTGTTCGAAAGATCGCGACTGCGACGCCGGTTCGAGCTGCCAAACATGCGCTGCAAATGGCAACACCCGACCCAGATGCACCCGGATTCAACCCACGAGTCCCACATCAAAGGTCATCATTTTTTCCTTAATTAATTACGTAATTAAACATTTGTTTGGTTTTAGTGTTGTTAATTAATTTGCAAATGGTGATTAGTTAATAATGTAATTAACGATGGTAATTGAAGGTGAAAGGTCTACCATTCAATCGGTATTCATGGCTAACCACCCATAACGCATTCTCTCAAGCTGGAGTCAGGTCCTCCACCGGTTCCTTAATTATTGCTCCCATGAACCAGAACGATACCGTTGCCAACCAACTCAAAGTAAGTTTCTTTTCTTCAAGTATTCTCTACCCTGCATTTTTACCCTTTTTTTGTTTTTTGTTTTTTCACTGTATTTATCTGAATTACCTATAAATGATTAAATTTTGGTGTAAAAATAAAGAGTCAACGGCTCTAACTAATTTGACTAAATTAAGCGGGAATTGTGTTCATGCATGCCAAGCGGTGAGGTGGGCTGGTGTGTAATCAAACGGTAGTCAAAGGAGGGAGCGACATACTCTTTTTTACCTTTAAGCACTCATCTCAACTTTTGAGTAAATTGAAAAGAAAAAAATTAGAAATGAACAGGAATGTGTGGATGGTAAAAATAGATATATAGATAGCATCATCCTAGTCAGATCATGGACATGTTTGTGGTAGCAAAAATCTACCGTCTTCAGTCTTGACGAATTTGTACCTACAAAACAATCAACACCTTTGATCAAAGACCAATGCCTCATGAGCCCATGAGGTTGAAGGTTTAGTCAATGGATCTCTGATACCTAAGTCAGTATCTCTAAAAGAGTGAGTGTTTAGAACTTTGTATGCGTAGCAAAAAGCTTACCAAAATTTGGTGGAGATTGAGGTATTCGTAAGAAGAGTGGTCAACCATAGGGTAGGGAGTAGCCCTACACATGACGGCATCATATTGGCCAAGATGTGTCATTCATTGGATGAATGAGAAAAAAAATATTCCCAATATATTAATTAGGACATAGGGTAGGGAGTAGCCCTACACATGGCGGCATCATATATGTGTCTAACTAATTTGACTAAATTAAGCGGGAATTATGTTCTTGCATGCCAAGCGGTGTGGTGGGCCGGTGTGTAATCAAACGGTAGTCAAAGGAGGGAGCGACATACTCTTTTTTACCTTTGAGCACTCATCTCAACTTTTGACTGTGTGATTGAGTAAATTGAAAGAAAGAAAAAAATAGAAATTAATAAAGATGTGTGGACGGTAAAAATAGATATATAAATAGCATCATCCTAATCAAATCATGGACATGTTTGTGGTAGTAAAAATCTGCCGTCTTCAGTCTTGACGAATTTGTATCTACAAAACAATCAACACCTTTGATCAAAGACCAAAGCCTCATGAGCCAATGAGGTTGGGGGCAGGGGCGGAGCCACCAAGGGACTAGGGTAGTCCCTGGCCCATCCTGACTTCATCTGAGGTGTGAACCTCATGGAAGAAAATGAAGCAAACAACGTCGTTAAACTGTTTTGATTTTAAATCTTTTCGGCTGTCTAATGAAATGATAAGTTTGACCGGGGAGTTTTAAAAGAGATGTGCAATTTTAAATGGAAAAAGCAACCCCACTTCTAGTTCGATTCTCTCACCTAACAGTAATATACACCCTATAATTTTCTAAAGCAACCCACCTTCTTTATTTGCAGACCTATCCCAATTTTCCTTCTTTTTCTACTTCTTTGTATTTTCTTTAGTCTTCCACAACCTACTTCTTACTTGGTTGTATGGGTTTTTACATTTTTTTTTCTTCTTAGTATTGAATTTAAGAGAATTTTTTCAGTTTTGTGAGGATTACACAAATTGCATATGTCAACATATTATGAATTCAACTTTTTACATACTCATATATATATATATATATATATATATATACATATTTGTGAAAGGCCCCTCCTCATTCAGAATTCTGGCTCCGCCACTGGTTGGGGGTTTAGCTAATGGATCTCTGATACCTAAGTCAGTATCTTTGAAAGAGTGAGTGTTTAGGGTTTTGTATGCATAGCAAAAAGCTTACCAAAATTTTGTGGAGATTGAAGTATTCGTAGGAAGAGTGGTCGACCATAGGGTAGGAGTAGCCCTACATATGACGACATCATATTGGCCAAGATGTGTCATTCATTGGATGAATGAGAAAAAAAATATTCCCAATATATTAATTAGGAAAAAATATCTTGGGATAATGGTAAAAGTATCATTAATTGATTGTGATAGGTATTGCTTATTTGATAGAGTTGATCTTTAACTTTTTCATGTCACGAGTAGGGGAGTTTTGAGCAATCGTAGATAGCTGCTTGAACACCCGTTTAATGAGGACAATCTTATATTCTTTGAAATTAAATCTACGTGTCACTTCTAGAATTTTTATTATTATTTTTTGCTCCACAGTATTGACCAAGCAACTGTTTGATTTTCTAGGTTATCCTTCCTTTATATATTTACTTCATGGTTTGACAAAAACAATATATGTCTGATGACGTGGCAATTTGCTAGATCATTGATGTGGTCAAGCTGGCTCATGTTCAACTCTTGGTGTGTGTTGTTGTTGACAGTATCAATCCATATAAATAAATATAAAATAAAAAAATATATATGTGCCTATAAAAAATTGGGTCACACTTCATATTGTTAATTGATTTTATAGTGAAACCTCAATTTCTACATGACATTAGAATATGTTGTCATGTGAAACCCAATGACCACATATGCTCCATGTCACCTAATTTGTGTTGTTAGCGTGCTAGGCTTAAAAATTCGCCACACGTGAGGACGCGTGTTGAGAGTATCAATTTCACATTGGAGAAGGAATGGACCTTGCATGTGCTTATAAATTATCAGGCTACTCATATTGCCAATTAATTTTATGAGAGAACCTCAACTTCTTCGGTTGTGTTGGCATGAAGACTTTGCAGTAAAGTATTTTGAACTCAAAGAATCCATCGTATATTTGGATATCTGACCGTTTAAATCTGGCATATGCATGAACTAGAAATAAACCTCAAGCACCAAGCCTACCAAAATTTACTAGAAAGGAAAAGAGACAAACGAGTGGACATGTAGCCAAAACATCGAAGAAAAAATTGTTACAATAAAGGTTGAAACAGCCTATATGAAACGATAGTTAGACATGCCCAACCAATCACGAAGACAGAAAAAAGAAATAAGAGTGGGACATGAATCCCACCAAGAAAAACTAGAGCTAATAGCACCATAGTTTGCTAAAGCGTCGGCTACTTGATTACCCGCACGGAAAATAGGAGAAACTTCAAATGACACAAGTCGAAGTCGCTCCAAAATAATTTTGTCAAACACCCGAAGTTGCCAAGGGACCAGATGAGGAGAACTAAAGAAATGAACGGCTAACTTCGAATTTGTTTCAATCCAAACAATATACCAAGCATGAAGCCAAGCCAACTCAATTGATTTGATGATCGCTAAGACTTCGGCATGTAGTGTTGAATAAGAAGAGTATCCAAGATAACTCTAATGATCCCAAGAAGAAGAAAAATAGAGCACACTCTTAAAGAAAGCTCACAAAACAAACTAATTAGCAAAGCTTTTCTTATTTAGCTCTAGGCTTTGTTTTTCCTTGGATGAATTACAAGGCTTAGGGACTTGGGTATTTATAGCAAACCAAATGGAAACTACTTAATTAAACTAAGATTATTTACTACCACACAAAACACATTAATTGCACCTATTTGTTTTCACACACAACCTAACTTGCCTACCTTTGCTTTGTTTTCACACACAACCTAACTTTGCAATTGTAAGCACTTACATCATCAAACTAGATATGGACTTGGACTTTAGATTGGGTTTTGGATTACTTATTGTTTTGGGCTTGACATTGATTTTCAACACTCCCCCTCAATGTCAGCTCTCATTCTTTTCTCCATGCTGAGTTGACGACGAAACTTTTCAAACTTGCCAGT